>SNQJ01S0007062.1:112385-136145 GCA_010110895.2 Picea sitchensis
ACCAGTGAATACATGCAAGAATCCTGTAAAAGTGCCTCCTTTTTATTAATGGAAGATCTCTTCAAAAATATTACATTCTGATAGCGTCAGGGTGTGAAGATCAACAACCCTCAATACTTAGAAAGATGAAGTATTTATAACTCAAATTACAAACGTTCCTTTCATTAATGACCAGGACGTGCTAAATCTATTTTTAGCCTAACTAATTTAACAAATTTCCTAAATCTAGGAACTGCTTGATGATGTGGTGTAACTGCACGCTGATTTCTGGGTGGGTCGTTGATGAAGCCTCTACACAACCTCATATGACTGGAAAAATGACTGGACTGAGACAACTCATCTGCTAATCGATCAGATCACAGAACTCCTCCCATCGGAGATGACTGGGCATGTTGACTTTGAGTAGTCTTCGATACACTTCGTCCATTTCTGTGTACTTGGCGAAGGTAGGCTTGGTGAGGAAAATGTATCGAAACTCATGTTGGATACTGATGTCCCAATGAAGAGCATCTAAAAATGCCTTGCCAGTGATGCTCCCTTGAATACCTGCAAACTTTGAACTGTCCTTAGCCACCTCGGCCAATCTCTTCTTGTAGTCTGGGAGTGTCATCAATTTATCATTGATTACCTTCAGGCCAGGTAGACCTTTCTTATGTAGAGCCTCTATCTTACTGAAGAATATTTGTACCCCTAGGTCCATGGACTGAACCTTTTCTTCCAGCTGAAGCATTAATCCTCTCTTGGTCAAAACTCTTTTGACCTCAAGGATGGTCTCTGTTCTGTCTTCAATTTTCAGCTCTTCCAGCTCTTCCCTAGTCTTGGAGTTTAGGAACTTGACGATCTCGTTTGCCTGTGTTGGCATCTCCCCCAATTCTGATCTGATCTTCTCGATGGCTTGTTTTCTCCTCTGGACCAATTCATTCTACTCAAACATGATCTGGATCATGGGCCATATCTCGTTCATGGACTTAGTGATGTCTGTCCATAAACTCTCTTTAACTTTGGCTAAATTCTTTCCTGCCACTGTTTGCTTCCGGAGTTTGTGTAACTCCTGTTTGAGTTGATCGGTCACCTGCTTTTCCTTGGAGAGGCTGGTCTGAAAGGAATATTTGAGTTCCTAAAGGTTCTCAACCTCCTTTTTAAGCCTGTTGATCTCTGTTTCCTGCAGGTTCATCTTTTCCATAGACTTAGCCAGGTCGGTTGTCTTTTCCTGGGATGTCAATGGAGTTGTGGATGGGGCTTCTGTCGCTGATGTTGTGCTCACTCCTGAAATTGGAATAGCACTCAATGGAATGACTTCCATTGGCTTTAGTTTCTCTTTCTCTTTTAATAGCTTCTCCATCTCAGCGTCCATTTCTTTAAGCTGTGCATTTTGCTCCATGAGTAGCTTGAGCATTTCATCTTTCTCTCCTTCTTTCTCTGCTATCTCCTTCGCTTGTGAACCCTCTGTGGGCAGAAGCTTCAGTTGTTTCCTCAAGGATGTTATGTCAGCATTCTTCTTCTTTATCATTTCCTCAACTTCTTTCACGTTTGAAGGATCGTAACTGATCTTGAGGACCATCTCCTCCAAAGTCTTGATCCTATTGTCCTTTGCAAAGGACGATATCTTCTCCAACTTGAGTTTTGTTTGAACATTGTTAAGGGACACTTGCAATTTGGACGCAGAAGTAGAAGCATGCGCCAACATATAGAAGACCATTTCCCTCATCTGCTTGTGCAGATCCATCTGATCAGTCGGATGGACGTCCTTCGTCTGAAATTCGAAGGTGGCCCTCTTGTAGTCAGTGATCACCTTTGGATATGGTAGCTGCACCTGGAGGAATTCCATATGCATTATGCCCTTCTCGGTGTCGAATGTCGATAGCAACCTATGTTGCACATTCGACGTCTTCTTCCAGAACTGGGTGCAAGTACTTCTTGTCAGGGTCTGGTTCCTTTTCTTGATCAGCTCATACTTTTCGAAAATACTCAGTTTCGGTGCCACCTTGCCTGGCTAGGTGGTCAATGGAGCATTTGTATATTTTTTCAGCAATGTTGAGGTTATGCCCTTATGGAGGCTCGAACTGAAGGGTGGAATACCAACTTTGGTCACTGTGGTAGACGGGGATTCTTTTTCCCCAGTCAGGCTAGGAACAACAAAAGTCTTAGGCCTCTTGGTATGCAGCTGGAATTCTTCGGATGATACTTCAGTGACTGGCGAAGATAAATCTTGCCTAGGCCTCTTCTCTTTCGGGACCTGTGGAGTGGTCGTTTGTGACACAATGGCCGGGGGATCCTGTTGTTCTACTTCGATCAATGTGTTAGGCTCCCAGGCTGTCTGATTTGCGAACTTCTCAACTTTAGGCCTGGACTCATAAACATATGGGATGTTTTTTTTCTTCACCCTCATCTCTGAGATGATCCCACATGGATCATAATTCCATGGGAAACTCATGGAGAACTTCATTTCCCTCAGCATCCTGTCTGCTTCTTCCCCAGTGCCACGATTGTTGCATATGAAGGAGCCAATCTGCCCCTTGATTCTAAGCTACTGCTTTTTCTTCAGTGACACAAAGTGGATATCATCGGAATTTATTATCTGCCTAATATATTCCAAAGCAAAAATCTTGACAGGTAGATACTTGGGCAGCTTATACGGTGCCAACTCGCACCCGTATACTCTGATCTTCGTGTAATCCTGGTATAAATACCAATCTCCCATCTTTGTGTTATCTGAGAGGTGCAAGATCCTCTGAACTTCATCGTTTATCCAAGGCTCAGGCCTGTCGCATAGCATACTTACCACAGGGTGGTAGAACTGATCGATGAACTCCTTGAAACTGAAATCAGTGGAGTTGTGCTTGAGTAAGGAGGTCCATGCTGTCACTGCCTGAGGTCTACCATCTCCATCCATATTCTGCATGGAGAAGCCAAATTTTTCTGCTTGGAAGAAGACAAACATGTACGCCAGTATGGATGAGTATCGGAACATGCCTTCCGTGGCAAAATTCATGAACTGTTCGTGAATATTGTCTGCCAAGAATGTGCTGAAGTCAAACTGGGTGGTGGGATTTTCATCGGTAGAGAAGATGGATAGAAAAACCAGAATGAGTTCATCTACCCACTGATCAAAATAGTATCCTAATAAAGTACAAAGGGATGAGATGACCTGGTTTCCTTTAGTCGAGAACATGGAAGATGGATAAGGGGTATTTGTGGAGGGAAATTGAGCAGATAAGGGAAGGAAAAGCTTGAATATTTGAGCTCTTTGGGGAAATGTTATTTTCTAGTATAATTCTGTAAGAATTTCCAGGTTGAAGGGTGACGCAGATTCAGCTCGGGGGATTTGCATCATCTAGTCTATGGATTCGGGCATGATGAGGAAAAGAATCTCTTCGAATGAAGAGATGACGACTCTTTGCTCGGGAATGTAGTGGGCTTGTCACTTGAGTGCGAACTCGGGAAAATGGTGAATTTGAGGAAAGAGGTAAAGGGGTAAATTGGACTCCCAGAGTCCGATTTCATTGCTCTGGTCCAGGAAGACCTCCTTGAGACATGACTGAAGGTATGCAAAATCAAAATCTCACTTTGTATCTGCGATTAATCGGTCTTTTTCGACCAGTGGGATCCTGTCAAGGTCGACAGGAGGCGGGAGAAACGGATTCTCCTCTCCTTCTGCTTGTTTGGACTTTGGCGCCATTTCTGCAATAGTACCTGCAAGAAAAACAACGTTAGTGGGAGCGAATGACTGTGGATGAGGGAAACTGACTGTAATGGGGGAGTAAACGGTGTAAAAAGTCTCTGGTGCGATGAGTGGTAAATGGTGAGAAAAGGGAGAATGAGGGGTAGTTTTGAGTAAATAGGTGTCCGTTGGGCGTGGGAGACAGGTTAGCTGGATAACGGATAGGTTATCCAGTAATAAATGGCCAACGGATCATTTGGGAAGTGAGATGGCAAGTGAGGGTGACTGAGGGAATACAGATAGGTGACGTGGCAGCTATCAATTGGAGGTAAAGGTCATAGTGAGGGGGCTTGCCACGAATGAATGGGGGGGGAAGAACTGACAACAATTATGATATGTGACTATTTCGGGAAAGGTGGATGGTGACATCCAGAGATGACGATGGTAGGTCAGATAGCAGGAGATGATGGGACTCGGGGCCATTAGATCGTTTCCATGTATAAAGAGGTCCCACCAAAGGATAGATACCATTCTGGACCCCCGCCTCAATTAAAAGTAGATCAATCTAGGGGGTCCGAAAAACATTTTGCGCCATTGATCTGAGCACTTGTTTCCTAGCCACAGATCTTTGCATGCTTTTTATCACTCATTCTGGACCCCCCCCTCCATTAAAGGCAAAATCGACGGGGGGGTCCAAAATCCAATGTTGACCATAGATCTACGCACTCGATCCTGGGCCGTCCAGATGCATGCGAGTCTTATCAGCGATTCCGGGACCCCCCCCCTCCATTAAAGGTAGAAAGGTCGGGGGGGTCCGGAAAGATCTGTCCACCGTAGATCTGGGCACCATGATTAGGACCATTGATATGTGCAAGGAGCATAAGTGGGGAGTGGAAAACATATGCGCCGGGGAAAAACTTAGGATAAATGCATTTTATGGGTTTTTCCAAGGTTTTTCAAGTAAACACCACCATGGGGCTTGACCAAATGATCTTTTAAGCACCTGAAACATGGTGCAACATTAATCATCAAACTGGTTCTTATTGAAATGAAGCAACAATGCAACTAACCTATATTCTAACCTAGTTTCCTATGACAATTAACCCAGATTATACTGTTGGGTTAAGAATTTATTCTACCCTGGGGCTATCTGACCAAGATTAGACAGTCTGGCCTAATTTATTCACTAATCTAACCTAGACACTTTGGCTAAGATTAAACTGTTTAGCCAAATTCATTCAATACCCTATCAACATCAATTTAAAAAGAACTTGGCCATGCTTGAAAGGTATGAACCAAGTTACTATTATTGCATGGGGCTTATATTGAATTCTTTTATGCCCTCTCTTTTTTCTTTCTTTTCTTTTTCTTTTCTTTTCTTTTTCTTTTTCTTTCTTTTCTTTCTTCTTTTCTTTTTTCAAATTATTTGCAGAATGAAAAATCATTTGTCAACAAAAAATACTAGGGACATAAAATATCCCAGTCACCAGTTGATCCTATAACTTACAGGGTGATAACAAATTCTTCTTGCTGAGTGGCTAATTCTCTATCAGCCTGTGAATTCCTTTGAAGCTCCTCAATGCTCGCTTATAGTTGTTGAATTTGATGCCTCTCGTAAGCTCCGATCTGATTTAAATCCTAGTTCATCTTACTTTTTACACTTTATTACACAGTCTTTATTTGGTTCTGCAATTGCCTCACTAACAGATTCTTCTGTTTTATTTTTTCCTCTAGATTTCCTACTGAACATCGATTTGTCGTGTAAAAATCCCTCAGTGAGCCTACCATTTCCATAGTGAAGAATGCCTCATCTAAGGCTTTTCCATCATACAACACTTTGTGTCTTTTGACAATGGCACCTTCCTTTTGGTGTGTTTCTCTTTTAACTATATCCCTCCTCTTCTTGCTGAAAAAGAAGTCGGAAGGGGGAATTTCTTCAGCTGAAATAGGAGTAAGATCTTCTATAAATACGACTTCGACATTTGGGTTCCCCTGACTGGACTGTAAAGGTGTTAACAACTTGATAGGACTACCTATATCCGTGGATGGTTATTTCCTTGCTGTCTTAGTAGACGGTTTATCTGGTGTGGAAGATGGTGTTTCCTGTCTTATTTTTTAACACAACTTCAATTTGAGCTTTAGCTTGATTACCAAGTGAATTTGGTAATGCGATATTTTCTTTCTGTGTTAAAACATCGGTTTTCTCCAAACTCTTATGAGTGTCTTGTCCACTGGAACTTCCTATTTCTAAACCCTAAGTCACAACTTCTTGTGTAGATGGAGGTGTCTGGTTTTCTCCCTGTAAAACTGTAGGTAAATTATTTCTTCTGTGTCTTTGGAAATTGTAGAACTCGGTTAATTTATCTAGATCCAAAGTTTGGACTCTGCTCAACACCTCCTGGTGTGACCTTACTCCCTGGAATATTTCATCCTGTGGGGAATCTTCATGCTCATATCTCTTTATATTGTATTGAGCTAGGTGGTTTTCCACGATCTTGTGGGGATGATGCTTCTTGAACTCAATATCAACCATCTCAATGTCTTCTAGTGTTGTGGCATCTACTTTCGAGTGGCTGAAATCAAATAATGAGAACATACCAATTTGTAAAGGGAAGGTTGACCATACCTTTTTCTGCGTTGCTTTTAATTATTTGTTGATTCCCCCTGTTACAGTTTAATAGGATATCTCTCAGTACACCAACCAATATGGCAGAAACTTTGGTAAAGCATGTGGGGGAACTGAAAACCCAAAAATATTGATGTAGGATAAATGTTCATCAATGTACGAGTCCACTATTTTCCCTAGGTTTGTCAAGTTCTTGTTTGAAATTATGGGAGGTGGGAAACTGTAGAGAGAAATATGCATCGACGCCACCACATAGTTGTAGCTTTCATAAAATAAATATTTTTCTTTATCCTCCCATAGCTTGGAATGATAGAAATGTATGGGCTCAACGTTGGTCAGAGTCCAGCTCCAGCTCATCAAAGGAAATGACATCATAAAACAAATGGGATCCATAATGCATGTCGACATGTAGAAAGGGGCAGGTTTCCCTTTGTCTTTTAACGACTAATATTCAGTGATTTCCTCGACCAAATTTTCTGATAATATCTTGGCCCAATTGAAAGAAAAACCTTCTGCAACTTCATGCATGATTGGTACCGATGATAACAAGAAGTGAGCAGAGGTTTCTTTCCCAAAAAGTATACATAGCATCATGGCCACATAGATCATATGGGCATCTAATGATGTAGTGGCATATATGCCATGGGTTTCTACTCTGAACTTCTCATGGTGTGCCCACTAGTTCTTGATTAAGTCAAGGTAATTCTTTCCACCTTGCATGCACTCTTCTTCATCGAAGTCTGTTAAGAAAGAGGCATTGTACCTATATTTGAAAGCCAGGGACAATTTGTAAATCACATGTATATGTTCCGGTCAAAAATACCCAACAACAACTTTCTGTGAATTGCAAATTCTCCTGGTTGAGACATCGACGTTCTCCAGGGCCTAGCCTATCATGTCGTTATACGGAATGAGTCTCAGATGCGTGGCTATTTTATGAAACTTTGATTGAGATATGTATTTGAGCTTCGTCGCTTGAGTTTTGGTCACCTCATAGTTCGACTCTTCTGGGCATTTCATCAGCTCGTGTTGTAGGATATAAAACACATGCGTCCAGGTTTTCTTGCTATCTACAGCTCTTGGCGATGTTTTCGAGAGGACATTTGTGTTCTGGCTTGTGTTTTCACCAGTCGCTTTTAAGCCATTTTCCACGGAGCCATGATAGTAGTAAGCTCAGAATTGTGCTTCATGTTACAGGGAAACACATAAAATTCTTAGTTTGTTAAAGCTTGTTGTTTTGTGAAAATGAAAATGGAATTCAAACTTTAATATCTTTTTTCACCTTAAGTGTATCAATTTAGGAATACCTTTACTAACAATGTATTTGCTAGCTTTAATGAAAAAGCTAGGCGGTGATATGTGATCTTATTCGAAATCATTGTCGTTGAGCAGTAATTAATGCCACTAATATTTGGGGTTTCGCAACCGGGAGCTTGGATAAATAAGATTTGAAACTTCTCGAAACTCAGTTTAGCGAAAACTGAATTGTGAGATAATCTTGTTAAACCCATTAATTAGTTTTGTTTATCGTTAAGTGTTTTTTGGGTTTTCGGACTTCAGGATTTTGATAGTAGCTCGAGATAAGATTTATGAAACACAAAATCATGAAGTAATTAATTATTAGCTAATTGTATTTAATCTTTAATTAACCATGCTTAGTGTTTACCATATTTTGGGAGTTCAGATTTTGTGAATCTAGAGAATGATGAATGGTGAATATCCGAACTCCAGATGCGCGAAGCTTACTATTTAAATTTTAATTGGGGTTTATCTTTTAGGTATTTGAAGTTTCATGCGTCCACAAATTAACTTTATTACTTTTTTGACATGCCATTACCCGTAACGATGTGTCAAAGCTTCTTTGGGGTACATGTGTATTGGGACTAGGATCCTTAGAACACTTGTCGGACATTCGGACATTGGAGTTTCTACATGGTGAAATGCTCGAAGAACGAAACTCTGAAGCTTGAAACTCTGAAGTAGTCTCTAGAGGCTTGACCTTTTTAACAATCAGGTGGCTCCAAAAACTCAGGGAAAAAGGGGTCGTTCGATCGATGGGGAAAACTTAATCGACGGTGGACATTGTACCTTCCTTAAGACTTAAACGTTTAAAAGTGTTCCAACACTTTCTTTCATCCTCATTGAAAGAATCACTATATTGAATAGTGAACTCGATAATATAGTCTTCTTTCACTCGAGTGAACCAAAAATCAATTGCCTGATTCCACATGTTATCTAGCACCTTCAAACTGTAAATCTTGGCTTGATCCCAAACTATCGGTTCCACTGGTAACATGATTGAGATGACAACAACTTGTATTTTTAGCCACTCATGTAGTATACATGGAAATTCTCCGAAGAAGATCTCATGCATGTTCGAGAATGTTTATATCTTTCCATTCCTTTGCATTTACCTACAATACTTGCATATCTTACAGGGAAAAGTCGTCTTCTCTCACTTCTTTCTAGTCTTGAATCTCCTCCTTAGTAGGATACCAGCTCACTTTTATTTTCCTCTATTGATCTTAATAAGACTTCAGGTCCCAACAACAAAACCATTTGTTGGGCATTTTTTGTCGTTTTGGTCCATGTTTGCATTTGCACCGACCTTCCTAACACTAGGGAGGTTTAGACCTAGAGTTCGTCTAGAGTGTGGCTAACAAAACCTCAATGCATCAGCATATCAATCCTTGGACAAGGTCAAGAAAGGTCTCACCCTAGACATAGAGAGGATCACATAGAACATATGGTCTTTTGCCAGAGATGGAGGATTAAACATATGAAATATTACTACAATTGACGTCCATACAACTCATGTCTGATAGACTATTTTAGGACTAAGAATTAAAACTATCCACACTCATAAACAATTCATTCACAACAGACATGGAATATATCAGAACTGTCATATCTTTATTAATGGAAACATCATATCATATTTGAGACATACAGTAAGTTGAACAACTTCTTAGGACATCTATAGGATTTGATAGCATTAATATTTATAATAGCGGGAATACAATATGGTACATAATGCACATCGCTTTTGGATCATATAGAAAAAACACACAAGAATATATTCATAACATCATAGGATTACAACAAGCTCAAATTGAACTCAAGGCCGATATCCAATCTATTGTTTTACATATGAACTAGCTAACTCCTATTATGAGCTTAGAGCTCCTTTTTATATCTTTAGTTGTTGGGGAGCTTTGTCTCTTTCTACTATGTTCCATTTTCTTCTCTGATCCAATTACCTTGCATGCTTCTAGTGCCTACCAATGCTCCATGTGGACTCTCTACATCAAGGGGAATATTAACTTCCTAGTCAACTAATCTTCTAGCTGCCACATGTCTTCATCTATTGTTGGAGATAATAATTTCAGGAGATTTCTTGATGATCATTTTCTTGATTCCGGTGAGAATCCTCTTGGTTTCCGATGCAACTGAAAAAATGCAGACCAATGTGCAATTTTTATTCTCTATAATTGGTGCACTACTAATAAAAATCATTCTGTTGGGCTCATTATAGCTTTCCTCTATGGATTCTCGTATATGTGCGCACAACTTATGAAATGAGTGCGCACAACTTCATTTTTGCGCGTGTGCAAAATTTGATCCAAAAAATTGGGTGCCAACAAGTTGCACATGTGAACCTCCATCTCATAAACAATGTTTCAACCAAAAATAACAGTAGTTTCTAGGTAGTCAACTTCTAACACAAATTCCAAGGCATTGAAGTTGAATCTAGAAAATCCAAGACATGGGTTTTGTGGAAACGCATCCAAAATGAGAAATAAGCAAGATGATTTCCAAACTAAGGTATAGTTTGGGAGATATGGACATTTTTCTAAATATGTAAAACCCAATTTTTTTTGTTATGTTTCAAATTAGAAGAAATTTTCAAACAACTAATTTCTAGAGCAATTTATGAGATGGAGAAAAAATTCAGAAAACTAAAACATGGGTTTTGTTCAAAATATGATAAGTTGAGTACAATATGGGTATATTTTCGAAATAAAAAATGTTTTAATAGATGTAGGAATATCTTCAACAAGGATTTTCCCAAATTACATGTTGCACACAAATTTGTAAAAAAGGCCAAAATTATTTGTTTTCCAGTTATCAACTATTTGGCTAAAATTGTGAAGATTGTTTTGAGTTGGTTCCAACCTCTCATGTATAAATAAAGGTGTGGAGGATATCAATAGGAGAGATAGATCTAGATATAAACTAGATAATATTATGCATAGATCAATTTTATTGTATTGTTGTTGAACCTTCATTAATACAAAGGATTGTGCTAATGTTCTAAGATAAGAATTTGTGTTTCAATTTTATTTTAAGTCTATAAGTTTTTAGGAAATATGAAGTTGATTGGGAGGTCCCACCAATTTGGTCCATGTTACCCTTTTATTTTATGTAGGTTCATATTTACACTGGAATGGGGTTATATGTTGTTCATATTAGTTTAATTTCAAAATAGTTTACTTATGCAATTAATTAAATATTGGGTAAATATTTCTTTCATGAATGTTGTGTGGATTCTTGCAAAGGTTACATCTTCCACTGAAGGCTATAGTTCATGAGTGAAGTTATTCTTTCAAATGCCTTGAATTTCTGAACATCAGATTATGTGAAATATTTGGATTGGTTGATCCATATTTTATGAGTGGAACGAAATGAATATAGATTATTAACAGGTGCTTAACAAAAAAATAACAGATATATAGTAAAATTGGTTTTCTATTCAATAAGGAATTAAATTGAAACTGTAAAATGCAGCGGAAACATGCTTGTTGGAATGGTGGCGGCTTATCTCTGAGAAGAGATGTGATGGCTGCGCTCATTTTCAAGAATATGATTACAATGAGGCTCTAAAGGCCTTTTTACAATAAACAGGAATGCCAAAAACCCTAGACATCCAAAAAACCTAATCCTAGGAGATGAAGCACCAAAAGTCATCTGGGCCCTATCTAGGTAAGTTAGTACATCAACTTCCGAGGGTCGTAACTTTTGCATATGATCTTCGTTTTAGGCATATGATAGCCCGTTGGAAAGGTATCATTAAGGAGATTCATTTTGGGGGCTCAATCATTCCTTTGAATATCATTGAGAATATTGTTACACATGATTTTGGTCATCTTGGTGATATCTTAACAAGGGTGTATTCAGGCTCCCAACTAGAACTTTCTCCTGAGAAAAGTGGCATTTATCTCCTTCCAGAATACATATTTTTAAAGTGAGTTCATAGGCTGCCTATAGCCTAGGGTGCGAGAATGCCTCATTCTCGCAGGCCTCCTTCATTTAGGGTGCGAACTTCTCGCAGTTTTCTCTATACACAGGGTGCGAACTTGTTTTTAAGCTTTGGAAAGAGAAGAGGTCTCGAGGGTTCTAGAAGGGAATCTTCTAAAGAATGAGTTGGAATTCATATGGTTGTCACTTTACTGGATTCTCTGATTTGAAGGGATCATTCTCATCCATGTAACCATCTCACCGTCTCCTATATATTGAAAGGATTCTCATGGAAAAGGTTAAGCAACATTAATTGAAGAATTGGTGAAGGAATTGTGTGAAGAACCCTGTTTAGACAAAAGTTTGGAGACTCTAGTCGGTCTATCAATAGGAATTGGATCTTCTTCATGAAAGTACAGAGAAAGTGTGTGTGTTGGAACCAAGATTCACCGAAAGGAAGCTTGCGACATCAAGGTGATTGGGTTATATCTTCTACTTTCAATTAATATGATACAACGGCATGTCCCTTTCCCATAAAGTCACTCTTACTTTATTGTGTAATTCCTTGATCATATGCATAAGTTGACGTTGAATACAATTTGCTATCTTCACTTTGGTTGGTTTGTGTTGTCTTGGAATTGACTTCATGAGAGCACTGGAGCGAAGAGGGAGCAAAAGAGACCTAAGGAAGCGATACAAAGGTATGTCACTTGTTCCTCCTTACTAGCTAATTCAATGATTGCAACTTAGGGAAAGAGTCATGTCCTGTTCTGTTTTGTTCTAGATCCAGGTGGATCTAGGAAGATCTGTTAGTGTCTGCACCTATCGATTAGTCCGATAACAAAGATCGATCCCTAAAAAACTTCATTTAGTCCCTCAAAATGGCCCCAAAAGTTAAAACTGCTAAAAATAATAAATTGCCAAAATTGCCAGAAAACTGTTTTGAGCCAGTTGGAAAAGGTGGGTGGCCACTGATATCCACCTGGATCAATCCTCCCTCCTTAGGAAGAAATGGTATCCATTTTTTTGAGTTCCCCCATTATATGAGGAAAATTCTGATGAATTTGGCCCCAGGTGAGTCACTTGCCTTGGTGCAGGAGCTACCCTGCCTTAACGACTCGATAAAGTTTGATCCTTTGCTATCGATTGCCCTTGATCTGTGTGTCCACAATTTGATTGTTGGATTCTTGTTGTATGCAGTCAGGGTTGATCTCTGTTGGTGTCATTTGTTCTACTATGTCTAAGGTGTCCAATAATGGTGGGAAATAAGGGCCAAGGAGATCCACGTTGAACATTGGGTGTAGGCCAAGGAAAGGAGGAATGTTGAGCTCAAAATAATTATCCCCCATGGCCTTGGTGATGGTGTATGACCCATAATGGAGTGGGACAAGTTTCCGATGGGGTCATGTAAGGCATTCTTTCTGCAAGTGAAACCAAACTTTGTCGCCCACCTGAAACTTATGTGGCACCCGATGTTGATCATGGCGCTACTTGTACTTGTCATTGGACTTTTGTAGGATATACTGAACCTGTTGGCAGATGTGTTGGATCCTCTCAATGAACCGGGTGGCTTTGTCAAATTCAGTTGGAGAAGGAGATGAGTTGGTCGAGGTGACTGCAAGGCGAAGTGCAACATCTGTGGGACCCATTGGTTGGAATCCTAACCCCACCTGAAAGGGGCTATGGTCGGTTGAGCTATGCAGGGCTCCGTTGTAGCTATGTTGGACATAGGGAAGGCTCTCATCCCATGTGTGAGGGTGATTTGAATTATAGATGTGAAGGATATGCACAATCATTCGATTTACGACCTCAGTTTGGCCATCTGTCTGGGGGTGGAAGGTCGAGGATTTGGTGATCTTGTTGTCCAACCGTGACCAAAGGCTCAACGAGAATGTGCTAAGAAATTGACTATCCCAATCTGAGACAATGATTTGTGGGATTCCAAAATGTACCCAAACTCATTCAAAGAAGATCTTGGCAGTGGCCTCTGTTGTGATGTTCTTCTTGCATGCAACCATAATCGCCATCTTAGAAAAGTGATCAACAACCACAAAAACACAGTCATTTCCCCACTTGGTGGATGGGAGGCCCAACATGTAGTCCATTGAGATGGATTCCCATGGCGTGTCAGGAGTAGGAAGAAGGGTGTACAGGCCCTGTTTCATATTGGTCAGTTTGGCAATAGCTCAGGTAGTGCAGGAAAGAATATACTTGTTGACCTCCTGTCGAAGTTTCGACTAGTAGAAATGTTTTTGTAGCATCGCCATTCTATTTTAGATGCTGAACTGTCCTACCACCCAATTGTATTGGGATTGCCAGATTAGCTTCACTCGCTCGCTTGATGGAACATAGATATGTCCCAAACGACACAACAACCTATCCTGAAGATGGAAATTATCGACAACTATGTTTTCACCCAACATTTGGTAGGTGGTGGCGAAGTTAGGGTCTATCTCATAGAGTTGGGGGCATCCAGAGATCTCATGGCCACAGGATTCTAGCACCATGGTGAGTGTCACGACTGGTGGTATGCTAAGGCAATCAACGATGTGATTGGTGATTCATGTTTTATACTTTATGTTGAGGTGAAATTTTTGCTAGTATGTGGACCACTTTTGATGGTGATCATTCTACAATTTTCCTTGTATCTACATGAACTGAAGTGGCTATGATCAGTGTGGATTACTGTCTCCTTCCCAATAATGTAATGTCTCCACTGGCGCCAGGCTTGCATAATGGAGTACGTTTCTTTTTCATAAGTAGGGTACTTACGGACAACATATGATAGTGTCTCACTATGATAGGCCACGAGGTGGTCGTGCTGAGTGAGAACAACACCCACTGCATAGTATGAAGCATCTGTCTCGATCTCAAAGGGTTGTTGCAGGTCTTGTAGTGAAATTATTGGGGATAAACACAAGCGCTACTTCAAATCATTGAATGCTTGTTGTTGGGATCGGCCCCATGCAAATTTCTCCCTTACCACCACCCCTAGTTATTTGGTTGAGGGCCCATGCAATATGGGAGAATCCCAAAATGAACCTGCAGTAGAAATTGGCAAGGCCCAAGAAGCTCCAAAGCTTAGTGAGTGTGGTTGGGGCTGGCTAGTCACAGATGACTTGGATATTGGCTGGATCCACATGTACGCCATGATGATCAATTATGTAGCCCAAGTAATGTACCTTGTCCATGCCGAAGGAGAATTTTTCCAAGTTGGCATATAGCTTGTGTTGTCGCAGGGTGTGCAGAACCTATTGAATATGTTGCAAGTGTTCGGCCCAAGTCTTGTTGTAAATGATAATTTCATCTAGATACACCACTACAAAAGTATTGGTGAATGGTCATAGGATATCATCCATCATCCTCATGAAATTGGATAGAGCATTTGTCAAACCAAAGGGCATGACCAACCATTCAAAAAGGAATTCCTTTGACTTGAAGGTGGTTTTCCATACATTTGTTTGTTCTATCGGGACCTGGTGGTAGCCAGACTTCAGATCAATCTTATTGAAGTATTTTCCCCCCATGAATTGATCAAGGAGGTTGTCGATTCGTGGAATTGGGTATCGGTTTCTGACTGTGATTTTATTCAGAGCCTGGTAATCAATGCAGAGTCATCAGGTTCCATCTTTCTTCTGTACCAGCATGATTGGGCTCCCACAAGGTGACGATCTGGGATGGATGTGTCCCTTATGGAGAATTTCTTAGATCTATCACTTGATATCCTAATTCTCTAACAGAGAGCAGTGATAAACTATCCCATTGGGAATCGGTGTGTTGGGGGTTAGATCGATGGGGTGATTGACTTGGCAGCATAGAGGTACCCTGATAGGTGAGGAGAAGATATCTGAGTATTCTTCCACGACCTTATCTACTTGCTTCTGCCGTGTGGAGAGGTCATCCACAGAGACCTTGGATGTGGCTGTGATCTTTTTCTTACTCTGAGAGTGAATCATGAAGAAGATAAACTTCCCCATCTGAGAGATGACATTCCTACATTTCTTACTAGAGATCAAGGAAATAGAACTAGGTGGGACTGCCTCGGGTATCCTGTACAATTTCCTATTCAAAGTAATAATAACACTACAAGGCCTAGACTCATATACATCATGACATTTCCATAAATAAGGTTGTCCCAAAATAACATCACAAACTTCGAGACGAGCAACATCACACAATACTTCATCTTTGAAGGGCTTGATGTCGAACGACAGTCGACATTGTTGGTTAACGTGGATATTGTTTCCTTGGTAGAGACATCTAATGGTGTAGGGTTGTCGGTGCGGAGTTATTGGGAGGGTCAGCCACTTGACGACCTCTATTGGGATGAGGTTGTTCTAGCTACCGCTATCAAAAATGAATTGCAACAGGGTGCCTTTTATCCACATATGTGAATGGAAGAGTCATTCTCCTTCTTCTGGCTCGTCTGGTTCATGAGGTTGGACCTTGGTGGCACTTAGTTCTGCGTCAATGATCTATGTTCCCCTTTCTAGTTCTAGCTGAGAATCTGAACCCGCATTTGATTTAGAGGTTTCCACTTCGACCACCAATGACTTATTTGAGTGGAAGTCAACAGTGTTATGCCAAGGGCTCTTATAGAAGTCGCACCACTTCCCAATATATTTCTTTGTCTTTTCGGTGTCCTTCTTTTCTTGCGGATTGGACTAGTTTTCCTGATACTGTCCATATTTTATTTGTCCTTTGTTATGTGGGTTGGGGCAGCCCTTTCCTGGCTTTTTTTGTGAGGGGTTCCCAGGCCCAAATTGTCACATCTTTTGTTTGAGCTTTTGTCGATTTTGATGGCATATCGGTAGGATGCACCTAAGGATGAGATTTCCAGAAATTCCATTTCATTATGGAAGTATCTATGCAAAGCGTGACAATACTTGAGCACCAGATGTCCCTTTGAATCTTTGATACCCATCTTGGTGTACAAGTTATGAAATATATTTGTGAAATCTGGCACTGCTTGGTCTCTTTCTTGCCACAGTGTGGTCCATTTGGTATATAAGTCATCATAACTTCAGAAAGCATAGTATTGTACCTTAATAACATCCCTGAAGGATTCCCAGGTGGCCATGACTGTAAATAATGAGGTTTCCTCTATTTCCTTTTGCTCACAAAAAGTTTCCCACCAATATTTGACATGGGGAACGACTTTGAGGAGAACAAAAGTAATTTTTTCTCTATTTGAAAAGTTATGGACAAAAAAATAGTCTTCTAGTATATTCAACCACTTGTCTACAACACCTGCGTCTATATGACCTTCAAATATAGGAATATCGAAGTTTATTTGTACCTTTAATGGGGCCATTCCTCTACTCGAAGAAGATGCATCGCCTGAGTTCCCCCATCAGATGAGGAAAATTCTGCTGAATTTGGCCCCGGGTGAGTCACTTGCCTTGGTGTAGGAGCTACCCTGCCTTGACGATTCGATAAAGTTTGATACTTTGCTGTCGATTTCCCTTGATCTGTGTGTCCACAATCTGATTGTTGGATGCTTGTTGTATGCAGTCGGGGTTGATCTATGTTGGTGTCATTTGTTCTACTACGTCTGAGGTGTCCAATAATGGTGGGAAATAAGGGCAAAGGAGATCCACATTGAACACTGGGTGCAGGCCAAGGAAAGGAGGAATGTTGAGCTCAAAATAATTATCCGCCATGGCCTTGGTGATGGTGTACGACCCATAATGGAGTGGGACAAGTTTCCGATGGGGTCATGTAAGACATTCTTTCTGCAAGTGAAACCAAACTTTGTCACCCACCTGAAACTTATGTGGCACTCGATGTTGATCATGGCGCTACTTGTACTTTTCATTGAACTTTTGTAGGATATCCTAAACCTGTTGGCAGATGTGTTGGATCCTCTTAGTGAAATGGGTGTCTTTGTCAGCTTCAGTTGGAGCAGGAGATGAGTCGATCGAGGTGACCGCAAGGGGAAGGGAAACATCTATGGGACCCATTGGTTGGAATCCCAATCCCACCTGAAAGGGGCTATGGCCGGTTGAGCTATGCAGGGCTCGGTTGTAGCTATGTTGGACATAGGGAAGGCTCTCATCCCATGTGTGAGGGTGCTTTGAATTATTGATGCGAAGGATATGAACAATCATTGGATTTATGACCTCGATTTGGCCATCTGTCTGGGGGTGGAAGGCTGTGGATTTGGTGACCTTGCTGTCCAACAGTGACTAGAGGCTCGACGAGAATGTGCTGAGAAATTGACTGTCCCAATCTGAGACAATGATTTGTGGGATTCAAAAATGTACCCAAACTCATTCAAAGAAGATATTGGAAGTGGCCTCTGCTATGATGTTCTTCTTGCAGGCAACCATAATCACCATCTTAGAAAAGTGATCAACAACCACAAAAACACAGTCATTTCCCCGCTTGGTGGATGGGAGGCCCAACATGTAGTCCATTGAGATGGATTCCCATGGCGTGTCAGGAGTAGGAAGAATGGTGTATAGGCCCTGTTTGTTATTGGTTAGTTTGGCAATAACACAGGTAGTGCAGGACCGAATATACTTGTTGACCTCCTGTCGAAGTTTCGACCAGTAGAATTGTTTTTGTAGCATCACCATTGTATTTTAGATGTTGAACTGTCCTACCACCCAACCGTATTGGTCTTCCCAGATCAGCTTCACTCACTCGCTTGAAGGAACATAGATATGTCTCAAATGACACAACAACCTATCCTAAAGATGGAAATTATCGACAACTATGTTTGCACCCAACATTTGGTAGGTGGTGGTGAAGTTCTGGTCTATATCATAGAGTTGGGGGCATCCAGAGATCTCATGGCCATAGGAGTCTAGCACCATGGTGAGTGGCACGACTGGTGGTATGCTGATGCAATCAATGATGTGATTGGTGCTTCATGTTTTATACTTGATGTTGAGGTGAAATTGTTGCAAGTATGTGGACCATTTTTTATGGAAATCATTCTGCAATTTTCCTTGTGTCTGCATGAACTACAATGGCTATGATCAATGTGGATGGTTGTCTCTTTCCCAAGAATGTAATGTCTCTATTGGCGCTAGCCTTGCACAATGGAGTACATCTCTTTGTCATAAGTAGGGTACTTACAGACAACATATGATAGTGTCTCACTATGATAGGCCACGGGGTGGTCGTGCTGAGTGAGAACAACGCCCACTGCATAGTATGAAGCATCTATCTCGATCTCAAAGGGTTGTTGTAGGTCTGGTAGTGAAATTATTGGGGCTGAACACAAGAGTTAGTTCAAATTGTTGAATGCTTGTTGTTGGGACCGGCCCCATGCAAATTTTTCCCTTACCACCACCCCTAGTTATTTGGTTGAGGGCCCATGCAATATGGGAGAATCTCAAAATGAGCCTGCGGTAGAAATTAGCAAGGCCCAAGAATCTCCGAAGCTTAGTGAGTGTGGTTGGGGCTGGCCAGTCACAGATGACTTGGATATTGGTTGGATCCACATGTACACCATTCGGATCAATTATGTAGCCCTTGTCCATGCAAAAGGAGAACTTTTCCAAGTTGGCATATAGCTTGTGCTGTCACAGGGTGTGCAGAACCTGTTGAATATGTTGCAAGTGTTCAACCCAAGTCTTGTTGTAAATGATAATTTCATCCAGATACACCACTACAAAAGTATTAGTGAATGGTCGTAGGATATCGTCTATCATCCTCATGAAATTCGCTGGAGCATTTGTCAAACCAAAGGGCATGACCAACCATTCAAAAAAGCGTTCCTTTGACTTGAAGGCAGTTTTCCATACATTTTTTTGTTCTATCGGGACCTGGTGGTAGCCAGACTGCATATCAATCTTATTGAAGTATTTTCCCCCATGAATTGATCAAGGAGGTCATTGATTCAAGGAATCGGGTACCAGTTTCTGACTGTGATTTTATTCAGAGCCCGGTAATCATTGCAAAGTCGTCAGGTTCCATCTTTATTCTGTACCAACATTATTGGGCTCCCACAAGGTGATGATATGGGATGGATGTTTCCCTTATGGAGAATTTCTTGGATCTGTCACTTGATATCCTCATTCTCTAATAGAGAGCGGTGATAAACTATCCCATTGAGCATCGGTGCGTTGGGGATCAGATCGATGGGGTGATTGACTTGGCATCATAGAGGTACCCTGATAGGTGAGGAGAAGATATCTGAGTATTCTTCCATGACCTTATCTACTTGCTTATATTGTGTGGGGAGGTCAGCTGCAAAGACCCTGGATGTGGCTGTGATCTTTCTCTTACTCTGAGAGTGAATCACGAAGAAGACAAACTTCCCCATCTGAGAGATGGCATTCCTACATTTCTTAGCAGAGATCAAGGAAATAGAACTAGGTGGGACTGCCTCAGGTATCCTATATAATTTCATGTTCAAAGTAATAATAACACTACGAGGCCTAGACTCATATACAGCATGGAATTTCCATAAATAAGGTTGTCCCAAAATAACATCACAAACTTTGAGACGAGCAACATCACACAATACCTCATCTTTGAAGGGCTTGATGTCGTATGAAAGTCGATATTGTTGGCTAACGCGGATATCGCTTCCTTGGCAGAGACATCCAATGGTGTAGGGTTGTGGTTGCGGAGTTATTGGGAGGGCCAGCCACTTGATGAACTCTATTGAGATGAGGTTCTTCTAGCTACCACTATCGATGATGAAGTGTAGCAGGGTGCCTTTTATCCACATATATGAATGGAAGAGGCGTTCTCCTTATTCTGGCTCGTCTGGTTGATGAGGTTGGAGCTTGGTGGCACTCAGTTCTGTGTCAATGATCCATCTTCCCCTTTCTAGTTCTGGCTGAGAATCTCAACCCACATCTGATTTAGAGGTTTTCACTTCTACCACCAGTGACTTCTTTGAGTGCCAGTCAATAGTGTTAAGCCAAGGGTTCTTATGGAAGTTGCACCACTTCCTAATATCTTTCTTTGTCTTTCCAGTGTCCTTCTTTTCTTGTGGCTTGGAATGGTTTTCCTAATACTGTCCATATTTTATTTGTCCTTTGTTCTGTGGGTTGGGGCAGCCCTTTCCTGGATTTTTTTGTGAGAGGTTCCCAGGCCCAAATTGTCGCATCTTTTGTTTGAGCTTTTGTCGATTTTGATGGTATATCGATAGGCCGCACCTAAGGATGAGATGTCCAAAAATTTCATTTCGGTATGAAAGTATCTATGCAGAGCGTCACGATAATTGAGCACCAAATGTCCCTTTGAATCTTTGATACCCCTCTTGGTGTGCAAGGTATGAAAGATATTTGTGAAATCTGGCACTGCTTGGTCTCTTTCTTGCCGCAGTGTGGTCCATTTGGTATATAAGTCGTCATAACTTCTGAAAGGGTAGTATTGTTCCTTAATATCCCTGAAGGGGTCCTAGGTGTCCATGACTGTAAATTATGAGGTTTCCTCTATTTCCTTTTGCTCACAGAAAGTTTTCCACCAATCTTTGACATGGGGAATAGCTTTGAGGAGCGCAAAAGTAATATTTTCTCTATTCGAAAAGTTATGGATGGAAAAATGCTCTTCTAGTATAGTCAACCACTTTTCTACAACATCTGCATCTATATGGCCTTCAAATATAGGAATATCGAAGTTTATTTGTACCTTTAATGGGGCAACGCCTCCACTCAAAGAAGATTCATTGCTTGTTAGTAGCCGCCGAAGGATTTGCATGAAACTATCCATTATCTCCTTCCTTTGTTGTGTGAGGGTTTCCTCAATCAATAGTTTGAAAGGATATCCTATCCCATCATCTTTCTTTTCTCTTGTCATGAGAGGTTTCTTGGGTGTGCAAGAGCTTTTTTCCTCAAGAGAAACAAGCTCAAGACCCAACTCTTTGTACTCCAACCTCGTTGGGGACATGCATTAAGACGACAAGGAGAAGATCGCTCTCATACAACTGATCTCAATTTTATGAGAAGAATGAAATGAATACATATTATTAACAGGTTTGTAACACAAAATAATAGATATACAGTAAAACTAGTTTTCTATTCAATAAGGAAATAAGCTGAAACTGTAAAATGCAGCGAAAACAAGCTTGCTGGAATGGTGGCATCTTATCTCTGAGAAGAGATGTGACGGATGCTCTAATTTATAAGAAGATGACTGCAATGAGTATATAAGGCCTTTTTACAATAAACAGGAATTCCAAAAACACTAGACACCCAAAAAACCTAACCCTAGGAGATGAAGCACCAAAAGTCATGTGAGCCCCGTCTGGGTAAGTTAGTACATCAACTTCTCGGGGTCGTAACTTTTGCATATGATCTTGGTTTTAGGTGTATGATAGACTGTTGGAAAGGTATCATTTAGGATATTCATTTTTTGGGATCAATCATTCCTTTGGATATTATTTAGAATCTTTTTCCCGAAAAACCTTCATTTAGTCCCTCAAAATGGCCCCGGAAGTTAAAATTGCTAAAAATAGTAAATTGCCAAAATTTCTAGAAAACTGTTTTGAGCCAGTTGGAAAAGGTGGGTGGCCACCAATGTCCATATGGATAATTGGTTCCCTTTGGGATGCCTTCATACTATTATCCCAGTTAGCACACATATCCTAGATATAAATTCTAAGTGCTTTCTCTTTTTCTTAGCAGTCTTTTACATGCCTTGTTTTCTTTTTGAAATTACAATAATAGTGTCACTTGAAGGTAGGAATGATATTTTCTATAAGTATTGCATACATGAACGTTGAGGAATTGTTTGAGTGAAATATTGTAGCCTATGCCATCATATCACCTTCATGTTTTGTTTCCCAATGAATAAGATTCTTTTAATTTGTATAGTCGTAGTCAATGTTAGGAGCATAGTTTAATTTAATTATGTTTGAGAATGTTGTTTTCCATAGATTATATAGTTTCATGTTCTAGTGTCTACATATAAAATGTTGGCATATCTAATTTTATGGACTCCCAAATTGCTGATTTAAGGATCAACAATTAAGCTAATCAATTTGCTCAACACTGCCCCCCAAAACCCATCTAGTATCCCTTCCTCTTTAGGAATAGACTCTCAATCATCAACCACAAAGGTAGGACCAAGAAACCTACCATATATAACCCCATCCTCTTCTTCCTAATTTGGACAAACTTGATCCCCCTCTCTTAGTTATATTGGTCATCCACCACTCACAAGGATTAAGAAGAGGACCACCCACTATAAGTGCCCACGACAAGGGGAAAATTCTTGTAATAATGGGGCCACTCATAGTTCCCACCAAAACTACAATCAAACCAAGCATAAATGTACCGCCCATACATATACAAATAAAAATTTCCCATTTTCTGATCTTTATAGTTAGCCAACCCATCAGTGCCATGTCCTCACTCTAGAGCTAGTCCAAGCAGTTCATTTATAGTGCACAAAACACAATAAACTTACTGGTACTCATTTCACTACTTCAACATTCCCCCTTCCCCATCATGAACCCATTATTCCATTAGGTAATATTCCATGCACCTTGACATCATTTGTTACCCTTAAAAGGGTAACCCCACTTCCAACCCAATCTACTTCATGATTGAGACCCAACCATGTAGAATTGGGTGCACCCCTTCCACCTATAGTGCCACAATGACCACTATACCTTATTCTTGTAATGAAAATGGAAGTGTATACCCACACCCACCATGAGCCATGACCTTTTATTGGGTCCAACTTATCTAAGCATGTCTACAATATTCTACCTCATCTCAAATATAGGTCATCATCAAAGACTTTACAGTTTATCGGTGTATTATAAATGATGGGAAGTCCTCATGTACTATGTTCTCATCAGCTCATAAACAACTAGGATCTCCTACTCTTGTGCCATCAATGACTAAGTTAATAATATTCGAGGTAGACTTTGTCCCCCTTTAGGGATCTCACCTAATCTCCCCATTTAGTTAGGAAATAAGATGGTTTTGATCAATGTTGTTGTCATGATTGGTCTAGTGCATTACGATATTCTCCAAGGTTGTGATTTCATTTATGCCATGAATGAGATGGTGTCTTCACTCTTTCAAGTCATGATAGTCCCACATGATGGAAGCATAATCACCATTGATCAAATATCCTACTTTAATTCTACCTCACATGATTCTCATAACAGAATATCACCTTATGTTATTGATATCGAGTCTATGTACTATGTGTCCATCGCCACTAGTCATGCAATGTCCACTCCCCTTAAAAATGATCCCATGGCTCGAGAAATAGCTCTTCACCACTTGGGATTGGAGGCTGGGAGGATTCATTC
>SNQJ01S0007062.1:176247-197990 GCA_010110895.2 Picea sitchensis
CTATTAAAATATCCTCGTTTTGTCTTCATTCATGCCGTGAATACCAGCGGTGTAATATGTGATTTCTAAATGCACCATTACAGAAGAACAATAAGGTTCTGGATATTTTCTTTAAAAAAATATCGATCTGTCATGTGTGGTCGTTGTCAATATCCTTCTGTCACAAGCTTGGATTTTGACAGACAACAGCATACTTTCCATTGGCTTTGAAAAAACAAAAGGCCAAGGATTACATTTTCCAAGAAAATTTATAAAAGAGAGTAACATTATAAGCTTGGAAAGGTTTCAGACGGACTTATTGAAAGTTAAATAGAATGGAAAAAACGATGATTGTGAATGTACAACTGCGCAGGCCGCTGTACTCAGTCTTTGGTTTAAGGGGAAAGCAACATAGTATCAATTGACAACCACTAGGTGGAGTTGAATGGCAGAAGCTGAAGCTAACTGCCAACTCATTTAATGGACGGTGAATGCAGGCAGTTTATATTAATTTATTTATTTATTTTTATCAATTTTGCTTAAAATTTGTTAGATATTAGTAAAATTGTAGATTTGAGTGGTTGAATTTGTATAATTTGAGTGTTTTTAATAATTAGTAATAACTAACTTTTTTTCAAAACCAACTCAAAATTATATTAAAATATAATTTTTTTACATAATATCATCCATGGCCAAGCCCAGTCTAAACATGACTGACAATAAGCTGAAAATAAGGAAGAAACAGGCATAGTTCATACAGCTTCTAGAGGAGACAAAATAGTCAAAAAACACTACCATCAAAGGTACACAGTCATAAGAAAAAATAGTCAAAAAGCACTACCATCAAAGGTACACAGTCATAAGAAAGAAATGTTCATCTTAAACAGATAACCAGAGTAAAAACTATGTTGAAAAACCAACTGTAATTCAGAACATAATCAGATGCTTCAAAGGTCCTGCCCCTCCAGGTTCCCAAAGATAATAAGTTATCTTGCCTTCATACTTAAGGAGAGCTCGTTTAGAAAGCTGATCTGCCTCTTTGTTGAGTTCTCTGTAGATATGGTGGAAGCTAATAGCCTGAAAATTTGTAATTAGATCTTTAATTCTAATCTTCCAGCTTTCAATAGTACTAGCCTGAAGCTGTTCTCGATCATTGAACCAGTCTATTATCACCCTGGAATCCCCCATAGCTTGAAATTTAGGAAGAAATAGATGACTAGCTAATTTAAGTTAATAATAACTAACTTAATGCCCAGTATTCAATGCTGTGAGAGCTGGTATATACACAATCATATATATCCTAGGGTATATACCAAAGTGATCCGAATATATATACATATACTAACTATGAATGTTGTGCAGCAGACTTTTATTACTCACCATCTTCAATACTGAATTCATTTTTACATTAAAAAAATACAATTTAAATAACAAAAAATGAAATTACATCAACATTTATTTGAACTGATTAAAAAATTCAAAATTAAAAAGTTTAAACCACACAAACACCTTTATTCTTTATTGATATCTGAATATATTCTGATTAAACATTATTAAACAAACACCTTTATTCTTTATTGATATCTGAATATATTCTGATTAAACATTATTAAATTCAGAGAACTGGGTAATTGGTACAATGTGTCTCTTGAAATGATTTCTTATATTTATTTGTTTCTTCACCTTCTCTGTCATATTTCTGCAATAGCTCAGATATTGTACACAATGGACACTGTTGTCATATTTCTGCAATAGCTCAGATATCGTACACAATGGACACTGTTGTCATATTTATGCAATAGCTCAGATATTGTACACAATGGACACTGTTATCTTGGCTGAGTATTGTGGAGAACACTGTACTCATTCCCACCCATCAAAGCATTGAAACATAAAATGCAGTACAATGCCAGCGCGCATAGCAGTCTGTCTGAAAGGCATATGATATGCATCGCATTCATTACATTTCTCAGGCTATCAAACCCATTTAGAAGAAGCAATATATGTTGGTATATCCAAAATTTGTATTTAATATAGAGATTTGGACTGTGTATTAAACTCTACTACTAAATATAACTATTTTAGATGCTGAGTTGTGTTTAGGTTTTTATACCACAAAAGTACATGCTTCCTGTCACATTTATAATTCAAAGTTGTTCAATAACATTATAGATTTTATTAGTCAAATTATTGGGTGGAGGAGTCTCTTACACCAATTTGATGTCTAGCTTGATCAACCTTAAAAATAGTAGATTATTATTATTATTATTAATAAATATGTCACATTTATAACTAGAAGTTGTTCAATAACTTTATAGACTTTATTAGTCAAATTATTGGGTGGAGGAGTCTCTTACACCAATTTGATGTTTAGCTTGATCGACCTTAAAAATAGATTATTATTATTAATAATAATAAATATGTTATCTGATCTTTTTTTCAGATAGTGTCTACAGTTCTCCTCTTTTGTGAAACAAAAGTGATCCGAGTATTCATAAGCTGATAATGATTAGTAAAATGAAAGCACACAAGAGGATTATTAGTAAGTAAAAGCACAAGAGGATTATATTTGAGGGTATAACGAGGATTATATTTGAGGGTATAACATTAGACTTACAGAGCACATTTCATAATGTGTAGTATAGAAAGGGGCTGAAAAGCTTACAATGATTGCTGATCTTTCCTAATTGTTTTAAATTCTGAGGTATACTCTCAAACTATGGAAGATATCTTCAAGATATCTTTTCTTAGCTTTTCAATATTTTGCTTGAGTGTTTATGACTAAATGTATCATAGACAGGTTTCAATCTAGGACCTGTGGGAAATGTGCCTACCACCTTGCACCATTTTGATTTGTGGAGGATTAGTTCTTTAAATCCATTTTTATGAAGATAAATACATTTTATTAAAAAAAGAAATTCAATAGCCAAAGTTATTATTATTTCCACAGGAACATGGCCAATATTACAACTTACATGTTACTAAGTGGAGATGGAATCAAAGTGAAAATTGACCACTCTACAAATGACCATTAACCAAAATTCTTGTGGACTGGACAATCAACTCATTTACCACCACTATTCACATGAAGTGACATTTCTAGTGAAGAAATGGTAGCTACAATATGTTGTAGCCATCCAAACAATAGACTGACCTCATAACCCACCTACTTGCAATACTTGCAATACAAATTCAATAAGAGATTGAGAAGGAAAGCCCTGGGTGCTACAACAAGACCTAAGCTTCCCAAGTAGAATGGAAAAAGGTTCATATATAGGTGCCTCCCTAAATGAACATGGCCAAAAGTTGCCTCTCATATGTTATTGAGTGTAAATAGTGGCAAACTGAAATCCAACCTCCCTACAAATGACTCGAGGCCAATGCTAAGGTTGACCCATCTTATTTACCACTTTTGTAAGCACAAAATACCACTTGCATCGACAAAGAAATGCCAACAAAAATACATTATATCCATTCAAACAACACATTGATAAAAGGACAAGTACAATATGGGTCCTCGAGTAGCCGATACATTGAAAAGGCAAGCCCTCTTAGGGAGCCACAAACAAACACGAAGTTTCCAAGAAGAATGAAAAAACATATTTTTATGTAAGTGTCTCCCACAATCAATATTTCCACAATACCACTCATTTGTTACTAACTGGAGAGGGTTGCAAACTAGAAGTTAGACACCCTATAAATGACCCATAGCCATTGTTCACATGGATCTTACAAACAACTCTCTCACCACCAGTATTTGCACAAAATGATGCTATCACTAACAAAACAATGTCATCCATAATATGTCTAAGTATTTCTAGATAACACACTACCCTAAGGACATGCACAATAGGGGTGGACATCATGTAGAGTAGTTGATACATAGAAAAGGCAAGCACTCAACCTCCAAGAAGAATGGAAAAACATTTGTTTGTGAGTACTTCCCACAATGAGCGTGACCAACATTGTCACTCATGTGTTATCAAGTGAAAAGGGAGCTACGATAAAAAAAATGTATTGATATATATTGATGGAATTTTGTTACTTCATAATCCATGTTGGCCATGTTACTAAGCATCTGAATGTGATAGGACAAAAGTACATGCTCCATATCACAAAGCAAGGTGTCCAAATGTTGCAATTAGAATTGAAGGAATAACAAGAATGCTTTACCCCCATACATAGACTATGTTCCATATAAGAAATCAGCATGTGTAAGTTAGCATAATGTATAGTATATTAAGGTTATGGCAACAAGAAAAACACTACAACTCCTTTTTAAGGAATTGACACCAAATATGATGTGTTATTATTCCTAGTAAGTTTTGTTCATTTTCTTTCATCTTGAGAACTTTAATTTTAGTGCACAATACCATAGAAAATCAAAATATATATTTGTGGAAACTACATATAAAATACTTGAAAAATAAATACCTGGTTAGAATGATAGTACTTTCTCTATATCGCTCTTTGTGGAGAAAATGTGCAATCCTCGGCGATGTCTACCACTAATAATATTGTGTCTAGTTTAAATATATTGCGAGATTGTTTGAATTGTGAAGCTTGCCACCTAGAATAATAACACATCATATTTGGTGTAAATTCCTTAAAAAGGAGTTGTAGTGTTTTTCTTGTTGCCATAACCTTAATATACTATACATTATGCTAACTTACACATGCATAAATACCTGGTTAGAATGATAGTACTTTCTCTATATCGCTCTTTGTGGAGAAAATGTGCAATCCTCGGCAATGTCTACCACTAATAATATTGTGTCTGGTTTAAATATATTGTGAGATTGTTTGAATTGTGAAGCTTGCCACCTAGACCTATGCTAATGTTTAAAAATTCCCTGTGAATTTTGAAATAGGGATCTCATCCTCAAAAAAGTCAAGCTTTTAGATGCCACACCTTAAGAAGAGGACAGATTCATGGTAACATACTCATATCTCCTCCACGTGACCATAATATCTAACAATCCAGGGTGTGCGAGACCCATAGAAAAATTCCTATGGAACAATTTCAAATTACCACATTCATGACATCTTGTTCTACCTACACATATTTTACTAAAAAACACATCTTTGATCTATTCCTTCTACATAATATCATCGAAATAAAATCATGCATTGTGGGGGGAGGAGGATCACTTTGATAATTCGTTTTGCAAAAATCTACGAATGTGCCATAATAGAACTAGAATTCAACATGTTACTGACAATAAAAAATGTCACAAACTATGTTGGGCCTAATATCGCATGGTTTAAATTTATCAACATACCTGTGTCATAACAACCTGGAGTAGCAGCTTGAAAAAACAATTTCATCAGTGACTGAAAAAAGGCTTATGTCTCTTTGAAGCATACTAGCATAATCCAATAAAACAACGTCAAATGTAGGAAAATCATACCTTGGAAAAAATACAACATTATAGATAGTGGCAGGCTTGGAAATGGTTATAATGGATGTCAAAAGGTGGTTAAAAAGGGTAAAATATAAACACAAAAGATGGAATTTTTGGTTCCCAACAATGATGATCACTACTTGAGATGGACAACTTTGCGTTAGGAGAGAGACCGGATAGTGCTAGAGTATACCAACATCTTCCATACCTTACACTCAAAGCTAGGTATCAGAGACTCTGAATGGCACCTAGTTTTGAATTATTGTAGTTTCCTACACAAGTACTTCCAAGAAGAGATAGATTTCTTGGACATCTACTTTGTTGGAAAGTTGGTTGTCATTGATGTCAACCCTAGAATACATCCAAAAGCCCCAGAAGCCCTTACAAGTAATGGGTGTATTTGAAGAAGTCTCCAAAGTGGTCCCCTTATGGTGTATCTTTAAGCATGGCCCTCATGAAAATACACTTTGAAGAAGTCTATAAGAATCCCTTGAAATATGGCTAAGTGGTTAAGAAGCCCTGAAGGTGCGGTCATGAAGCTCGAAGTTGATTGGGAAAAAAGAGTATTAAGGACATTGGAATTGCATACAAAACAATCATAGATTGATAGTCCTCATCATTTCACTTCCAACAGTAGGTGGCACACCACGTGGTTCCTCACGGTTGAGAAGTTATGCCCTCTTAAAGACGAAAGCCCCGAAATATGATTTGTTGGTGGGAATTTGATCAGACCAGGGTCCTTCTCAGTTTACCAACAAAAAGTACTGTGTAGTCTAGAGCGGTGCCATTTTCATCTCCTTAGAAGAGAAGAAGTCTCACCCGAAGTGTTGCTGAGATAGATAGATAAGAAAGGGTAGGGAGAAGGCTAAAGAGGATCCATAGAGCAGTCAAAACTTATTCATTGTTCTTGCGCAAGAGTCATTACTAGATCTGAACCATATAAATGAAAGAAGTGAACCTACTTATGTTGCTAGCAGTGATTAAACATAGAACCATCAAATAGAACTCATAAACCATAAATAAATGTTGTAATGCACAAGTAAACAAACAGAGGCACATCATATTTTAAAATTTTCTCCTTCTTCATATTACCCTTGAGATCTTTCTCTGTTACAGACTCAAACTCACTCAGTAGGGCATATTATAGCCTCTTGCTTGTTGTTTCTCGACTTTACAACAGGTATCAACAACTAATCCCAAAACATGGACGACTCTAATCAATATGAGCCAACACAGACTAACTAATCAACAACAACAAAAACCCAACCCATTTACAATTATATTCAGCCCTATATATAGTTGGGTTGTGTCTTCCTTCTTGGCTTGCCCGATTTCTTGTTCTGTTGCAACCGTTTGTTGCTTAGTTTCCATTGCATTGACTTCCGCAACTGTTTTATGTTACTCTTTCTCCTAGCCTCTGATGAAGTTTGCGCAACTCGTGCTTAGTCAAAACTTGCACAGTTCCTTCACAAAAATGAAGGGCCCAACAACCTTCGACCACAATCCTTGACTCATCCTCGAGTCAAGTGTTTGGTTCTTTCACATCCTCCAGGAGCAACTGTTGTTTTCCCTTGTCAAGATTTTCTTCTTATTTGGGCTCTTTTGTTTGTGCCTTTTCTTCCTTTACCTCCTCAAACTAAGGGCCCAATTCTGGTACCAACTCTAAAGCTTGGTGTTTTACTCCGTGAAAGCTTTCAACTTTGTCCTGCCATTTCCGGGCGAGGAGTGATGCTTCTGCAAGGAGTTGTTGGGTCATTTCTTTGTTGTATTCCTTTGGCTTGGCCGCAACCAATGACTTTCACTCAGAGTCTGTTGTTGTGTCAACCTGATGCATTTGCATGTAGACTGTCTGGATTACCGGTCGAAAGTCGCTCAACTCTTTCTTGGCTACGGACTGTGCCTCATAGAGTGTATTTAGTTCATTATCAGCCTGCTGGATTTGGTCGAACTTCTGTTGTTGCTCCATAGGGTCCATTGTGACCGCAAATTCCTTGTTCAACACCTGAATGTTTGTTCTGACCTCCTTTAAAACCTGATTTCGTCGAGCGATGATGCCCATCCAGTCCCTGACTTCTCTAAAGATTTTAGTGCAGTCTGCGGTGTGTTTGTGCAGTGTTTCTCTGGCGTTGTTTCCTTGCAATATTATCTTCTGCATTTGATCCTGGAGTTGTTGGAGCTATTGTTCTACTTCTTGCTAGACTTGTTATAGCTTCGCTTTTATCTGCTCGGTGTGGGTAGCGAGTTGTGTCCATGCTTGTTGTAACAGATCGATCTATTCCTCTGGCTCACTTGCGTCAATGGCCTCGAGTAGTTCAGGTGCAACCTTTCGAATCTTCGACCAGGGTTCTGCAATTTTTTCCTGCACTTTTCCCAGTTTTCATTGGACTTGGAGTCTGTCATGTGCTTCATGTATTATGTATGTGTGCTCTCTAACTTGTTATTTTCTTGCGATCTCGATGGATCTCTCGGCCTCCTGGAGCCTGTGCTCCAACTGGTCCGTAGATGCCCTGATTAGGCCAGATAAGTGTGGCGCCGACCACTGTACCATGTCGGCGGGTGAAATAGTTGCGTCAGTGGGTACTCGCCACTGTAGTCGGAGTCCACTACCTATTGAATGGTCTGAGTGAGTTTCTACGTCGTCCTCTGTTGGTGGTGCGGGTGCCATTCTCAACCTAAGATCTGCTGGAAAAACAATGATAACCTCTGTTCTGACTATGTAGAGTTGCATCAATTCCGCACATTGTTGGGGGTTCTAGAGAACTTGTTCCATTTGAGCTCGTATGGCTATCGTGTCCTGCTCCATTGTTGATCCTGGCGCATTGTGCACATATGGTATCTCTATATCTTCTAGTGCATCTGCGTCATGCGCCGTGATCTCTTGGGTATCCTCACCTTTAGCCGGTGAGGTGATTTGTCGGTCGCCATCGGGTTCCTTCTCCTCTCAGCTGTGGGCATCTTCTTCCTGTGCGGAAGACTCAGGTTGTTGTTCCTAGGTGTTTGGATTCAGAACATCCATCATCATGTGTTGCTCTGACTCTTTAGGATCGGGGTCAGAAATTTCTGATCTTGGCTTGGGTGGTTCTCTAGTTATTTGTGGGGTTTGTCATTCCTCTGTATCTGGGTGGTTGAGTTGGATCGTCTCTGAGGTTTGTCTGATGTGGACTGGCCATGATGAGGTTTGGTAATTGAAGTGGTGGTGGAGGGTGTTCAATGATAAATGTGGAAGGAAGTGTTTCAGGGTCTGGGTCATCTTGAATTTCAATGATAGTGGTGGCTTTGGTCATGGCATGGGTTCGAGGAGAGGCAGATGCAAGGGGTTTTGGTTTCATGGGTTTGTTCGGCGAGAACCCCGTTCTGGGCCACTTCACCATTGGTTCGGTACCAAGCACAATGCCCAAGATCTGGTTGACCTGCGTACCTTACAACATAGCATCGTCCGGGAGCTGCCAAGGGGGCGGTCTTTTCTTACGCTCCAGATGCGGTATCCCTTCTTCCTCTTCTAAGTCTATTTGTGTCGGAGCGTTTGGCTTCTTATGCAATGGGCCTGAGCTCGATCCCTCTCCTGTTTCCTTGTCTTTTGTCTTGAGCAAATCCGCAAGAAGAATGTAATGCATCCCTGATTTACATGGGCCGCGTTGAACTCCTGGCCATGACATGACTTCTTTATCGAAATCTTCCTCGTCTAAATAAAATGGTAGCATTTGTGTGTGTAAATGCTCCCTACTAGCATGCCTCGGCCAAACAAATGTGTTGTGCTAGTTCATGTTGAATGCAATATTCCTCATATTACAATTGAGGATTTCATGTGGGATGCATAGCCTGTGCGTTGCGTCTATCATGGCATTCTACCATTTGGCAAAGGTTGCATTGTTGAGTGTTGTGTTCTCTGAGTCTGGTCTGGACTGCCATGGCTCAAACATCTTCACCATGCACCCCTTATCTGGTATTGTGGGTTATCTGCCCTCAGGTGGCTTCCATTTGAGCATTGTGAATGCCACAAGTAGGTATCCATAGGTGAAGGTTCTTCCCTTCTCCTATGCTTCCTCACAAGCTACTAGTAATTCCTCCAGCAGAAAACTGCACCAATTGAATACTGATCCCTATGTGCAAAAGTCGGCGATTTCTAGCGCATATGGCATGCATTCTCCCTTCTAGTAAGACCTCATAACCTTGCGACTATGACATAGTAGCTAGTCCAGACTGTTTCGGGAAGTATTGGTTCAATGCTTGTTGTGCATCCTCCTCTGTTTGTGTTGAACTTCTCATATAGGCTAAGCTCTCCTTTCTTTTTCACATGCTTGTCGGGGCCCTGAAATCCCTTCGATGCATCCTCTCCTTGGGAGGATAGTCCTGTGAACTATTGGATATCTATTGCATGGATTGGATATCGCTTATCCAACCATAGAATTTTTTCATGCACTCTTCTTATCAGGAATTTTGTGCAGTGCACAATCTCGCCTGTGGTACTGAAGACTGGTAAGTCCCTCAGGTTCATGATGGTGGAATTGAATAAGTTGATGAAGTATTTTCTCTGTCTAAATTGCATGTCTTCGGTGTCATCCAGAGCGATCTCCCAAAAGACATTTGTGTGCATTTGTGGGAACAAAGCTGAGTCTGTGAGGTCAAGGTCAAGTAGCTTAATGTGCTCTACCTTCCCTTTGAGGTTGCTCATGATCTCAACCCGGGGGTCATAGGGTTCATCTGGTACTGCCTCTTTCGTCATGGTGCTTCGGCTTGCAGTGGCTCTCGGCATTCATGCTTCTGTGCAGATAAGAACTAGGGCTGCAGCTGTGGCTTTGACAATGGTCCCAACTGGTTCATGTTGCTGAATTCGGAAATGGGTATGCTCGTTTTTGGAAACAATACATTCTTAGCAGAGTTCTAAGAGCCTTGGACCTGGATTAACTGGGAAGTTTTAGCAGTAAATGCTCGTCATCATGACCATATAGATGCAATTGGATGTGAGTTGTCCGACGAGACGGTTTAATCAAGGTAAATCTGATTGGGGGATCTTGGCATTTACTTTTTTGAGTGGAATAGGGATGTGGCCGAATCGAGACCTTTATGTTTGGTGGGTGGGTGTCCTAGCACGAATTTCGATGGTATTTTGGCATAATGTGAATTTATGGATTAACGACGTTAGTCAGGGTACCGGAATGGCAATAAAGGTTTGTAACTAGACTAGGTTTGTGTGGCCTATAACTCGGATTGGATGGGGATTCCTGGCGCCTCCGACCACAAAGGTTGTCTCCGTCAGCTTTAATGACTATCATTAATGGAATTTTCCCTGCTTCAGGTCCTGTACTATTGAGTCGTCCATTCTATAGCAACCAACATTTTAAACAAAACCAATGAACTATGTGTTATGGCACACTACTATGCACATGGAAATTATTGACTAATTTTACAATATTTCAAAGAGAAAATGAAACTCAAATCTAACTATTGTACAAGCCCCATCAAATTGGAGCAACTGTCCTTATTTCTTAGTTTTGAGATAAGTGGGGCTTCAGGCGAGCATCGTTCACCCATCCTGGTCGTAGCACAACATTGAGTTGCGTGATTCTGACTGCTCCTGAGGGTCGGATCTCCGCAATGATGAAAGGTCACAACCAATGCATATGCAACTTGCCAGGATGCTTCTGGTATCGACTGTCGTAGAGTAAAACCTTATCTCCTTGTATGAATATCTTGGTCTTAATGTGTCTATCATGCCAAGATTTTTGTCTTTCCTTTTCAGCCGACTGATGGAAGTCTACTAGAAATCTGGTTTCCTCAAGCTCCTGTAGCTCTACAAGTCTCTGCGCAACTAATTCCTCTTTCGTCATATGTGTGACCTATGCAATATATAGGCTTGGAGTGATGAACTCTGCAGGCACCACTACCTCTCTTCCATAAACTAGCTGGAATAGTGTATATCTGTGGAGTTTCTTTGTGGTTTTCCTATAGGGCCATAGTACTACTGGAACTCTATCATCCCATTCCTCTTGGTTTGCACAACAGACCTTTGTTAGTCCCTTTCCCAGGATTTTGTTGAAAGCTTCAACTATTCTGTTGGCCTGTGGGTGGTATGGACTTCTTTTGTGATGTTGAATCATAAATTCTGTTGTAATTTTTTCTATGGTACTGCTAATGAAGTGAGATCCCTTGTCGCTGGTTAGGCTTCTGGGACATCCGAAGCGGGTAATAATATTTTCGAAGATGAACCGAGCAACCGTATTTGTCGAACAGTCTTGTACTGTTGTTGCTTCTACCCAATGGGTAAGGTAGTCAGTTGCAGTGATGATGTATCTAGCCTTTGAATGCTAGGTTGTGGGGTTAATTGGTCTGATGAAGTCAACTACCCATTTATCAAATGCCTGTAGAGCTCTAACTAGTTTTAGTGGTAGTTCATCTCGGTGTGATAGCTTGCCCACACGTTGACAAACATCACACGATCTAGCGTATTCTTTTGCATCCTTGAATAGTGTAGCCCACCAAAGTCCTCCCTGTAGAACTTTCTATGTCGTGGCCTTTCCTCCTACGTGGCCTCTTGTAATTCCACTATGGCATTCCCAGAGTATATCCTGTCATTCATGATCTAGAATGCATCGTTTGAGGATTCTATCTAGTCCTAGTTTATATAATTGTCTGGAGATTAGCTGGTAGTCTACAGCTCTAACAACCATATGGTGTTTCTGGGTTGCGAAATATGTTTCAGGACATTCCTCTGTACTGAGAAAGATTGTTATATCCTCCAGATATTTCGGTATGGCCTCAATCCTGAACAAATCTACATTTGGGAGCTGGTCGCCCATTGCTCCGCCACTTTCTCCTGATTCTAGCTTGGACAGATGATCAGGTCCGACATTGCATTGTCCCAGCTTGATGATAAGTTCGAAGGAAAATTCCTGAAATAGAAGTAGCCATCTATAAATTCTCCCTCCCAGCACGGGTTTGTTAACTAGGTATTTTAATGTGGAATGGTCAGTAAAGAATTTGAAATGGGAACCTAGCAGATAATGTCTAAATTTATGTAAATCATAAATCATTACTAAGACTTCCCTTTTTGTCGTTGTATAGTTTTGCTATGCTTGCAACAACTTCTGAATCACAAAGTAGATGGGGTGATCCATAGCTCCCTCTCCAGGTTGCGTTAAGATAGCTCCTAAGGCAATTCCTGAAGCATCTACATGGACATGAAATTCTGTCTCCCAGTTTGGGAATATTAGAATTAGTGTTGTAATGAGATTTTCCTTGAGTGTCTCAAATTCTTTATCACATTCAGGATTCCATTGGAACATTTCAGCCTTTTTCAGGAGGTTTTCCAAAGGTGCGGTAATGTTAGGATATCTCTGAATGAACCTGCGATAGTAGCCTATATGTCCTAGTGTGGAGCACAACTGTTTAATAATCGTAGGTGGCGTCATATTCACAACTTCCCAACTTTAGCTGGGTCTACCAATACTCCTTCTTGGCACACTATGTGGCCCAAAATGTTTCCATGTGGCACACAAAAGATACATTTTCTGAGATTTAATGAGATTTGCAATTCTCTGCTTCTGTCAAACATTAGTCTTAGCAGTGCTACATGTTCCTTGAGAAAGATATATATTGTCCAGTCATCTTTATAGACCTCTATAAATTTGTGAATGAATTCTCTAAAGGTTGCTATCACAATCCTAGAAAGAACTGCGGGAGTGTTCTTTAAACCAAATGGCATCACATTGTATGTGAAAGATCCCCATTCTAGAATGAAAGTGGTATTTCTCTTGTCTTCTTCAACGATCATGACCTGATGGTAGCCGGAAAATCCGTCTGTAAATGAGTATGCTTCCTTCCCCTCAACCTGTTTGAGTACCTCATCGGTAAAAGGTGTTGGGAAAAGGTCATGCACACAGGCACAATCGAGACTCTTGTAGTCTACACAGACTCTAATGTCCTTTGTGTCTTTCTTTCTTTAAATGACTATCGGGCTGACCCAGTCTGCTTCTTCTATCGGAAAAATTAGACCTGCTTCTAACATCTTGTCCATCACCTTCTTGACTTTCTCTTTTAATATTGGGTTAATATGGTATGGTCTATGTCGGACAGGCTTGGATATTGGTTTTAACTCGATATTCATTTCTCCCATGACTACTTTGATTCCCTTTAATTCTGAAAAGGTCTTTGGGAACAAATCCTCATATTCTCGCAGTAAACTCTGGATTTCTTGACTGGCTTGTTCATCCCAGTAATCTCCCACCATAGATATCTTGGGTTGCTCTTCGGTCCCTATATTGAGTCTCTTCAATTTTAATGGGTGATTATAGGAACTATCGGCCAGGGTAGGTATGGTGTTTTGGATATCTCTACTCCCCTCTGTCTCTTTGATGGCTAGGTTTCTCAGTCCTTCTAGTTCATCTAGACTCTATGAATCTTTGTTGATCTGATAGCACTCTATAGGCTTGTCGATCAAGGGTAAGTAGCATTTAGTCTAAAGTTCTTGGGTATGCTTGGGACATACTACAGAGTTTGATCTCTTATTTCTATTGGATGTAAATAGAAGTTCTTGAATCTTTTGTAGAGCTAGTTCAAGTTCAGGGTACTTGTGAAAGAAAATTCCTTGCAAAATTGAGCTGCTAGTTTTTTCCAGTCGTTGGTCTGTCTTCTGGTTTCCTCATGTAGAAACCAAGCTTTTGGGATTGGGCCTAGAGAATGGGGAAATACCTAAACCCAGAAGTGAGAGGGTATCTTCGCAGCCTACCATTGTGTCACGCACTGTTCAATGTGTATCCTAGGGTCTGATTCTCCATTGAACAGTTTCGTGGCGGGAAGATCTGTTTTCATCCCTACTTTCCACTGCTCCTTACTCCCAAACCTGTACTCGATATCTTTCTTCACCTCGTCCCAAGTTCCAAGTATAGCTTTATGAGTGGCCCACCATCTGGCAGCGTGTCTCTGAAAAGATATATCTAGTACTGTGATTCTTTGATCTTCTCTCACATTCTCTTCCATGTTCTGAAAAAAATTGTCTAGGTCTGAGGTACCATCGTATACTGGGTGTTCTCTAGCTTTGGTCCCAATCCATATGGTCGTTCTGACAGTTGTGCATATTCTTGAGAATTGTTCATGGGAGCCTTGTTGCCAACTATCAAAATCTAGTTCTGAGTCTTCGTCAGTTGACTATATACTTCTCCATCTTACTGATCCATCGGTCGTAGGGTTTATGTAATTGTTTCTTATCCTTGTTGTTACAATGTACAATTGTTCTAGGTCTTCTTGCTCCATATTGTTGTCTGTTGACTCTGTGTACCTAGGTCCTACATATGGATCCAAAGGTTGAACTACCTTGATTCCCTCAACTTCAAAAGTCATGGTGTCTTTCTATAAATCGATTACTGCATAATTGTCGTAATCCCAATTGATGCCAAGTAACGCAGGGTAGGGGTCCTTGTTTCCCATGATCTCAATGACTTCAAATTCGGTCATTGTTTTTACTCCTGCTACATTGATTTCCACGTTCTCTAGTCTTCCTATGGGAAAAATACAGTATTGGTTTTCCATTCTTAACTCAATTGGGGAATATGTCAGTCTCGGTTTTCCCAAGCCTTCACAGGTCTTCTTGGGTAGAATGTTCACATATGACCCTAGGTCTAACATCACGTCCTTAATTTCGAACTCATCTAACTGGGCTACCAGTCAGAATTCTCTTTTGGTTCTTACTTTTCTTCGCTGCACTCTTTGAGTACTTTTGTCAGGAAGGTTTTCCCTTATTCTTGCTTCTGAGGTTTCTTCGTTGCCTAAGATTAGGTACAATGTATTGTGAAACTTTTCTGTTAGTTGATCATTCCCTAGAATGTCAGAGAATAATTGAAACTAGAGTTCAACTATGTTTTGAGGTTTCCCAAGCTGTCATGGTATGACTATAGGGTTTCTGGGTGCAAGGGGTGAAGCAGGGGCTTGCACCTTCTTCGGGTAAATAATCGTATGGGGGGTGTTCTCTTGAATTTCATGACTAGGGATATTCCAAAATACTTCTATGGCATATTTAAAGAACATTTTTTTCTTTAGGGGGTCATACCCGTCTCCCTTCATTGTTGCTTTCTGGATTTGAGGTAGAGTATCAGCATCAACCCTTGTCTTCGCTCCTCCTCGAGTAATGATATTAAGGTTGGGAAATTGTTCCTTAGAAATCCTCTTGATCTCTGAGATGATAAGGTTAGGTCCTCTTTGTCACACCCTATCTTCCCACTTTGCAATTAACTCTGGAAAGTCTTTTGTTGCGTGTCCAATGGTTCTGCAGTGAGATCACCATGGTCGCCTTGGATGAGGAAAATCTTTGTCCAAGTGACATTTTTCATCGCATTTATATCATCTTCTTAGTCCTCTTCCCCCAGTTCTTCCTCCTCTGAAGTCTCCTCCAAATCCACCTCTTCGACCTCTTCCTGGTCCCTGCGGGTTTTCATTCACACTGAATGTTGTTCGGTCTAGCCTGTCCGCAAGAGCATCCAACGCTCTACATTGATTGGTAGTATGCGTGGTAGATGCACAAAACTCACAATTTTTTGTGTTTGGTATTGTTGAATACTTCTGCATGATGGGGCACTGCCTTGGTCCATGCTCGTGAATTCGATGGATCTCACAATATTTCGTCGATGGTGTTGCTTGTCCTCCCGGGAAAGCGTGATATGGGGTGGGGTGATGGAATGGTAAGTTCGTCGATACTTGTGAAACTCCTTCTATAGGTCCTGCTAGGGGTACCATCAAATTTTGAGGAGGTCCCAGTCCCCTCATTCGCGGACATTTGGTCGCCAAATTACCTTCTGTATAGCATCACGTGCACCAAACCTGTGGTCGTCCTGGTCTAGGTATCATCATCTCCTGAATATTTTATGTAAGTGTCGATATCTGCCCTTGTATTTGTGCTAGATTCTAATCTACTGGGGGTCTAGATACTTTCAGGTTCCCAGGGTATCCCGCCATGGATTCAATCTTCATTGATTGTTCCAAGGCATCTGTCAATGTGGCTACCTACTGTTGCATTAGCGGAATCCAAGTCAGAGGCAGAAACCCCTGAATGTACCATTCCCTATGATGTTCTTCATGGATTGGATGTGCCAACCTCCCTATGGAATCTTTAAATTTATGGTTGTACTCCCAGGCTGAATCACCTTCCCTCTGCTGAATTTCATGCAACTCAGACAGAGCCTGTTGTTCTGACTGAGGAAGTTTGAATTTTTCTATGAACCGTGTTCGTACTTGGTCAAGTGTGAACACTTGACCTTGCATCCCTGGCACTTCTGGTTCAATGATCTTCATGTACCACTTGAGAGCGCAACCTCTCAAGGTAGTCTAAAACTCGACCAACTTATTCGCATCCGGAGTCCCTATGGATCTCCAAATGGCTTCGCACAAGAACCAATGATTCTCAACGTCTTCATCTCCCTTACCCCAAAATTCTGGGTATCTAGCGATTGAACCTCTTGTATGGTAGGCCATTGCTGAACTTGTTGTTCCTATCAGTATGAATTCTAACGTTCATGCTTGCGATTTACCAAGGGATCGCAATATCCTCCCTGCACTCGCACTTCCTGGTTGTGATTGACTAAGTAATTGTACTGGAAAAAAATGAGAAGGTAGTATCAGAATTACTTCTTGTATAGAAGGTACTTGGGGTATGGGTGATTCGGGGCTGGCACCACTAGCTAATGGGTAGTTTTCTTTGATCTAGGGGGTCTCGTTAGCTTCCACTAGGATGATCTCTTCGACTGAATTCCCGATTTCTTCTGTTATCGGGGTTGAATCTTCTCTTTCTCCTCCAAGATTCATGTCGACTTCCTCCTCTCTCACCTCCACACTTTCTCCTTCTTGTCCCTCTTCCTCGATAATTCTTGCTCTCTTTACTTCTCTCTCGTTCAATCTTTTACTAGCCAGTCATTCCTGTCTTCTCATCTTCTGTAGTTCTTCCATCTATCTTTCCTCTACTTCTCTCGATCCTCCTTCTTTCCTCAACTTTTCAGATTGTCTTGCGGCTTTGTTGATCTTGTCGCGCCACCACTTATCAAATATGGTGTCTCTCTTTAAGGATCGTTCATCTCTTGAGTCCATTTCTTGTTGTTTTTCCCCCATTTTTCAAAGAACCCTTTCCCCTTCTCATGCCATGGCCCTCACCCCATCTCACCCTACCCCAAGCGAGGGTGTTTACGCTGCCATCTCAGTTGGGGACATAATCAACATTCCCTCCTCCGTCAAGAAATCCTTAATCCATAGGGGGATTTCTCTCAACAGTCTTCCCCTTACGCCTTTCTTGACATTTTCCTCTGCCCGCAACAAAGACTGGTAGTTCTCAGCCATAAATTTGATTATGTATCCTTCCAGTGTGGTGTTAACCCACAAATCCACGGCTCGTGTGACTGGGAAATCTAGCCTCTGGAGTTCTGCTAACTTTTTGATATCCCATGCACAGATCTTCTTGGTCCGACACTAGAACTTTGGAGATTCTTGGAGCCTCTTTATCCAGTGAAAAAAATCTTCAAGGAATTTAACACAAAAAATCTCATATTGGTCGCTTGATCTTTTTGAATAAAAGATTGCTTCACAAGTGTTTTCCAATGATTTTCTTCTTAATTCTGCTTCTTTCCATATGAAGGCATCAGAGTTCCTTTCCCACCATTGATCAATACCACATCTATGGATCGGCGGTAGCATTATCCCTATAGGTTCCCTTTTAACACAGGTCCCGACAACGGAACCATTTTGTTGGCGTGAATTTGATCAGACCAGGGTCCTTCTCAGGTTACCAACAAATAGTACCATGTAGTCTAGAGCGCTGGCATTTTCATCTCCTCGGAAGAGAAAAGGTCTCACCCGAAGTGTTGTTGAGATAGATATATAGGGAAGGGTAGGGAGAAGGCTAAAGAGGATCCATAGAGAAGTTAGAACTTATTCCTTGTTCTTGCGCAAGATTCATTACTAGATCTGAACCATCTAAATGCAAGAAGTGAACCTACTTATGTTGCTATCAGTGATTAAACATAAAACCATCATATAGAACTCATAAACCATAAATAAATGATGTAATGCGCAAGTAAACATACAAAGACACATCATATTTTAAAATTTTCTCCTTATTCATATTACCCTTGATATCTTTCTTTGTTACAGACTCAAGCTCACTCAGTAGGGAATATTAGAGCCTCTTTCTTGTCGTCTCTCAACTTTACAATAGGTATCAACAACTAATCCCAGAACTTGGGTGAATTAGATCAATATGAGCCAACACGACCTAACTAACCAACAACACCAAAAGCCCAACCCTGTTACAATTATATTCAGCCCTATATATAGTTGGGTTGTGTCTTTCTTCTCGGCTTGCCCGATTTCTTGTTCTGTTGCAACCGTTTGTTTCTTAGCTGTCGTTACCCTGACTTCCACAACTATTTTCTGTTACTCTTTCTCCTAACCTCTGATGAAGTTTGCACAACTCATGCTTAGTCAAAACTTGCACAGTTCCTTCCCAAAAATGAAGGGCTCAACATGGTCAAAGAAGTTACAAGTTGTCCCTAAAGTCAAGTAAATGAGGTACTTGGAAAAGTATAAATACACATTAAGAACCTCTTATTTTCATCATTCAATCTTGTGATCTGTTAGCATAAGCTTGCCAATGAATTTCATAGGGAAGATGAAGTGAAGAAGGGAGAAATTCCAAGGGAAGATGAAGTATTGTGATGATGTGTTCTAAGGTATGTTTTTTAAGGGTCATCTTACCATTTTTTATATAACCTTTTTTTATAGAATGATTCATATAGTAAAACTTGGAGGAGGTTAAGAAGACATATCGAGGCACTCATGGTAAACATTTCAACTTCTGGTTCATTGTACTTTTGGAGATACACTCTATGTAAGATAGGGTTTTTGGCTAGTCTTGTAACTAGTCTCAAATAGGTGTTCTAGGTAAAACAATCATAAATTATTCATAGAGGATCCCAATTCTATGAGACCAATTGCATTGGAAATAGCATAGTCTGTAGTATTTTTTGTGTTATTTTCATAATCATATATCAAATATTGAGCACACAACATGTTGTACAAGTTCTCTCTCCAGAATATGTCAAAATTCAGGAAGGTATGCCATTTTCACTATAGCTCTTTTCAATGACGAATAAAGAAGTGAAACTTGGAGTAATTTCATAGAATATATCAAATAATATTGGGTACAAGTTTCAGACCTTATTCATTAGAGGTAAAAAGTTATTCTTGTTAAAATTTAGGGTTTGTGAATAATCCAACAACTAGTCCCAAACAAGTGTTTGGGATAAATTTAATAAGTGATGTTGGGGTTTATATGTGAACCCAAGTGGACCTAAGATATTTATATGGACCCAGATTCTATGTGGACATAGTTTAATGTATCAATGATAGTGATAGTGACAAGTTGATTATCAGTGACATCGACAGGTTGATTATCAGTGATAGTTTTAGTGACAGGTTGAGTCTCCATTTATATTTCAGGGTGACAGGGTGGTGCAAGGCAAGAGATAGAAGTCTCCTTCAAGTTGGTGCCTGTGAAATATGGGGTTGGAGCCTCCTTCCTATTGGAATTGGAGAATACATGGATTTGGAGCTTACTTCAGGTTGGAGTCTGTAAATCAAGGGGTTGGATCCTCCTTCTAGTTGGAGATGGAGAATCTAGGGAGTTGTAGCTTCCTTCAGGTTGGATCCTGTAAACAAGGGGTTGGAGCCTCCTTCCAGTTGGTGCTTCCTATGAATGTAATTATTGACATGATATAAGAAAAGAATTATGTGGTTTTCTCCCATTTGGGTTTCCATGTAAAAATATCTTATGCACTGTGTATGAAGTGATGCATTGTTGAATGGTACTATTTATCGTTATATGTTCATGATATGTGAATGCAATTGTGAATGGAATTATTGATAAAGTTAATATTTACATGTTGCCATTAAAAATGGTAAAAAGTGATCAATATTGATTCACCACCCCTCTCAGTATTGGTAAATATTCCAACATCCTCACTAGGAGCCTCTTATCAATATGTTGTCTAGTATCCCCTAGCCTAGGGATAACTAAGGTGATTATGTCTCGAGGCCCACAGGTCCTAGACATGGAGTACCGAGAGCCAGATCAACTTGAACATGGTCTTGGAGGGCCCATATTTTCATTCTTCAACGCCTCCTCTTTGTTAGTAGCAGCATCATCCATCACATTGGCCTAGTCCTGCAGCAAAAAAGGATCTTCCTCCATGAGGTAATGAGTCTGGGTATCATGGTATGTGTCACTCTGATCCTCAAAACCTTTGAATATGTGCATTTAATTCTTTTTTCTTCTAACGTGTGCTTGGACCTTATGCTTTTCCACTTGACCACACCTGGGGGGAATGACAGGATGCCCTAGTAAGCTGGTGCCCATAGGGTTTGAGTTGTCACTGGGGGGATTCATGAAAGGCCATCGTCCGCTCCCACCATACTTACCACTTTTCATCTTTTTCCCACTCATCCATCCCATTACATTGGTCCGGGCATTGGGTTGGCCAAATATCTAAGGGTTGTATCTTACCTTGTGGGAAGAAGGGGTTAAAGGCCCAGAGGGTAAAAGTAGATGGAAACATATAAAATCCAAAAGAATGAAACCTTGATATGCTTCACCCAGGGATCCCTAAAGAATCAATAAAACGATTCTCAACATGAAACAGAGTGAACCATAAAAAATAATAAAACAAGACCTAGTTAGAGGATAGGGGTTCTCATCACGAGCCATCCTATTAAGTCCATGAGCATGTAGCAGTATGACACTACCGACAATTGGTCACCATGCTAGGGTAGTGTCTCTTGGTGTCATAGCCAAGATAAAGGGGATCTCATCACGAGATGGCCTTCTCATTTTCGTCAAATGATTCTGGGTAACATTTCCACCACTGGTCACCACGTCAGGGTAATGTCCCCTAACTAGTCTCTTGAAATAAAAAACAATAAGAATAAAATATAAAAGGCATGAATGGGCTTGGAAACATTTGTATCCATGACAAGGTGTAACTCACCCTCTTTAGAGGAACCCACATGTAAGTCATACATTTCCCTGCTATCACTGTACCTCTAGCCCATACATCCCTTACCACCTTATCCACTCACATGGCCTAGATTTGATTTCTTCCGGAAACATCCCACATCCAATGAGCATTAGCCCAATAGGACTTCCTAGTGTCCCCTCCAAACTTGGATTGGATATTAGCATAACATATTTGAGCACTTGTCCAGGTAAATGTTAGCCTATGGCTTACCTTTACCAATCACTAAGTCTAAATTGTCACCATATATTTGTATTATTCATTTAGGATATTAGTAATATATCCTCAAGTGATGACTAACTCATTAGTCATCACT
>SNQJ01S0007062.1:204433-226074 GCA_010110895.2 Picea sitchensis
ATGTCAATGGTTTAAAAACTATAGTCGTGTTGACACGTTGGCATAACACTCACCATTTGATTTTTTGGTTTTGAACTATGCTATGATTGTTTGAACAGAGGTTGAACTTGGCGGTTGTACTTTACCATAACTATTGTGCATGGTGGTGAATAACTCCACCACCCTCGCATGCGCACATTAATGCTCTCCCCTTTGATTGTTCATTGTTGTTAGACCGAATGACTCTACTCCTGTGCATTGGTGAATTCGAACCAAACCCTTACCATGTGCTTGCACCATGGCCCCAGTCGTCTGAGCTGAACCCAATGGGAGCCAGGCCCTGTTGATGTTCAATAGTGCCCGCAGTGACCTCGAGGAAAATGGGTGGCTTCCATTTATACAAAAATTTGAGGGTTTTAACCTCTGCGTAGCTCAACAATTTTCTTTGACCTTTGATGGCTGTCAAGCCAAGGTCGACGATGTTCAATTGGAAATTGATGAACAGTTTATCAGTCTTGCTACGGGTTTGCCTGCCACTGGACAACGATGGTCCAAGAATTGCAAAGTAGAGGAGGTCCCATGGACACTGCTCTTCCAATCGAGTAAAATCACCTCCTGTGATAAAGGTTTGCCAGTAACTATGCTTAAACAGCGTTGGCATGATTTTTTGATGATAATCAAATAGTTTATCACTTGCGAAGGTCGGTACGGGTTTGTTTTCTTACACCACCTTCGTTTGCTTATGGTTTTTATGGGTTATCAGCTCAATATGCCCTATTATTTGCATAGAAGGCTATTTAAAATGTCAAATAAGTACAAAAGAAATCAGGCTGATAGTAGCCTTTTTCAATATGGGCTGGTCAAGCTTATTGTTGTCTGTTATTTGAGTCTACACGGAGATTGTTGGAGCAATTTCATTGCTCAGAATGATTTTGAGGATTCGAACCCTACACAGGTCGACAAACCAGTGGTGAGCGAGGTCAAGGTTGTACCTCCAGTACCCTACCATACACTACTACCCAAACCATTGGCCGACCTTCCTATCAACCTACCCCATACTATGACTAAGGGTGTCGAGACTGTTAAACCTGTGGGCAAAAAGCCCAAGGAAAAACCCACTGTAAACACTAAAGGGAAAAATAATGCATGTTTAATTTCGCGGATGGTAAGAAATAAGCCAAAACCTCTTGTCGATCCAAACCCTATCATGTTGAGTGAGGACTCTGATTCGGAAGTGGAGCATTTCTTGGCTAGCGAATACCCCTATTCGCAAGGTTTGTGTGTTGAACCCTCGTATGACTTTGTGAAAAACCTACCCCCCTGCCTACAAGATGACCCTAACTACCCAGGCATTAAGTTTCCTTGTGAAGCCCCCGGTCATTTATCCAAACCCTCTCATGCTCTGTCTAAAACCCCAGTGCCACCCTGTGATCAATGAAACTCGTGGTTAGAGCGATATTATCTAGATGTGCCTATTCTCCAGTCAAGAATTCACTCTTTGGAGGACCAGGTTTCACTTCTTACCAGTCAAATGGCTAAGCTACAAGCCACTGATAAGAAACAAAGGATGACAGGCTCCATATTGTTTAAAAATGTGGAATCAGCCACAACTGTCGTGAATTCTAAGTTGGCATAATTGAACAGCCTCAGCATCACACAGGTATATTTCGATATCACTTGTTTATGTAACGATTCAAATTCGGTTTTAAACAGTTCTGTTTACAACATTGATTGGCTCTGTTACATTGTATGCATTCTANAACCTTTGACTAAATGGAAGTTCGTTTTCCCAGTTTAGCTTCGATTGGATTTTCATCGATTTGATTGATCTTGGTGTGGATTTGATTTGTTTGATTGAGTTAAAATGGATGCCCTGTTGTCAATCGAATTTGTTTGTACCTATTCAAGACAAGAAGTGTTTCTCATATCCAATTTAGAACACAATCGCATTTTGTTCCGATTTCATTGTAATGCATATGCTATGATTGGCAGCAATTTTGATATGGTTATTTGTTATGGTTTTATGTCCCATATGACTTTCGAGCAACATAAATTAAATTCGGATCATTTCCAATGTGACTCTATACAAAAACAGCCAAATCATGAATAGATTCAATTCATAATGATTATGCTAAAAACCCAGCCGGTTAATTCGCGTTGGTTTACTGTTAGATCGACCATGTTATCAGTTGGATTCGTAATGGAAATGGATACTCTGTTTGAATTTGATTCAAAGAACAAGATTGACTATATCCAGATTCACGATTTATTTCTATATTAAACTCAGTCATGATTTGTTTCGAGTGTTTGCCCAGTTTACAATTATCACTTCTGTCGATTCTATTATGGTTGTGATCATAATTAATCGATCCTGTCTGTTGACTGTGCAAGGATCAATGATCGAAATCTATGACAGATTTTGGTTGATGTTGTTAAATATGTTTTTATTTATCCATAATCGAAACAGTCCTTCTAATCTTTGTATTTGATTAAACGATATAAATCTTTTTCTATATCATTATAACTATAACGGGTGGAAAGTGATTTTGTTAGATTGGATTGTATCTATTGTTCATATGATATGTGTTTCAATTGGATATGAAACAATCTTATTGCTGTTCGATTTTGACTCATTTACCCGATTTCGTGGTAACAGAAGAACAGAGTATTCCCATCTCTGTTTTCAATTGAATTATTTTGATCTTGTTTAATGATGAATGATAAAATCATTTTGATTCGTTTTTAAGTAATCATTGGAAGATAATTGGATTTAATTCTTTTAAAAAAAGATTTGATTTGATTTCAATTCTGATCATGTATGTTATTTTAGACTAGCTACAGAATCAGATGATTCTGTAGCTAAGTCTGTAGGATCAAATTTTTATTGTTTTATTGATAAAATATATCTCTAATTTGTGATTTATGGTCCATTTCAGGTGAATTCGAAATGGCATTGGATTTGATGAGAAGTTAGAGGATATTTGAGATATTTTACTTGCATTTTAATTTCCTAGTTTAGTTGATCTTGGGGATATTTTCCCAGATTATGTAAACAGTTTGATACTATCCATAGGGAGGTTTTACCCTATGGAGAAACTTATAAATACTTATTATTTTTGTAATAATGATCATCCTCATTCGTGGGAGAACAAGGATATGGAATTTTAATATAGACTGAGACAGCATTTGATATTCTGCTACAGCTTTAGCTTTTCATGATATCAATATTTTGTTTTATGTTTATGTGTATCTATTTGCATTTGGTTAATGACTACTTTATCTATCTTAGTCTTTTGAAAATGATATGATTTAATCATTACAATCCATATCTGATTTCTTTCAACATTTAAAAAATATAGCAGTTGCTTGATTCAGTTTGAATGACAGATTTCTCTTCTTCATAAGTTGAATTATCAAGTATAAGTTTTTGCATAACAGGTTTCCCTTATTGCAGAGATTTATAAATCATATAATTGTTATGATTTTTTATGTCTTGTTTGTCCTGTAAACTACTCAAAGAGAAGCACAGCCTATCGTTTATGAGAAGCTTCTGGATTAACCAGTGCGAGTATCCTTCCTCTGACCAGCTTCAAAGTCACCATACACAGGACAAATTGGGAGCATTTCCAGGTCAGTTTGTCATTTGTTTGTTAGTGTATTTATTAGTAGTTTAGCTTAGATATAAGTTTAGTTAGATTTATAGGTAGAATTAGTATATTAGATTGTTTAATTTCAGTAAGTATATTAGATCGTTTAATTTCAATAAGTTTTATTTCTTGTTCATAAAATCATAAAATCAAAAATATATCTCTGGCTGTCTTAGGGCAGAAAGAAAATGATTTTTACAGGTTTTATGCAAATCTGCAAGTTGTAGATAATGTATATTTGTGAATAAGTTGTAATTCAGTTAGTAATTAGATAGTTAATTATTAGAGTTAGTGTAATAGTAATTAGTGGTTTGTATATAGAATAGTTAGAGTAGTTAATATTTAGTTTAGTATAATTTATTTAATAGTTTGTTTTAATTAGATTAGTGTATTAGTTCGTTTTTAGTTAAGTTGTTTTATTAGTTTTAGTTAGTTTAATTAGTTTAATTTGTTTAGTTAGATTAGTTAGTTTAGATTAGTTTTTTCTTTGGTTTTCTTGGAACCTTAGAACGGCCAACGGAGTCGTTAAACCCGTCAGGGTGGTTCATTCCAAACGGCTTGGGTTATTAGACAACCCCGGACCGGCTCCACTCTCTCAGTTGACGGACGATCAATTTCGCCCGTCAACACAGATCTATGCATATCATTGGCTACAAATCCTGCAAATCTCAGGATTCTGTTACAGTAAACTCCAAGTCGTATTACCATTCGAATACCAGTCAACCTTCATTCGGTATTCAATCGATCGCCACACGCCTGCTTGTTGACCTCATGTTGGTTGACATCTTTGACTTGTTTTTTATGCCTTTACCATGTCGAACTTCCTCAAACTTTGAATTCGACTTTACCTGGTCGATTCACCTCGACCTTTCACTTGTTTTTGATACACCACGACTTTGACCGTCAGTCGATCCACCTCGACTAGACTTTCACTGAAAAGAATATAACAACCCAAAATTTGACCACTTGTTGTCTTCTTTGTTGAAACATGAGATTCTTGAACTTTCGTTCATAGACCTAGGGAAACAATGCCCATTGCCTCTCTACACCAAGAGAAATTCACAACACTCATAGACTTGGTCAACGAGTCTGCTATGTTTTCCAACGTGTCTACTTTCTCTAGCAGCACCTTGTTACTTTCCACCATGTCTCTTACGAAATTATATTGTACATCAATGTGCTTGGTCTTCGAATGATAAGAAGGGTTCTTTGACATAAATATTTCACTTTGAAAGTCATAACTTACCTTCATATCTCTCTGCTCAAACCCGATTCTTGAACATAACCTTTGCAATCATACCGCTTCTTTACTTCCATGAGTGGTTGCCATGTATTAATATTATGTTGTTGACAAGGCTACGACTGTCTGTCGCTTACTCATCCAATGTCGTGATTTTTTCACTTAGACTACATATCGACTATACATTGTTCTCCTTGATGCAATATCCCAGAGCTTATATCCTTTCATTCCTTCTTTGTATCCAATGAATAAACATTTGACTACCTTCTTGTCCAACTGGCTCCTCTTTTCCTTGGGAGCATGCACAAATGCATCACATCCAAATACTTTGAGATGTGCATTTGAAGGATTATTATCCGACCATACCTCATGTGGAGTCATGTCAACTAGTTTCGATGAAGGAGACATATTCACCAGATATCTTGCAGTGTCAATTTCCTCCGCCCATAATTCTTGTGTGAGCCCAACACAACTGAGCATGCTCCTTGTCTTATCCATAAACGTTTTGTTCATTCTCTCGAAAACACCATTTTGATGTGGCATATATGGTGTGGTATTTTGGCGTGATATGCCACACTGCTTACAAAACTGATCAAATTATTTTCCACGGAATTCACCACCATTGCCAGTTCTCAACACCTTAATATTCTTATTTGTCTGGTTTTCTACAAGAGTTTTAAACTCTTTAAATTTATCGAAAACCTATGATTTGTTCCTTAGGAAATATATCCATGTCTTCTTGGAGAAATCATATATGAAGGAGACATAATACAAGGATCCACCAATTGAAGGCACTAAAACTAGGACAAACACATCACTATTCACCAATTATAGAATCCCATTTTCCCTTGTCGCTCCAGATGGAAACCTCACCCAAGTTTATTATCTATATATGCAATGTTCAAAAAAGTCGACTTATAAACCAAATTCAGGAAAACCTTCGACCATACCTTTGTTTTGCATATCTCGAAGTCCTTTTTCTCTAATGTGTCCCATCCTCTCATGCCATAGCATAGTAGGGTAGATTTTATCATGTCTTATTGAGTTGGTTTGTACCGACCCAACTCGATTCAGGTTGAGTTGAGTCAAAGTCGAGTTGAATTCAGAAGCAATGATGTTGTTGCATATAGTCGAGTCGGCATTACCTAATAATTTGTATAGGGTTCCAATACCAACTCCTTTCATTAAGACCATCATGCCTCTGATCATCTTGCACGAATCCTTATGAACCAGAGTGTGTACCCCATCATCACTCATCTTACTGACAGATATCATATTTCTTGTCAAACCTGGAATGTATATCACACATGGAAGGGTTCTTTTCCTCCCATCTTACAGTATCAGTCGAACTCTTCCTCATATGAAAATTTTGGTTGTCGAGTCATCTCCCAAGATTACATCACATCCATCATATCGTTCATACTCGCATAAGCATTTTCTATGTGGTGTCATATGATAGGATTATCCCAAGGTGATCAACCAAACACCTTGATCTGACTGTGTACTGGTTGACGCCAGGTACACATCACCTTCCTTATCTGGGGTTATCTTTCTCTCAGTCGATTGTTTCTCGTTGGATCATGTACTGAATTCCATCGCCCTCAACTTGCAGTCCTTTTTGCAATTCCCATCTTTATTACATTTCCAGCATCTTCTTGTTGACTAAACTCGGGATTTAGATCTACCCTTCGACTTAGATTTTCTACCAAAGAATTTTCCTTTATTTATTTCAACCTTTCGACCTCTCACCACTAAAGCATGTTTGGTCGATCCTTCCATGTTCTTTCTTCTCATTTCGTCTAACAACAGAGAAGAAACCACATCTCATAGTGCTATTGTGGTTGTATTACTCCCTATAGCCATGACTAAGCTATCCCAGGAGTCTGGAAAATAACATAATAGGATTATACACTTCTCCTCCTCAGTGATTTTAATATCCACAGAAAATAGCTGGCTTAGAATGGTGTTAAATGCATTTAAATTCTCAGTCATCGAACTACCATCACTCATTCTCAAAAGATACAATTTATTTCTGAGAAACAAATTATTTACCACATATTTTGACTGGTATAAGCTTCCCAACTTATCCCTATTGGCACAGGGGAAGACCCAGGGTTCAACACTACAATAGTGCACAAACAAAACCCTAACTATCAACCCTTCCGGAAACACCTGTGAAGCATATGAAGTCTCACCTGAGGTAGAGGCAGGGGTGGTTGCGAGACTTGAGTTTCTACAACCTTAGCTGGGACATAGATATGTGATTATGATACTTAATAGAGCACTTATCACCGTCAGTTCCTCAATATGAAATCAATATCTACTTCACTGATAAAATAGAGCTTCACAGCATTCACATTGATCTAATGTATTTAATCACTTAGCATAGGTAAATATATCATATCTAGAATATCAAGCACTAAACATATTCATATAGATCAGATCTAGCATTCTCACATATCATTAGCACTAAGCATAAGAAGATTTATCTAATAATCTCAAAGCACTTAGAAAATAACATATAAATGCATCAGAACATCACACAGAGAAAAGTAACACAATATTTACATGGTTCACCCCCACCCTGGGGCTACGTCCACCAACTCTTCTTCTTTATTATATTCTCAATAAGTTACATGCATAGAGCCTCTGAACCCTTCTCCGCATAGGACAGAAGATCTGCGCAACTCGCTAGATCCTTCTTCCTTGTGTTACAACACAATGCCTTCCACCATCCATTACAACCACTTTCACTTAGCTCTATAAGTCTCTTACATTCATGCACAAAGCACTTACAGACTCTACTTGCTCTTAGCATACATTCACATCTGACTAGCAGCCTAACATCACATAGATTCATTTTCTTACATTGCCTAGACATCTATTTATATATTACAAAATAGGCCTACGCATGGGTAAACCCATGGGCCGACATCCCAATCCTGTTACATAATCCCAATAACCCAAAAAGGACCCAAAAAGGGGTCGAGATCCTGTGATCTTTGCTTCATCTTGTGCTCCTCCTTCGACAGGCTATCTAAGTCCAAAATAGGTCAACATGACCAAGAATCTCCCAAAACTTGGTCAAGGGCCAACAGGCCCCCAACACTCACTTGTGACTCGTCCCGGGTCAATCTGGTCTGACTAGTTCTACCTTGAACGCCTTGATCTTGGCTTGCGATTCTTCGACCTGCTGTTGTGCTATGGCCTCTTTCTCAATGAACTCTTAGATTAATGCGTCATTCACTGGCCCTTCTAGGTGTTTTTCTACTGTGGTGACAACCTGTTCTAGCTCTACTCCTCAGCTCTCGACCTCTATGAACAATTAGCATGCCTTATCTTGTATTGGTTGGAGCCGTTAAGTGACTTCCATAACTTTTCTTTGAATCATATGGATCTACTACTAGGCGGTGTGCTGCTCTTGAGACCGCCTCATTCTTCCTACGACCGACAGGGCCTTCAGCTGCACCTATAGTGTGTCTGCGTGCTACTTCGCTTCCTTGAGTTGCGACTTTAGTGCCTGCAATTCTGGATTCTCAGTGAGGTTCTCATATGTTTGGGTGCTTCGGTTACTCAGTTGTTTGTATTCTAGGGCAAGATCTTTTAGTTTGTCAACTGCACTATGGGCAGTTGCTTCTCGTCGGTCCCTTATGTCCTGCGAGGTCTCGGGCATAGTGCGTAGCTCTAAATATGCTATGCATTGCTAGAGTTGTTGGATGGCTTCTGCGAGATAATCTACTTGCTTCATGACTTGATCCTCTGCCTTTATTTCTACGACTATCACAGAGCGAAGTTCTCTGTTGACCGCTTCCTTTACTGCAAGTTGCTTTGCTAGCAATTGTTCCTTTTCTTGCTATAGCTGTGATTTTTCTTCATCCCACTTCACTTGGAGAGAAATATTTTCTCATTCTGCAACACTGCATTGTTTGACAAGTACTCCCTGTACTTGTGTCAAAGCCCGAGTGACTTGGGTTTTTTCCTCTTACGCTCGTCGAAGGCGAGCTTCGACTGTATCAACTATTCAGTGGAGTTGAGATGGCTCATCTCCCAATTCTGGTGTTCCTAATAGAAGAGGTGCAGTGGAGAATGCGTGGTTGGATTGTAGTGCCTATTGCACCCCTTGGAGCTCAACCTCAATTCGATTGTACATCTCCTCCTGCTTAGCCTCTTGTTTTTTTGCTATCTCCAGCAAAGCATGATTCAGGGTTGCTACGATGAAATCAAAGTCATTTGGGGTGAGGATAGTCTACAACTTGGTCATTTTAGCTTTCGAATTCTTCTGGGAAGAAGGCTTTGGAGGGGAAACCTTCCTTTTCTTCGAGCGGTCCTCCTCGTCTCTACGTGATGTTACCTCCCCTTTCTTTTGCTCGACTTTTGTGCCATCTATCTCTTCACCATCACCCCCTTTATCCTGTGAGATAGAAGTAGTCTTCACAAATGTACTATATAAATCTTGGACCTCTTTAGTCTTCTTTATCTTGCTAGGTTCAGGTGTATCCGGCGCAGTTTTGTGGCTGTCTATGTCGGAAATCTCCGCAGGTTCTGCTAGAATAAGGAGGTTCATCGACCATTCCTTGGTGATCTCCTCCAAGTCCTCCTCTGTCAGCTTGTAGTAGGACTGCAGTTGTTTCTTATGTTCATTGTCGCACGTTGTGATATAAATGAAATTCCTATCAGCGTTGAACTTCATCAAAGGTCAGAACCTATGTAAATTATTCAGAGTTATGTGAGGCGCGGACTGTATGGCTACCTTCAACTAGTTGTAGTATGTGTGGAACACGACATTTGACTGCCATTTCTTATTCATGTCACTGGAATACCACAGTGTATTGAACTTTGTAGCCAAAGGTTCAAAGGGATCGATGTCTGGGAAGGTTGCACCTTCCATCATCTCCCAGGTAATGAAAGCGATCAGGATCAATAGCCAACTGAAATGAAATTCGTACCCTTGATCCTAGGCTTCTCTGCAGTCAAGTTCTAATTGGTTCACCAGGTATTGGGCCCAATTCATTTGTAGGCCCTCCGTGCACTTCCCTGCGAGGTCGACTACAAAACCGATGATTTGGGTGGGTCGACTCTTTCATACCAACTTTCCTACGATCAATTGACAGGTGAGGTGCACTGCGTTGCTCTAGATATAAGCTACCTTGTAGCCTCACATGCCCTTCTCAACATCGTCGTAGGTGTCCTTGATCCTTTGAGCTAGGGCGTGATCCATGGTTTTTCTAGGATAGAAATCCTGTGGGTCAGGGCCTTGCATACTTAGCCTTGTGATCCAATTGATCAACATCGGATCCACTATGATACAGTAGTTTAACCACAAGTATTTGCCATGGTAACAGGACAGTAGCATCTTGACACATGCATTCAACTCTTGGTGTCTTCCGAAGTGAGGAATCTTCATGACGTTAAGTAGTGTAGACTGCGCGAGCTTCATAGTCCATGACTGAGGGACGATATTAAAATTCTTTCACTTTGTTCTGGTCAGGTACTTATGTGGGGCGAGAATTTTGTAGACCTTCCTGTCACTTAGGTTGAAGTCGTTAAACTTCAACGTTGTAATATTTTCTTGGTCTGTGCGAACTATGCATATCCCCTTCGGGAGTTACAGAGTGATCGAGGCATACTCAAAGTCTCTGGTCACACTGTCTTGATTTATTGTGCCACTCAGAGGTGGTATATAGGTTGGTAATATGCTCGGAATCAACTTAGCATTCGTGAGATCATCCCTGTTCTTAGTTCGCTTCTCATCTGATGGTCGGGATGGTCCGGCTCGAGCATTTGACGGAGAGGCTAGTTGTCCTCTCATGGATGATGCTTGTACACCTATGGATAATCCTCTCTCCAACATTAATCTTTCAGTCATCAGGTCAAAGAGTACTTCTATCACTAATTCTTCGACTGCGTTGAGTTCCTCGGACATACATGCTCAGAATTAATTAGATCGAGGTCAAATTAAGATAGACACTATGCTAGAATAAACAACAAGAGCGCAATGATCACTGTATACAATTCACTTAGTATGTGGAATCAAACTCTTGGTTAGCAAAAACGTTCTCGGTGCGTGGTGCGACGGGATAAATAGGTAACTCGACAATGGGTCTCTTGTAATGGGTATGAAGCCTTCATTAACTCTGTTTGGTCTATTATGGCATGGTCCAACAGTCTGGTGTCGAGCCTTAAATGACTTTCTAATCGTTCAGGGTGGAACTTGAACGGTTTTAGTGTCCCCAACAGCTATATTGCTTCGCCATGGCGAAGTGCCATGTGTCGTTGTTCTGATATGTCGATGAAGTTCCAATTTTGCAAATTTCCCTCCTGCGAAGTTCCCTCTGGAACTTTCTATAACTTTACAATATTAGCTCTCTTCTTACATAGCTTTCTAGCCTTATTTCCAGTGAGCTTCGTCTCAGTATGTATTTTTCCATTTTGATTCTTATCTTCGTTTGACATAGTCACTCCGCACTATTGAGATTCTTTTCTAGGACTCATGGGTAATACCTCTTCTTTATCTAGGATAGGTACTTCAATCTCCTATGGGTCTTATAATGTTCTTGCAGCTTCGACATCTGGGTCTCTAGTGTTAAATAGATTCAATTTGTTCTCATGTTCTTCAATCAAGTGTGTGATCCTTCTGGTCATGAAATCTTTTAACTCTTGTTTCTTCTTCTCCAAAACTTCTTCTTCCTTTCGTCTGGCTTGATCTCTATCAATCCAAGGTTTCCCTAGTAACATGGTAAATGGGGCGTTGTCTTCAATATATTTAATAATCTCAAAATCTTCTTCTGTCGAAGTTCCATTAGCATTCATAGGTATCTAAGTGATCCTTCCACATAGGTTTACCAGTTTTCCTTTGAATAATCCTACTCCTCCTAATGAAGGAATCATAGCATGCCTCCCTATAGCTTCCCAAGTTCTCTCTGTCATGATATTCACTGGTGTCTCTTCATCCAGAACATAGTCAATATCTAAGTCTCCTATTCCTGCTTCGATGCATTCTTTTTCTTTGAACATCTCTAATAAGATGATATGTCGGTGGTCATTCAAGGTTTCTTTCATCTATAACAATATTTTCTCTAATTCTTTCTGGGATTCTGCTATTTCTAGTTCTGCCTTAGGGTTTTCCTAGTTCAGATTCATTCCTTCAAGTGTAGCAATCATTCTAGGGAAATCCAACACTTAATGATCCATAGATTTGCAACAAAGACAACTAGGTCTTCTTCCAGGACATTCCTTAGCAAGATGTCCTGGTCTTCTGTAGTTGTAACAGAGGGTTAATCCTCTCTTTCTTTTAAATGATCCCCAACTTCTCTTGTACTGCGTGCTAGGATCATAGGAGATAACCTAAAACAAATTATTTCTAGGATCTTGCATCCATTTGTTAGTCCAAACATTCTTTCTATGTATAGGTATAACATATCTTTCACTATTCTTATCAGATCTACTCATATCAAGCCTTCTTTCATCTATTAGTGCCCTAGTTTTCAAGCTAGGAAAGAACCTATCAAACATACCTAGATCCATACTTTAGAAACAAACATTTCCACTTATCTTACTTTTACAGAGTACAAATCTTTCATATCTAGAACTTTCCTACTATTCTTACCTTTATCAGAGCATGGAGCTTACATATCTTACCTTTTTTCTTCATATCTGACCTCTTTTGTTCAGATCTGACCTTCCTCTTGGCAAAAAGATTCATAGGTTAAGTAAAATACTACGCACTAGGGCAACAGATCTATGCACGGAGCTTTCACAACTTCAGGATGAATCTTTGCACAAAGCTTCTTCTTTCTCACTTCCCATCAATCACAGTTTCAGGTTCTGGCAATGGAACCATTTGTTGGCACAGGGGCAGACCCAGGGTTCAACGCTACAACAACCCACCAACAAAACCCTAACTATAGGCCCTTCCGGCAAGACCTCTGAAGTAGACGAAGTCTCACCCGAGGTAGAGGCATGGGTGGTTGTGAGACTAAGGTGTCTGTAACCTTAGCTGGGACACAGATCTGTGATTATGATACTTAATAGAGCACTTAGCACCACCAGTTCCTCAATATGCAATCAATATCTACTTTACTGATAAAACAGAGCGTCACAACATTCACACTAATCTAATGTATTTAAGCACTTAACATAGGTAAATAGATAAGATCTAGTAGATCAAGCAATAAACATATTCATACGGATCAAATCTAACATTCTCACATACCATTAGCACTAAGCATAAGAATATTTATCTAAGCATCTCAAAGCAATTAGAAAATAACATATAAACACATCATAACATCACACAGAGCAGAGTAACACAATATTTACGTGGTTCACCCCCACCCTGGGGCTACGTCCACCAACTCTTTGTCTTTATTATCTTCTCAATAGGTTACATGCACAAAGCCTTCGAACCCTTCTCCGCATAGGACAGAAGATCTGCGCAGGTCGCTAGATCCTTCTTCCTTGTGTTACAGCACAAATCCTTCCATCATCTGTTACAACCACTTGCACTTAGATCTGTAAGTCTCTTACAGTCATGCACAAAGAACTTACAGACTCTACTTGCACTTAACATACATTCAAATCTGACTAGCAGCCTAACATCACATAGATTCCTTTTCTTACATTGCCTAGACATCTATTTATGTATTACAAAATAGGCCTAAGCATGGGTAAACCCATGGGTCGACATCCCAATCCTGTTACATAATCCCAAAAACACAAAAAGGACCCAAAAATGGGTCGAGATCCTGTGATCTATGCTTCGTCTTGCGCTCCTCCTTCGACAGGCTGTTAAAGTCCAAAATAGGTCAACATGACCAAGAATCTCCCAAAACTTGTTCAAAGGCCAACAGTCCCATAGTTTCTTGGTAGAATCTTCACCTAATACATTCAACAGTACCAAATATGCAAGACAAAGTCGAATTGTACTTCTTGTTCTTCTTTCTATTTTCTCCCATTCTTCCATTGACATTCCTGTCTGTTGGGTACCTAGACAGACCATTGTCCATTATTCTTGATCTACAAGACGATATTCCATTTTAAGCTTCCAAAGCTCAAAATTCTGGCCATTGAATTTTTCTATCTCTATTCTTGAACTACTCGCCATCCTTTAACACAATCTTCAACACAATTTATGAATTACAACTCTTACTGTACCTAGGGTTTATTTATCAGATTCAAGATTGGTAAATCAAGATCTGATACACTCGTCAAATCATAACACATCATTGATACCACTTGTCAAATAAAATAGCTCTGATACCACTTGTCAGAGATGAAATTCACTCTAATACCCCTTTTCAGGAAATGAGAGACACTTCCACACCAAACCTAGTAGAGGAGAAGAAGAATTTAATCAAGAATGTAAATGACAAAGCAATCTCACAATACACATAGATTTTACCCTGGAAGCCCGAACCGAGAAAACCAACATTCCTTGAGTGTTCCGCTCTCTTATTGTCTTATTCAATCTGAATAAAAGGTTACATGTCTAACCTTGGTCCACACCTAAGACACAATTGACATCATACCCTCTTACCTGGACAAGAACAACCCTTTAGCCAATCCGACTTACATCTGCATGACCAACAACCTACATATAAATATTTTTCTAAAGATTGGCTATCCTACGATTTATGCATTCATGCATTAGCCTTTATGGCCTTACAACAAGCCTCTTTATAGGATTTACAATAGGGAAAACTCTAAATACTTGGCACCAAAAAATGGTTACATATCCATGTAGATCATTGGCTACAAATGCCACAAATATCAAGATTTGGTTATAGTCGACTCCAACTCGTATTACCAGTCAACTACCAATCAACCTTCATTTGGTCTTCAGTCAATCGCCACATGCCCACCTTTCAACCTCATGCTGGTTTACCTTTTCAATTTTTTGTCGATGCCTTTACCATGTTGAACTTCCTCGACCTTCGACTTTACCCAGTCGATTCACCTCAACCTTTGACTTGTTTTCAATCCACCTCGACTTCAATCATCAGACGATCCAACTCGACTAGAATTTCACTGCAAATAAGATAACAAACCAACACAAATATGACACAATAAAATTATGGTAAAGTTGGACCTAACCATAGGGGATTCACCTTGTTGAACAATACTTTATCACGTTCATTCATAAAGGGGGTTTTTAAATTGTGAAAAATAACGTCAATATATTGTAGGTATTGGGGGGTGAATGTGGGGTGTCAATGGGTTTAAAGGTATTTGGGAGTATAAAAAGGGGTATTTGGTAAAAACAAGGTTTTCTTTTATTGAAAATATGTATTGGGAGGGGGGTTCGACAAAAGAACTTTTGGAGGTATTTATCAATATCTAGTGAAATTAGGGGTATTCTTTAATATCCCACGAATGCGGGAACTATGTCACATGTTCATTGAGTGACGACTATGTGGACCTAACTCATAAAACAAGGGACAGAGCAGGGACATATAACCTTGAGACAATTAGTCCAATCCATAGGTGTTAGACATTATTTTGGTCATCCCAATGATCAACTAACAACATGTGCTTAACTCATTTCCATGTTCTCTCTTTCAAAACCTATAACAAGGAAGGTCATCGCACCTTGTTGTATGCATGGGGTGCGACAATGCCTCATCATCGCACTCTGCACTAAATATGTACTGCGACGTCATTGCAGGCTTCCTGTGCATAGGGTGCGATGATTCTTAAGAAAAGGAAAAGTCAAAATTCACGAATGTTCTAGAAGGGAATCTTCTAGAAGATGAGGTGGCCTCTGATCAGTTTGGATATTACTCTCTTCTCTGATTTAGTGGGATCATCTTAATCCACTCATCTATCTCTCTTTCACCCTATATAAAGAGGGATCTCTTATGGAAAATACTAAGGTTTGCAAGGGATTGCATATGCATGAAGAGTTCTACTACAGATTATACTTGAGAGCTTTTCTTTAGTTCTTTAAGTCAGATTGTGGATCTTCTTCATTAAAGGCATTGGAGAAAAGGTGTGTGTGTTGGAGAAAATATCCATTGAAAGGGATCTTCCAACATCAAGGCATGGGTTTGTTGTGTATGTGTTATATTCTTTGCATGTGTGTGTGTGGGCGTGTCAAATTCGACAACTACGTATGACAATCCCTCGTAGTAGTGCTTTGTTTGTGTCATGTGTGTTGGGTTATTTCCTAGGGGGGTCCCAGGGGGGGGTAGGTATGCCCCCCCTTGGTTACGTGCAGCACCTCGAAATTTTTTTTGTGCGGTTTTTGCAATTTTTAGTGGTTTACTAAAAATAATCCTGGTTTTAGGGATTAGGGTTTTGGTATCTACGGAATACCTAAAAAACATTGTATATATTGTATAGTGAATGGTGAAATTCGATATAATGAATATAAGAAAGGTTTTCTCGGTTGAGGGTTTCCGGTATAAAATCTTTGTGTACTTTGTGTATGAGCCATTGATTAAATTTTGTTTTTCTTAAGAATCTACATGCATTTCTTTACTTCATAGGTTTAAAACTTACATGTGGTATCAGAGCTCATTTTTTGCTTCAAAGGGATGCCTTTGTTGTTGAAGGTTTGGCTCGGTCTTGATAGATCAAGTTTATCTTGGGTCTGTGATAAACCTGGGTTTAGTGGGAACTTTTGCAGTGGTGATTTGAGTGCAGACAGAGGAATGGAAAGCTCTTATAGAATCGAAATAGAGAAGTTCAATGGTAAAAACTTTGAGCTATGGAAGCTGAAGATGGAGGACCTTCTTGTAGACAAAGAACAATGGATCCATGTGGATCCTGGTACACAACCTATTGGTACACCATCTACTAGCACACAGGCTACTGGTACACAACCTACTAGTGCACAAACTACTAGTACACCACCTACTGGTATGTCGAAGGAAGATTGGGAGAAGTTAGACAGAAGAGCAAGGAGTACTATTCAACTCTGTCTGGTAGATTTGGTGTTGTTGAATGTCTCAGGAGAATCTAAAGCCAAGGAACTATGGGATAAGTTGGGGAATTTGTATCAATCAAAGTCCCTCGTAAACAAGTTGTTTCTTCGAAAGAAGTTGTGCCATCTTAGGATGGAAGATGGAGATTCTGTGACAGAACATCTAAATGCCTTTAATACTCTAGTAAGTCAACTTGGCTCTGTTAATATTACGATTGTAGAAGAAGATAAGTGTATTACTTTGTTATGTTCTTTGTCAGACTCTCGGTATAATCTGGTTGTAGCAATAGGTAGTACCACTCAATATACATTGAAGTATGAGGATGTAGTTACATCCTTGTTATCTGAAGAGATGAGGAGAAAAAGCATGGATGGTCATAGAACAAATGATTTATTTGTAAGAGGTTGTACCCAAGACAGTGGTAAGCCTTCAGGGTGGAGATCTAAATCTACAGGTAGATCTAAGTCTCTAGGAAAATCTTTGAGGAAATGTTGGAAGTGTGATAAAACATAGCATTATAAGAAAGATTGCAAGTCTAAGAAAGTTGAAAAACCAAAGGGATGTGATAGTACCTCTTTCACAGAGGTGAAAACCTCCATTGAATAAGGAGGTGATGTTTACCTGGCATCTACAAGTACACATGCAGACCGTGATGTATAGTTGATCAACTCAGGTGTGTCTCTACAAGTACACATGCATCAGGTGGATGTATAGTTGATCAACTGTGTGTGTCATACCATATGACTCCCTCACAGGGAGTGGTTCTAATATGAAAAATATGATGGTGGTGATGTATTCCTGTGAGATGACTCGACAAAGAAAAAATCTTGGGATGTGGAAGAGTTAAGTTGTTGCTAAAAGATGGAAGGATTAGAACTCTCCCTGTCTCGTGACATTCCAAAACTAGCAAGGAGCTTAATATCTCTAAGCAAGATGGAAGATGCAGTGGGATACCGTATTTGGAAAGGGAACTGCAAGATGGCAATGAGGAGAAATGGTGTTGATGAGGGGATTTCGTGTTGGACACTCTCAGATAAGTTGTTGGGAAGCACTTATACTAATGGATGTAACAGATCTGCTGTCCTTGAGCAGAAAAATGAAGGAGACAAGATCAATATTGTCCCTTAAAAGAAGACCATGTTGTGGCATCAAAGACCTGGGCATATTGAGAAAAGGGCCTTCGAACATTACAAAGTAAATGTATGGTTGAAGGTAATAACTCCATGTAAGGTAGCTAGAGAGGTAGTGGGGGGGCCGAGGGGGCCCATATAGTGAGTAATATTAGTGGAGGTCATTAATGGGCAGTGGACTAGGTCCACTATAGCTATTAAATAAGGCCCACTATGGTGTTAGATATAATAAATGTAAGAGGACTTCTTAGAAGGTTCACTTCTAGAAGATTCCCTCCTCTAGAATGTTCTTAGGTGATGGTAGCACTATATAAAGGGGTTTAAGCAATGTAATGAGACATGAAGAGAAGTATTGTGATTTGGAGCTGTAGCTCAATAGGGAGGATGCCCTATGCCCCCTCGAAGAGGCAAGTGAACAGGAGAGGATCCCTTCCATAATAGGATCCATTGTATGGTGTTGCCCTACCTTAAGGGTTTCTATAATAAAGTTGTGGTTTTCTATATCGTTTCATATATCTTGTGTGGTGATTGTATTCAGATATCTTTGGATCTATTGTGATATTTTGTATTCAGGTCTTTGGTTCTTAACAGTCTAATTGCACTCTGGATTTTGATTTCTATGAACATTGAATATATGGTAAACAAAATTGAGTAGGATTCCAATCTGGTGATACAAGAGCAAAGGGGATCTTAGATTTGATACACAGTGATGTGTTTGGACCTGTTCCTATTCCATCCTTAGGTAAATCTGTGCATTATGTTTTATTCATAGATGATTTTTCAAGGAACACATGGATTTATTTTCTTAGAAAGAAATCTGAGGTATTTGATAAATTTAAAGAGTTTAAGGCTCTAGTAGAACATTAGACAGAGAAGAAAATAAAGGTATTGAGAATAGATAACGGTGGAGAATTCTGCGGAAATGAATTCGAAGAATTCTGTAAGAAGTGTGGTATAGAAAGGTAGAAGACTACTCCATACACTCCTCAGCAGAATGGAGTTGCAGAAAGGATGAATAGGACACTGATTGGAAAAAGCAAGGAGCATGATCAGTGGTTCCGGGTTAGCACAAGAATTCTCAGTAGAGGAAATGGGTAAAACATGTTACCTGGTCAATCGATCACCTTCATAGGCGTTGGATGATAAAACTCCACACGAGGTATGGTCTGGAAAGAAACCCTCTCTTCAACATATTAGAGTGTTTGGTTGTGATGCTTATGTACATGTTCCAAAGGAAAATAGAAGTAAGATGTATAAAAAGGATGAAAAGTGTATCTTTATTGGTTATAAAGATGGTGTGAAAGGTTATAAGCTTTGGAACCTAGAAACCAAGAAAACTGTTTACAATCGAGATGTTGTTTTCAAAGAGGTAAAAGATGTGTCCAAACAGGAATTCCTACCAACGCAAGACAAACCTGAGAAAATAGAGCTTGAGTTGGATGATGCAAAATCTGAATCATTTGAAGAAGAGGATGCAGAAGAAGATGAAGAAGAAGAACCTCATACCCCAGTATTGAGGAGATCAGTGAGAGATAGAAGGCAACCAGAAAGGTATATTCCACCTGATTTTTGTTCCAATTTTGCTTTATTTATTACTGATGATGATCCCAGAACTGTCAGGGAAGTAGTGAATTCAGAGGATAGTAAACTCTGGAAGAAGGCCATGGTTGAAGAAATGGATGCCTTGGATAAGAATGAGGCATGGGATATAGTTGAGTTGCCAACTAGAAGAAAATATGTTGGTAGAAAATGGTTGTTTAAGAAGAAGTTTAATGCACAAGGTAAAGTGGAGAAATACAAAGCTCGGTTAGTAGAAAAAGTTATTCCAAAGTTGAGGGAATTGAGTTTGGTGAAATTTTTTCTCTTGTTGCTATGTTAAATTCTATTAGATTTATTTTACCTATTGTTGATGCTTTTGATCTTGAAGTGGAACAGATGGATGTGAAGACACCATTCCTATATGGGGATCTGGAAGAAGAAATCTACATGAAGCAACCAGAAGGTTTTCTAGTGAAGGGAAAGAAAGATTTGGTCTGTAAGCTAAAGAAGTCACTATATGGTCTGAAGAAATCATCTAGGATGTGGTACCAAAAGTTTGACACATACATCCTTGGATTGGGATTTGTATGAAGGAGGGTTGATCACTGTGTATATTCTAAGCAGGTTGGTAATCACTTCATTTATGTAGTTTTGTATGTTGATGACATGTTGTTGGTAGGAAATAACATGGATGATATGAAGGAGGTGAAATCATAGCTATCCTCCAAATTTGACATGAAGGATCTCGATGCTGCAAACTTCATTCTTGGAATGGAGATTAAAAGAGATCATGCAAACAGGAAACTCTGGTTGAATCAGAGAAAATATGTTGAGACGATATTTCAGAGGTTTANATCAGTGTCCCAAGACACAGGAAGAAGAAGAGGACGTGTCCCATGTTTTGTATGCCAGTGCAGTTGGCAGTTTGATGTATGCAATGGTCTGTACTAGACCATACATTGCACATGCAGTGGGAGTTTTGAGCAGGTATATGTCAAAACCAGGGAAGGAGCATTGGACAATAGTAAAGAGGGTCTTCAGGTATCTTTGTGGCACTACCAGTTATGGATTGTGCTACCAAGGAAGACCAAGATTGGATAGAGTGGTGGACATACATGGCTTTGTTGATGCAGAATGGGCTGGAGATCTGGAATGCAGAAGATCTACAAGTGGGTATGTGTTTAACCTATTTGGAGGAGAAATTAGTTGGATGAGCAAAAGACAGGTTGTAGTGGAACTCTCAACTACAGAAGTTGAATACATGACATCCACTCATGCAAGAAAGGAAGCAGTATGGTTACAAAGATTGTGTTCAGGTATTGGGTTGGTACAACAAGCAATGAGATTATATTGTGATAGTTAGAGTGCAATATTCTTGGCAAAGAACCCAACTTATCATTCGAAGAGAAAACATATTGATGTTCAGTATCACTTTGTGAGAGACATGGTTGAGGAAAAGAAGGTGTTGCTGGAAAAGGTTGACACTTTGAAGAATGTTGCAGATTCATTGACAAAGTCTATAAGAACAGAACAGTTCTCCTGATGTAGAGTAAAAATGGGCATTCATGCCCTGGATTGTTGACTATATAATATTGGGACCCCTAAATGCACAGAAAACAACAATTGGGAGAATGTTGGGTATGTGTTATATTCTTTGCATGTGTGTGTGTGTGGGTGCGTCAGATTCAACAACTGCATCTAACGATACCTCGTAGTAGTTCATTTTTTGTGTCATGTGCATCGGGTGCTTTCCTAGGGGGGTCCCAGAGGGGGTGGGGGGCATGTATGCCCCCCCTGGTTACGCGCATCGCCCCAAAATTTCTTTTTGGGCGGTTTACTAAAAATAATCCCGGTTTTAGGGATTAGGGTTTTGGTATCTACGGAATAATTAAAAAAATTGTATATATTGTATAGTGAATGGTGAAATTCAATATAATGAATATAAGAAAGTTTTTCCCGGTTGAGGGTTTCTGGTATAAAATCTTTGTGTACTATGTGTATGAGCCATTGATTAAATTTTGTTTTGCTTAAGAATCTATATGCATTTCTTTAATTCATAGGTTTAAAACTTACAAGGTTGTATTCTCCACTTTCCATTTAATATAATGCAACAATATGTTTCTTCCCTATAAAGGTGTCTCAACTTTTATTATATAACTCCTTGATCTTATACATAGGATTC
>SNQJ01S0007062.1:226124-241500 GCA_010110895.2 Picea sitchensis
TTGTCCTCTCTCTTTGTTGGTTTGGGCTTCTTAAATAGGTTCACCATCCCGCAAATTCAAAGAAGGAGCTAAGAGGATGACGCTAGAGAGGATCAAGTGTCGCTTAAAATTTATGTCATTTGTACCTCTCTAAACTAGTTTATATGACAATGGAGTCTAAAGTGGAGTTTGTATTCTGTATTGTTTTTTTCTATCTTCCTGTGGAAGTTAGGGAGGTCATTTTGTGTCCACACTTACCGATTAGTCCGATAACAATAGGCAAACAAGGGTAATAATATGTTGAATAAGGTCACTAGGAAGTGGTGTGAGTTCCATAAGAGCCCCTGGCACAACACTGTTGAATGTCGCTTGAAATAGTCATTGTTGGTCGAGCTTAAAAAAAAAAAGTTAGACCCTGACTTGGATTTTGATTCATAACATGATATAATTGAAAAAACATTATTGATTTATAACCTGATGCTACTATCCCAACTGCAAATATCCAACTAGACAATTCAGAGGAGCTTGAGGGAGAGAACCTCTTCCATTCTCAGATGCAAGTGAAAGGTACCCCGCTACATTTCATTATTGATAGCAGAAGTCAAAAGAAATTGATCTCACTTGAGGTTATCAAAATACTAAAGTTGTTGACAATGCCACACCCACAACCACACACCATCAGTTGGTTCAGCCAAGGATGAGACCTTCGCATCAGCCAACAATGCCACCTATCCTATGTCATCAATCCCTTCAAGGATGAGGTACTACATGATGTTTCCCCACTTGAAGTTTGTGATATATTTTTAGGAAAACCTTGTATGTGGAACCGCCATGTTGTTTATGAGTCATGTCCTTGTAGTTTCATTATCACTCTAGGAGGTCAGTCCTATAGGGTACCAGACGTAGTTCTGACTACTGCAATTTCATTGAGCTCAACAAAACAGTGCCAAAAGGTAAATATCTCAGACTACAATTTTTTTCATTTTCATGGTTCAATCAGAAGGTGAGCGAAATATTTCCACGACCACCACAACTTTAGCATAGGGTCTCTCTACACAACATAAGTAGGTGGAAAAGGTGGTATAGGAATATAGAGACATATTTTACTCACCTATAGGGGTGCCTCTGCACTATCAGGTCAAGCATTCCATTGAATTGATACATGGTTATTCCCTACCTAATGGTGCCATATACATAAGAAGGATGGGACATGGTGACTTTCTATTGATTATAGAGCCCATAACAAAATCACTGTCAAGAAACGATACCCATTTCCCCGGATTGAAAATCTTCTTGATCAACTCAAGTGTGATAAGCTCTAAATAGTAAGATTGATATGAAGTCAAGCTACCACTAGGTTTCAATAGAAAAAGTGGATGTATGGAAGACATCCTTCTAATTTAAAGAAGGACATTTTGAGTGGTTCTTCATACCTTTTGGCTTGACTAATGCTCCAGTGACATTCATGAGAATGATAGATGATATCTTGTAGCCATTCACAAAATATTTTGTGGTTGTGTATTTGGATGGCATCCTCATCTTCAATCTGATTTGGGAAAAAAAATTGCAACACATTTAGTAGGTCCTGAGCGCCTTTTGACAACATAAGTTATATGCCAATATGGAGAAATGCTCATTTGACATGCATATAATTCAATACTTGGGATAAATCGTGGATGAACATGGGGTTCATGTGGACGCAACCAAGATCCAAGTCATTCGTGATTGGTCATTCCTAACAACTCTAACAGAGCTCCATAGTTTCTTGGGCATCACCAATTTCTAGCATAGGTTCATGTTGGGGTTCTCTCATAATGCTTGGCCCCTAATTCAAGTGACCAAAGTTGTAGCTAAATCTAGGTTTTCCTGGTCTAAATCACATCAGAAATAATTCCAAGATCTGAAACACTACCTCTTCTTTGCACCAGTCCTCATGTTGCCATACCTACAACAACCATTTGAGATTGAGACAGATACATCTAACTGTGTTATCGGTGCATTCCTCACTTAGTAGGGACATTCAATGGGCTATCATAGTGATACGCTATCTAAGGTTGTCCGCAGATATCCCACCTATGACAAGGAGATGTACTCCATTGTACAGGCATGTCAACAATAGAAGCATTATATTATGGGAAAATAAACGATCATTCACACTGATCACAAGCCTCTACAATTCAAATTTCATGCAGACACAAGTAAATTTGCAGAATGAATGCCATCAAAAGTGGTCTACATACTTGCAACAATTACACTTGAATATTAAGTACAAGAAGGGAAACACCAACCATGTTGCAAACTGCCTTACTCAGCCCAGCTAGTTGTGGCACAAACCATAGTTCTTAAATCCTATGGGCACAAGACTTCCGAGTAGCCACAATTATACAATAGTGACTTTGAATTCACTGTTATGTATCAAACATTGAGTGTAGGAAAACAAGTCTCGGACTTCCACCTCCAAGATGTGCTCTTATACTATTTGGACCATATTTATGTTTCTTCAAGTGAGTGTCCAAATATAATTTGGGAGGCACATTATAGTCGAGTGGAAAGGTACTTCGGTGTGGAAAAGACAGTAGTTGTACTTCATAAGTATTTCTACTAGCTAAAGCTTCGACAAGACATTAGCTAGTATATCAGGTTGTGCATTTCATGTGCCATCATTAAACCATCCATCAAGAAGCAAGGCATGTACACTCTTCTCACTATCCTGGACAAGCCCTAGGAGTCAGTCTCCATGGATTACATGTTAGGTTTTTTCTCCACCAAACATGTTCATAATTGTGTCTTTGTGGTTGTCGATCGGTTCTCTAAGATGGTCATTTTGGTACCATATAAAAAGAGTATCCTAGTTGAGTCCACTGCTAGGATCTTTTTTGAGCATGTTTGGGTTCATTTTGGGCTACCAAAGACCATTATTTCAGATAGGGATAGAAATTTCCTTAGTACCTTCTAGTCTAGTCAATGGTCTTTGATGGACACCAAGTTAACCAAATCTATTTCCTTTCACCCCCAAATACATGAGAAAACAAAATTGGTCAACATGATGATTGTGCATATCATGTGCATGTACAATTCCAAGAATCCACATACATGGGATGAGAGCCTTCCATAAGTTCAACATAGCTATAACAGAGCCCTCCATAGCTTTATTGCTCATAACCCTTTTTAGGTATGCTTGGTGTTATCACTAGAAGTCACCTCCAGATGCATTGGAGGTAATCCTAGTACCCATCAGAGTTTTATGTCACAGGTTAGATTTAAAGAGGTCAAATGGGCGCAGACTCAAGATGATATCATTTTAACTCGAAAAACTAGACTGGTATGGACATGCAGGTGAGGTCTTAATTAACTTCAGTCAATAAGTTGGAGTAAGGGTGAATAGAGGGAAGACTTTGGTGAGGAGAGTGTAGATGTCTGTCGTAGACATCAAGTCTTACAATAGCCTAAGGAGGAAAATCTTCAAATACAAGATACTTTTGGATTCAAAACTTCAGGAAATTGAATAATGTAAATAACAACACTGTAATCAAACATACATTACAATACATTCAAAACAATCCATGTGAATCCTTCAATCATGGACACTTCAGTATTAGAGGCAAATAGGATGAAAAAGAATTTGACTTTCATTAAACAAGAAGTCTCACATCAAAATACATAACCAGGGAACCAAAAGCTTCATCACAAGTTTACAATACAGGAGCACTGCTCAACCATCGACCCTAACAAAATACTAAAACTGCCTATATATACTCATAAATGTTGCAACCACCAGGAGTGTGATCAGACCACTACATTAACATTTTCAATCAACGTCTTCTCTATCATATTGTGCGAGCCTCCTCCTGTCAGATGTGAGCCAGACGTAGTTATGTGCTTTACAAGAAAATATGTCCACAAGGAAGCTTTGGATTGACAGTCTTCACGACCGCTCTCTACATGTTTTCCATTTATGGGGTGAGACGAGGTCTCAACTTCCACCCCCATCTTCAATAAATACCTTCATTGGGATCAGGACAAGGCCTGACACTCATGAATTCTCAAATAGTTCCAATGACTTCTGAGAGTCAATATTGAAGTCTCGAGGCCATGCTGATATTTTTTTGTGACCAATATGGGTTCTTTTGACCTTTGGCACAACTCCTTTTCATCGCTCCATCCTTCATGTGACCTCGGGTCATAACTTGGCGCTTATATCCAAAGGCACTTTGGGATTTCATCTTTTGGGAGTCTTCACTCCACTTGATTTTAAATATTTTGACATCCGAACTTGCGAAATAGACTTATTTAGATCAATGATAAGACTTGCTTTGAGTTTGACGACCACGATTGCTTCCTCGAAAACCTCAATCTCCAGCTACTCAATGCTAAAACCTCTGATTCGTGAAACTATGAATCCTTGTATCTGCTGCCACACATCCCTCTGAATCGTATGACTCCTACTGATTTAGGGTTTCGGGAGTTCATACATTTGACGAACAACTTTAACAACATTTCGAACTCCCGATCCCCGCAATTATTTTCCATCGTTGATCTCTCCCTATGAGATATACGACCCAGATCAAAAATTTTCTAGACCTTTGATCTCAGGATTTACCCTCGGCACTAAACTTCAAGAAACTTTTTGATTCCAAACACCTGCGAACCGTCGATCTGAACTCCTCCTGGAATCCCAGCCGTTCGAAGATGAACTTACCTGTTTGCTTGATTCGATTCTAGAATGGATCGCTCTGAGTTTTGTGTCCTATGATAATGAAGACTTAGATGGCTGGCTGGGGGCTTGGAAAGACATAAGCATCAGTGACATAGGAAAAGGAGATGAGTGCTCAAATAGAAAGGGAAAATAAAAAACAACTTTGCCAATTGAAAGGGAAAAACTAAAGACATGGCCTACGAAAGAGAGAAAAACAGGGCAAGGACACAGACTCGGGTATATCGACACATACCTATGGCCCTTTACAACCTTATGTTATAACATTTGGATCCATAGGGGATGGCATGCTCCCTGTGAGCCTCCAACAACAAGTAGTCCCAGTTCCTTAGCTGTTGGGTTATGGAGTCATGCTAAAAAAACATACTGTTGAGGATTACAAGCTGATAATTACTCTAAACAAAAGAAAATACATGGGCTCCAGAAGGAGCTTATTTATGTACACTCCTAGACTAATTATTTTTTACACAGTGCTAGGTGAAAGATAACTTCCACCATAGCCATTCAAGTAACTTCCTAACTGGAAGCTCTTTTACTCTGTCAGTGACTGATAACAGATAATGCAACCGTGACAGTAGAACGATTACATCCTTCATCTTTCCTCCAGATGGAAATGGTGGGACAAGACTTGGAGCCTTCAAATCATGGAGGAAAACAAAATCCATATATTCCCCTATAGGCTCATAGAATGAGTGACAAAATCCATTGGGTTGGTGGCGGACAACATGCTCTATCCTACAGTTGTTCACACACGGTTGAATGTCTCTAGAAAGCACAGGTGAGTGAACAGATGATGCACGATGACTTATCCCAGGTGATGGTTTCTCACTCACATGTTTAGGGAAAGATATGAACTACTCATTTGGATCTCCCTCTTCTTCTTCATGGCTCTCCCAAGGGCCAGAGTCATAATCTTCATAAACATGACCCATGGGAAAGATCTGCTCTTGGCTTTCTGTAGGCCCAGGATGGTTGATTTCCACACAATTCTTTTCCTTAATGTATAAAGGAAAAGGATTTGTTGAATTCTCTTGGAAATCCTTCATATCCATCGCATAATCTGATTCATAGCTTTCATACACAGGATGGCTGCTCCCCGAGTCATCAAAATATGATGCAGGGATTTGATGTTCTTCATCTAAATACATGACTATTTCTTCATTTAAATCTTAGATAGCAGGTGCATTAGGGGAAGAATATGTTGCCTCTATGGCTATGCAATCCTAAAACTCACCATCATGAGCAAGGTTGCCAAGAACATCTGCTCCTAGGACCAGAATATCCTCTGCATCTCCTTCATAAGAGAAGCAAGCACAATCTAACTCCAATTTTTATATTTTTGCAGAAAGTGATTGTACTAGCTTCACCAACGCATCAGAGGTATACCCCTCCTCCTCACAGCTTTTGTCCTCATAGCTTTGATCCTCACAGCTTTCATTCGAAACATTCATACCTTGAAAACAGTCTTTATATTAATCACAACAATTATGACAAATTAACTTAGAAGAATAAAACTTTTGACAATGCCTATTGAAAGTTGCATAAAATTCTCCCAGGGAGGAGATGCTAGAAGGGGGTAAGGAGTGATACCATTCACACGCATATCCTACTAATGAGAACATGAACATATTTAATAATACATCCTCATCATGTATCTCCCATTGATCCATGAGTTCATGAAACTCACGGAGATGCTCTGCAGGGTTGTCCTCTTTACGCTCTCTAAATATGGGAAAAAACTCACCCCATTCATCCATAGTAGGAACGACATTAGGAAAACCAGGAACAAAGGAGAAATTAAAAGGATAAAACCTCTGACCCAAGATTCTTTCCATTTCAAAAAAGTGGAGTCACCACTGGATCCTTTAATCATGGAGTCGTCAAGTGAATGATATGTAGTATGAATGTGTCTGGTCTTTGCTCACCATCAAAGAAAAAATCTGATCATTGTCAATCTCCCAAGGAACCTTCAAGCTGAGAAAGAAGATGCTAAAAGCCTTCTCGAGAAAAATTCTCCGAGTCAACTTTAAGTGTGCTAGAGGTAGCCACAACTGAAATAATGTAGTCGACACAGTGGAGTCGCTAGGTGCAAGTGAAAACTTCAATGGTTTTGATATTTGATGCACCTTCAGAATCAGAAGCTCTTTGTCATTCTATCCCAAGGAAATGTCTTCAATTCATTCCCCATAAATGGTGCCAGAAATTTCAGCACTAGAAGTCACCTCTAGATTGTGTTGGAGCTAAGCCCAGTACCCATCAGATTTTTATGTCACAGGTTGGTTTTAAAGAGGTCAAATGGGCACAGACTCAAGATGATATCATTTTAACTCAGAAAATTGGACTGGTATGCACATGCAGGTGAGGTCTTAATTAACTTCAGTCTCTAAGTTGGAGTAAGGGTGAATAGAGGGAATACTTTAGTGAGGATAGTGTAGAGGTATGACGTAGACATCAGGTCTTCCAACAAACTAAGCAAGAAAAGATTCAAATACAACATCCTCTTGGATTCAAAACTTCAGGAAACTGAAGAACATAAATAATAACACTGCAATCAAACATACATTACAATACAGTCAAAACAATCCATGTGAATCCTTCAATCATGGACACTTCAGTATTAGAGGAAAATAGGATGAAAAAGAAGCTGAATTTCATTAAACAAGAAGTCTCAGATCAAAATACATAACCACAGAACCAAAAGCTTCATCAAAATTTTACAATACAAGAGCACTTCTCAACCATCGACCCTAACAAAATACTAAAACTGCCTATATATACTCATAAATGTTGCAACCACCAGGAGTGTGATCAGACCACTACATTAACATTTTTTTTCAGCGCCTACTCTGTCAGATTCTGCAAGCCTCCTCCTGTTAGATGCGAGCCAGACGCAATTATGTGCTTTAAAGGAAAATTTGTCCATAAGGAAGCTTCGGATTGACAATCTACCTTCACGACCACTCTTTGCGTGTTTTCCATTTATGGGGTGAGATGAGGTATCAACTATCACCCCCATATTCAATAACTACCTTCATCAGAATTAGGATGAGGCTTAACACTCATGAATTCTCAGACAGTGCCCACAACTTCTGAGAGTCCATCTTGACATCTCGAGGCCATGATGATATTTTTATGTGACCAATATGGGCGCTTTCGACCTTTGGCGCAACTCCCTTTCATCGCTCCATCCTTCATGTGACCTCAGGTCATAACTTGGTGCTTATATCCAAAGGAACCCCAAGATTTCATCTTTCGGGAGTCTTCACTCCACTTGATTTTAAATATTTCAAAGTCCGAACTTGCGAAATAGACTTATTCAGATCAACAATCAAAAATTAATTTGAATTTGACGACCGCGATTGTTCCATAGTATTCCACTATTTTATTCGTTACTAGTAGTTGGGTTTGTGCTCTCCCCTATATTAGTGTGTGTTTCATTTAATTCTCTATACAATCCCAATTAGTATTGCCTTTAATTTTGAGATAATTTTAATAAAAAAATTAGTTAGATTAAATATTTATTAATGTAAATTTATTTTAATTTGAAATTTATATTAAAAATATATATACTTAAAAATTAAAATTAAAATTAAAATAAATTTATATTAATCTATTTTATTTTATTTATTATTTATTTTTAAATTTAATTTATTGAGATTACAAAATATCCCCCTTCCCTCACTCAAAAAAATAAACTTATAAACCGAAAATATATCTCTATTTCTATTGGAGAGACTCAAAACTATTTCCAACACTTTACAAAAGATTGTGTTGTATATGTTTATACTTGTTTGTTTGTGAAGCCCATTTATGAAACTACCCATTGTGCTTCACTGAAATGGTAATTGTATCCAAAGGGAATTTATACCTCTAGGTTTATTAATGTTTGTAGAGAGATTTTTTTCATAAACTTTGTTGCATCCAAACCAATTCTCAATCACCTAGTCATCGCTTGACAGTAGGATTTACTGATATCTAAATATATTATGTTTAAACATTTAGGAACTTGGTAGTTGGTACCCATGTCTCTATTGAAATTACTTATCATATTTCTGTGTTTCTTCACCTTCTATCATATTTCCCACTAGAGATCATATATTGTACACAATGGACACTATTCTAATTCTTGAGGATTGTGGAGGACACTCTAAGGCTCGAATCATAAATGTTAACTCTAGCACCTGTAAATAAAAAAACTAATATGCAGCAGAAAATACATAAAAAAACAAACACCATTATTTACATGGTTCACCCAAACATTGGGCTACGTCCACCAAGAAGGTATCAGCTCTCTTATTATTTCAAAGCATGAATATTACAACAGGCTCACCCATCCATCTCTCTCAGCCTCTACGAGCATACACAGATTAATATCCATTTACACAAGAAACTAACTCAATTAATCCGCTCATATTCTTGGTCGTGCAGTTACAACTAACGCTGAGAAATAGGAGGAATACGTTGTCACCGTATAAAAATCTCCACCTTGACAACAATTAACCTGATACCTTGCTCCTTCTTTGTTCATTACCTTTTTTACAAGCCAAGAGAAGCCAAGCACCATCATAGCTTCTCTAACAGTATTGGTTTTGTGAACATGTCTGCGCAGTTCTCTTTTGTATGAACCTTTTCAAGAGAAACTCCACCTTCATCGTTGACCTATCTTACAAAATGGTACTTAATAGGAATATGTTTAGTTTTACTATGGTAGGTTGTATTCTTGGCCAAGTGATTAGCACTTTGACTATCACAAAGTAGCTTTACTTTGTCCTGCATCCTTCCAAACTCACCAAATAAAACGTTTAACCAAACTGCCTCTTTTCAATCATGTGAAGAAGCTATGCATTCTGCTTCTGTAGTGGACAAAGCAACAATACTCTATAGCTTTGACATCCAACTAATAGCTCGACCTACAAGAGTAAATACATATCCTAAAGTTGACCTCACTTTGTCCAAATCACCTACAAAATCAGAATCAACATATCCACAAACAAATTCACGACCACCGTTATAGGTGATACAGTAATCACTTGTGCCCTTCAAATACCGAAACATCCATTTCACTGCTGCCCAGTTCTCTTTACCTAGATTTTCCATATATCTACTGACAACCCCAACTGCATGTGAAATGTCTGGTATTTTACTAACCATCGCATACATTAAGCTTCCTACTGCATTAGCATATGGTATTCGAGACATATATTCATTTTCTTCTTTTGTACTAGGACATAAACTTGAAGAAAGCTTAAAATGGGAAGCGAAAGGTACATAAATTGGTTTCACATTGTTCATACCAAACCTCAAAAGAATTTTCTTGACATACTTCTATTGTGACAACCAAAGCTTACCATTCCTCCTGTTTTTGAATATCTCCATGCCCAAAATATGCTTTGTTGCTCCTAGATCTTTCATATCAAACATCCTAGCCATTTGAGCCTTTAACCTGTTAATATCAGTTATGCTTTTGCTTGCTAAAAGCATATCGTCAACATACAATACTGAGATAATGAATATGTCATTATTCAGTTTCTTAAAGTAAACACAATGATCATACTCACTCCTTGTATCATTCTGGCTCATTATGAAAAAGTCAAATTTCTTGTACCATTGTCTGGGGCCTCAAACTATACAATGATTTCTTGAGCCTGCAAACAAATTTCTTGCTGCAATTCTGAAAGAACCCTTCAGGTCGTTCCATGTAGATCTCCTCATCAAAATATCCATGTAAGAAAGAAGTCTTAACATCTATCTGCTCCAACTCCAAATCAAGTAATGCAACCAATGCTAACATACTTCAAATTGAAACTATTTTAACAACTGGTGAAAAAATCTCATGAAAGTCAATACATTCTTTCTGAGAATATCCTTTCACAACAAACCTTGATTTGTACCTTTCCACCTTATCATCAACACCCTTCTTCAGCTTGTAGACCCACTTGCAACCTACAGTGTTTCTGTCTCTTGGAATTTCTACTAGGTCCCATGTGGTGTTCCTTTCTAATGCCTTCATTTCATCCTTCATTGCTTATTTCCATTTATCATTGTTAGAACCCTTCATAGCTTCCTGATAGCACGAAGTTTCATCATCATTAGTACTCAAAGAAACAAAAGAAACAAAATCATCATACCTTCTTGGAGGATTTCTAACCCACGTAGATCTCCTTAGGGAAGTTTGTGGCTCATCTACATTCTGTTGATTGTTATCATCAACCATGTCTTCCTCTACAGGAAACTATTCATGAACATCTTCAGAAACTTGTTCATGTTCACTTTCATCTGTATTTGAACTAGTTTCAAATTGAATCTATTGATACTTAGGTACTTCTTCCTGTTTCATTTGAACATCTACATATGATTTTATGAGAGATGATTCATCAAATATTACATCTCTTTTAATGGTGATCTTGTGGGCAGTAGGATCCCATAGCCTTTACCCCTTAATACCATCACCATATCCAACAAAGATAAGCCTTTTTTATTTTGGATCTAGTTTAGAACGTTGATGTTTCGGAATTAAAGCATAGGCTTCACAACCAAAAACTTTAAGATTAGAATAATTACAAGGGTGACCTTTCCATACCTCTTCAGGAATCTTTCATTCTATTGTTATTGATGATGATCAATTCACCAGATAACAAGTTGTAGTTATTTCTTATGCCCAAAGTTCCTGCTGCAAATTGGCGTTACTAAGCATACTCCTTGCTCTCTCTAGAAGATTCATGTTCATGCATTCAACAACTCCAATTTTTCGAGGAGTATAGGCAGTGGTTTTATGCCTATCAATCCCAAACTCCTTGCAATAGTTCTCAAATTCCATTGACGTAAATTCACCTCCATTATCAGTTCTTAAACATTTAATGGACCTACCAGTTCTCTTTTCCAATAAATCTCTAAACTACTTGAAAATTGTATATACATCAGCTTTATTCTTTAACATATAGATCCACACCTTCCTAGAGAAATCATCTATAAAAGCAACAAAATATTATGATCCTCCATACAAAACAGTAGGGGATGGTCCCCAAACATCAAAATGGATATAATCAAGGTTTCCTTCATTGGTGTGTCTTCCAGTTTTAAATATCTGCCTATTGTGTTTTCCATAAATACAGTTCTTGCATAAATCTAACTTTAAAGACTTTAGACTAGGAAGTAACTTGCAATCAGTTAATACCTTTAATCCTTGTTCTTTCATATGTCCCAACCATTGATTCCACAGTCGAATAGAATCACTATCATTCTCAGATACCCTTGTCACATGATCTGACTCAATTCTTCCTTCTAACGGAAACAAGTTACCAACCTTCTTCACTTTCATAACCAGTAGGATTCCTCTGTAGACCTTCATAACTCCACCATGAACAATACTCTTATATCCTCTAGTGTCTAAGACTCCCAAAGAAATTAGGTTATTCCTAAGCTCAGGCACATGTCTCACATCAATTATTATTTTAACAGTTCCATCAAACATCTTAATTTGAATGCTACCAATTCCCACAACTTTACACGAGATATCATTTCCCATGTAAAATATTCCATCATCTATAGACTGGTAAGTAACAAACTAGTGTCTATGAAGGCACATGTGATTTGAAGCACCAGAATCTAATAAACACTATTGATCATGACGTGAACCAATAATAATTGATAAAACTTCATCAGTCATACCTGAACCTATTTCTAAACCTGTTTCAGTTGCGTTCACTTCCTTCATTTATTTTCGAGGGTCATCTTTGGAGGCTTGTTGTCTCTTCTAGCAGTCCTTCTTCAAATGTCCTAATTTGCCACAAAAACAGCACTTAAGATTTCTCTTTTTTCCCTTTGACTTTGACTGAGAGAAATCCCTCTGACCCTGTCCTCTTTCTTTAGGTCTGCCTCCAACCATCACCGCCTCAGATGTAGATGTTTCTGAATTGGTTTTCTTCCTTGTTTCCTAACACAACAATTCTCCGACAATAAAATCAGACTCAATACTTTCTGTTGTGATGAAACTAATAGAGGTAACAAAGTGATCCCATGATGCGAGCAAAGAACACAATAATGTCATTTCCTTGTCTTCAGAATCGAATTTTACTCCCATGCTAGTCAACTAAACTAAGAGGGTATTAAAAGTATTTAAATCATCAGCTATTTCATACCTTCCTTCATGCACAGACTGTACAATTTCCTTTTTAGGAAGATCTTGTTCGTCAAATATTTCTTCATATATAGGCTTTCCATATTTGTCCATAAACCGGTTGTTGTCTTCTCTGCAACAATGTTGAACAAAACATCGTCGACCAAACATAGGTGTATGGAACTCAGTGCTCTCGCATCGATCTCATCCCAATATTCATCTATTATGGTCGTGGGTTGATTTGATTTTCCCAAAAGCACCTTCACCATGCCTTGTTGCATGAGCAGATCGTGCCTCTTAACCTTCCAGATCTCAAAATTGTTCTTGCCATTGAACTTCTTGATTTCAAATTTGGCACTCTGAGTTCTCGCCATCTCTTCGATCGTAGAACTTGACAAGAGGAAAGGACCGTGATGAGTAAATCTCAAAGCAATCGTTGTTGATTAGAACATTGATGATTTCCACGAAATTCCAAAAAACTGCTTTTTTTCTTTTGATAATGCTCTAGATTTAAAAAAACTTAACATAAAAAAAACCAAGGATCTTCTCATGAAATACTGAGCAACCCATGTATCCGATGAGGACGCAATCTCACCATGATATTAAACAAGTTTCCTTTGAATAATTGAATGGCAGATCAGATCTTGTCAATTATCCCTAGAATACCATATGAAGATTTCTTTGGACACTTTATAAATTGTGGGTGTTTCCTTCCTCACTTAGACCGGCGTGATTTCTTGTTCCCTTCCTCACTTAGACCGACGGGGTTTCTAATGTGACAAAAAACTGCAACAAGAAAAAAAGGAATCAATGCTCCCTCCATGCATAGACCCCCGCGCTGATGCAGAAGTCGGCGCTCCCATGGGCATGTTCAGTAAGGCGTGGGTTCGTCTCCCTTCATCATATCGATGGCTCAATGTGCATCCGTCTTCATCCATCAGATCGACGGTTCATTCATCAACTTATTTCTCCACATCTAGATCGCTCTCCCCGAGCTCTGATACCACTTGTTAACTCTATCACCTGTAAATTAGAAAACTAATATGCAACAGCAAATACATAAAACAACAAACATCATTATTTATATGGTTCACCCAAACATTGGGCTACATCCACCAAGCAGGTATCGATTCTCTTCTTATTTCAAAGCATGAAGATTACAACAGGCTCACTCATCCATATCTCTCAGCCTCTAAATTCATTGCTCCAGGTGGATATCGATGGCCACCCACCATTTCCAACTAGCTCAAAACAGTTTCCTAGCAATTTTGGCAATTTACTATTTTTAGCAGGTTTTAACTTCCGGGGCCATTTTGAGGGCCCAAATGAAGGTTTTTAGAGATATAGGTTCTAAATGACAAGAAAAAGGCATGATTGATCCCCCAAAATTAATCTCCTCAACGATACCTTTCCAACGAGCTATCACACGCCTAAAACGGAGATCATATGCAAAACTTACAACCCTGAGAAGTTGATGTACTCACTTACCCAAATGGGGCCCGCATGAATTTTGGCGCTTCATCTCCTAGGGTTAGGTTTTGGGATGTCTAGGGTTTTTGGCATTCCTGCTTATTGTAAAAATGACTTCAGAGCCTCATTGTAATCATCTTCTTTCAAATGTGAGTAGTCGTCACATCTCTTCTCAGAGATAAGCTGCCACCATTTTAGCTAGTCTTTCACTCTGTATTTTTACAGTCTCTGTACATTTCTTTCATTAATAGAAATCATGTATTATTGTATATATGTGTTTATGGTTGCATCTCTGATACATTTATGTTATATTATTGAATATCTGTGATATCTCTGTGCATTTCTTTATTATATCTTCGATCTCATTTCGTGCCGAAAATAATTTGGCTCAATGGTATCAAAGCAGGTTGTTCTTGATCATTTTTTTTTTCAGTGCATGTCCTGAACGAGATCCGAGTATATGAAGTTGGGTCTCGAGCTTGTCTCTCTTGAGGAAAATCTCTCTCACACACCCAAGAAACCCTCAATGGCGGAAGAAAAGAAAAATGGTGGAGCAGACGATCCTATCAATCAATTGCTTGAGCAAGCTCTCACGCGATAGAGTGACGAAATGATGGAGAATGTTTCCCACATCCTTCAACGCCTGCCGATAGAAATAGGCGCATATTCATTACGCGGCCACTTTGGATGCACCTCACCTTTCAAGGTACAATTTAATTTTGATATTCTTGTATTTGAAGGACAGATAGATACAGAAGCCCTAGAAAAATGGTTAAACCTGCTAGAAGGTTATTTCTTTGTTCACAAATTTTCTGACAAAGAAAAGATCACCTTCGTACTCCTTAAATCTCTTCCCCATGTCAAACATTGGTGAGAAAATTATTGGGAGCAGAGTTCCACATAGGAGTTTGAAATATATGGGGCCGATCCCACTTGGGATTTTTTTGTGGATGCGGTAAAGGAACAATATTACCCTATTGGACACTATGAGGACCAGTGCATGAGATGGACCACACTGCGACAAGAGAGGGGTCAACAAGTTCCAAAGTTCACCAATACCATCCATACCTTGCACACCAAGCTGGGTATCAAAGACT
>SNQJ01S0007063.1:16646-30880 GCA_010110895.2 Picea sitchensis
CACATTGAATGCTCTTTATCTCATATGCTTTGTTGATGAAGTGATATAAACCTTTGACATTTCTAGCCATCATTGACTTCGTCAATAATAGCATTGATTAATTGCTCATATATTTATTGGAAGATAGTCATTGATTTTATGAATTACTAACCCACTGCAAGCACTTTCTAGTTTTCTTTGTTTTGTCTCGCAAACAGGTGCATCATCAGTGGTCTTATCTCTTTGATTATCTCTCCTTGGGCAGCAATCTGTGAAAGGGGTTTCCTTGACTTGGCCTTTACCCTTTAGCCTTTCTTTAACCCAGATTGCCTTAGGGACGTCTCCCTTGGACTAGCCCTCCTAAATAGAAAGAGCCCCCCCATCGAGGTGACAGTGGGTGGGGAAGCTCCTGTTACGCCGGTTTCTACCCTTGACTCAAGCTATCTTAACCTCTCATACAAACCGTGCGATAACACGCCCTAAATTTTAGGAAGAACAGTGCATCATGGGAAATAGAAGTGGAGAATTGGAAGGAGGATAGGAAATAGGGAGAGGGAGATAGTATGTACAAATTTTTGGAAATGGGAGAGTGAGCACATGGTAGAAACAATCTGAAGTTTGAGCAACTGAGGAAGTGTAGATGGCGCATGGGTAAGGAGAATGTGCCCTAAAGCTTAGGAGAAGGTGCACTTGAGATGAGAGGGTGGGGAATTAAGAGTCACGTGTGAGGATTTAGGAGTAAAAGAGGCGCTTTAGAAGAGGAAAGAGCTAGAAGATAGGAGAGAGGGAGTTTGAGGTGGCGCATGCAAGGAAGGAGGGAATAAGCAAGAAAAAGCACCACACGTGTGAGGGAAAGAGAGGAAGTGAGGGTGCATTCAAGGATAGAGAAGAGTTAATGCAATGAATCAAAGTGCATTAGGCTTTATGAGAGGGAGAAACACACGGAGGATAAAATTAGGAATCTAACGCATGTCTAAACACTAAATTTGGCCAAGGTATGCATGAGTTAGCCCATATGAGGAATTTTGCCCTATTTTTTAGGGATTTGGTGTTTAAGAGGAATTTAAAAGGAATTTAGAGGAATTAATGCATAGAAAGTGGAGATATGGCAAGTGAGAGAAAAGTTAGTGAGAAAATCAAGCCTTGATTGGCTCAATCATCTCCATGGGATTGCCACCTCACCTGTGTGCCCTCTTTAATTAATTAATATTCCACTTTAATGCTTTTGCCTTAGAAAGTGCGCCCCCTCATCAAATGATGCCAAGTAGATGCCACATGTCACACTGGATCACCGCTACATGTCAGAATTTGACCCTGCCACTTGTCACCATTGGAGCCAACCACCCTGCTACAAATAGAAACTGCTAAAAATAGGGTCCAGCAGCTCCAGCTCCTAAATTTTAGGAAGCTATCAAAAACATCGAGGATGACTAGGAGAACACCGCCATGTGTCATATGTCTAAAAATAGACATTGCTAAAAATAGAATATCCTTACGTGTCAATGATATCATGCTCATCGGATTCGATTTTCCGAGAGGATTCCATATATGCTATTAGAATCGACATGTGAGCCCTAGTGCTCCACCTGCTAAAAATAGAAATTTCTTGCATGTCACCTAGAAAAACACCATTGGGTTCAGAATCATGCAAGGACCAACCCGGTATGCTCAAAACTGTCAACTGAGTCTCCAATCATTGTCTCCTAAAAGGTAGGGTCACCTGCTATATATAGGCATTTCTCTCAAATGCATGGGAAACCAAGCTAGCTCTAGATCTGAAACAAAAACAACCATATACCAATCATGTCCCTGTCTCTAATGGGAACCAACCTCTGACTCACACAAGTGCTAAACTCTGGAAAATCTTTGACTGCCAGCTAAAATAGTGCATGTTGGCCCTTAACCCTCAAGATTTTCGAAGGTGAAAATATAGGGGTTAACACAACCTCAAGGGATCCTATGGCAAGCTAAGGTCAAGTCTATCGCACCTTATATATCATTTGCTTGATTAGCTAAGTCAAGTGTAAGATCAAGGTGAGTTAGACAAAGCAAGTTGGTAGTGCGTGTGTGCGGGGTGTTTCTGAAGTGAGACAAGAAATCTACCACAATCAAGGGGTCACCTAAATAAAGGCCATGAAACAGTAACTATCAAAGAAAAATCTATGGCTGTAGCAAAACTAGAATAAAAGATGAAATACTTCAGCATATAACAATTTTACAACAGCAGTAAGTAAATAGTCCTAAATTAGTAAGATGCAATGAGAGATGTATCAAATACCAATGAGAAGACTTGTAAATCATCCACCAATGATTTTGCATGAACCAAGAGCATGAAAATTTGTTAGTTAGATGCAAGTTAGCAAGCCCTAATGGCTGAAAATGCAAAAATTGCAGCAATGACTATGTTATAAATGATTCCAATCATTTAATGCAAAACGCTAGACTATGAATGCTAGGAGATGAGGATGCAAATGCAAGATCCTAAAGTTAACACAAAATCGTTAGGAGAGAGAGAGAGCTAAACTAAGGTTTTGTATCACTTGCAAACGAGAGAGACTAGTGCCGTTTTCTCTCCTTGGGCAAATGGAATCTATGCTACAATACTCAATGGAGGCTAGGAGCATAAGAAAATGTGAAAATCAAACCCTAGGGCTATACATTCATGTTCTTGGTGGTTCTTAGGGCTTAAAATCTCATAGAGAGCCAATAAGAAAGTGAAAATCATTAACGGGGCAGCAAAAATATTCCGCAAACATTTGCATCTGCAGCAGGAGCCAGTTCTAATTTTCAAGCCTCAAAATACCACTTCTGTCAAATGTCAACTCTACTAAATGCCAATCGACTATTGATCAATATCATATCGACATGCCAAGTGGCCATGCCAGATAGCAGTATGTTGTAATTCAACCAGGCAGCGGCATCAGAATTAGGTTTAATAACCCCTTCGTCAACTCCATTGGGGTTTTCTGCACTAAAAGGAAATAGCAGCAGTGTCAACTTCAAGCACCTTAGTGGACCTTTTGTCAATCTTGGAATGCAATTACTCACCATGTTCGACCTATAGATGACAGAAGTAGTGCAAGGCAGTTTTCCCTAGTAATTTTTCCCCTAAATTTGCAATCAGAAAGGGGTTTTGACTGCAAGGAGCACCAGATACCCTGATAACAGTTTCACCTGCTGCACAAGCTGGTCTAAAGAATTTGATACGTGTAATTTTTTGTGCTTGTTAAAGAAATTTTTATAATGTGATGAGAAACCATGACATAATAAAGATATTAATGAGTCAGGACACCCTCGTGCTTCACAAACATTGAGGTTTAAAAAAGTATTGGCTCCTGCACATATTTCATTGTTGATAAACCTCTAAATTTTTATTGGATGACTGATGTACTCAAGTTAATCCAGAAAGTGTGTTTCCTCAATTTGCTGAATTTCACAGTATTGAATTAGCTCTTTTAGTATTCGTCTTCGAAGAACATACTACCCAAAAGTATAATCCAGAAAATAGAACATTCAAAAGAATATAAAAGCCACTTTGAACTCAGGAAGACAATAGGTAGCTTGATGGAGAAATAAAATGGAAGCAAAAACCTTCATTATTCCTAGAGAGAGAGAGAGAGACTACCCAATCAACGCCAGCCCTGTACTCATGAAAAAATGCGACTTGATGTTCCCCACCAAAGCAAATGATTTTAATGCGACACTGAACATCAAAAGCCCCACTGTACTTCTTATCTGTCACACCATTCAAATATCTCGGAGATATTACCATCACACGATGGCCTCGAGCAGCAAGGGCAATAGGTAGAGAACCACAGACGTCTCCAAGACCTCCTGTTTTTGAGTATGGAGCAACTTCAGCTGCTACAAAAATAATATTGTGTGAAAGTTTGGTGTGTCGACTTTCTCTTGCCATATCAGCCCCAGCAACTATTTCTCTTTTGGGTAAACTATGCTCCTCCCTTTCATATGTTTCCTGCATACCTGAGACATTTTTAGAAGGGCAAAGACTTATTGAGAGTTTATGCTTTTACAAGATAAATAATGCCTGTTAGAATCAGTAGAAGACCAAAAACAAATAACTTGCCTGATAAACCATACATAATTTTATCAAAAATTTAAGCCAGTTGTTGATAATTGCTGAGGGGAGAAAGATGAGAAGTTGGAAAATATCAAATATGAGAACAAGACTTGCTTAAAGAAAACCAAACAGAGATGCAGAAAGATGAGAAGAACAATCAAATTTTCTCAGTCCAAAATAGGAGAATGCTGGCCATCCTCAAGAAACATAAACTTCAATTAAATTAGAGAAAACTCGGCTTATCCCTTGCATGATAAGTGAGGGCCTTTAAATAGAGGAAAGACCCTTACAAGCACTTGTCATCTTATGGTATCTTCCTATTACCTACAAAGAAACTATTCTAATTTCCAAATGGGAGTCATAAGTTTATTTGGACAGCTAAGTAGTAATCATTTACATGCTAAATAACATGACTAACAGAAGATAAGCATGCCACTAAAAGACACCATGACCATGCATTAACACTAAATGAAACCACATATAAGTAATTAGTATTTACAATAAACACACAAAAGTACTTGATATTTACAACAAAATTTTATCACAATCAATTGCAAACTAATGTGTTCAATATTAAGAGTTCAACATGTCACTTGCAGGAATTGAACCTGGGTGGGGAGGGTAACTTGCTTATAGGTTATAAAGAAATTGTCTCAATTTTTGGATGAACAGTTTCCATCATTTCTGCAGACAATAATACGTCACGAAGCAGCCTGAAATTGCTCATTGCTTCATGCCTGCATTGTCGAGAAGTTTGTTACCCCTCATGTTGTATGAGTATTTTTCATCATATCCCAGTTGCACTTAGTAGGCATTTTCTAATGATACAGGTTACTCAGCATTCAGATGCAGGGGAGGGTATTTTATGGATGCACACACTTTCCCTAGAATTACCCTTATGGTATTATTGACCACTGTTTCAATGATGGGTGTGTGATGTCTAGAGGAGAGTCGTGGATGGAAAGTTACATATCTATACCCCCCAAAGTCTGGCAAGATATGTATGTTGATTGATTCTGAGCACCAGAGTTATTGTTACTGTTACCACACAATCTAGCACCAAGTGCAAAGCCTTGACAAGGCACTAAGACTAGTGGAACATGGAAGATGTCACCGGGGTTACCTAGGATTATTTTAGGGTGAGGCTTAGAGGTTGTCCACTACTAACCCTAGGCAATCCTCCTAAAATATTAAGGGATGATACAAGGGAAGATTCCTCCAATAGTAAACCTTCCAAGGATTTTGACAAAAAAGGTTTATTCAAGAATGATCCAAGAGGATGAAGAACCACCACTAGAGAAACAACATCAATCTAAAAATGTATTCATAAACATAACCATAAAATGAAAAGAGAACACTTAGTCAAAACATATTTCACCCATCAAAACCCTAATTTCCATGTCATCCAAGTAGTAGTAGAAAATCCACAAATATAGCTCCCAAAAAAGTAGCCCTAGTTAACCATCCATAGCAATCTTCATGAAAGAGAACAAGTAGAAGTAGACATGAGTGATAAATCTCCACAAGTAGCAATGATTTACAAAATGAAAAATGATTCTCTATTTATATGAGAGATCTAAGTGAAAAGTTGCCATGAAAGGGTGCAACTTTTCATCTCAAGAGGTGCCTCATCATCCAAAGGGTGTAACATTTCATCAAAAGGTGCCAAGAAGCCCCAAAACGTCACATCAAGGTGCCCCATGTGATGTCCCTTTCTCAATGAACACCCCAGCAGGGAGCGACTGAGTAGTCTACCAGTTCCCGTAGACTATAGTCGAGCACAGAGAGGAACAACTTCTCTAATAAATGTCAGCTCATCAAAGTTTAACCAAAAAGCGACATTAAAAGGGAAAAGTGATTAAGTGATAAAGTGAATGTCTAATTAGAGTAAAAAGGGGGTCTAAGCGACTTAGTGAATAATGAATCAGAACTTAGGGAAAAGTCACTTAAGCCATGCATGTCAACGAAGAATTAGACGAAGGAGGTATAAAGGGGGTGAATTCGACCTAATTCTTCATTATGGGTGATTATTGATTTGAGAAACAGGTTCCAGAGGAGAGGAAGTCGACCTCCATTATTTTGTGGGTTTCTCGAGGAAACCACCGCCATAGATTGGTTTCGATATTGAGAGACACACCCTAGCCATTAGAAGGACCATCCAGGTTCTTCATTGATATTCAGCAACAGCATACAGATCCATTTTAGCCATTGCGCATTCAGCAGGTGAGGGCGTGAGGATTTTAGGAGACTTCTAGAGGTAGCCAGACCCATCCAGGACGGATCGAGTCGATCCCTTACAACCCATCGGAGAGGGAATCAGGGCGCATCTTTTGAGACCAGTATCAGTCTATTCCGACGGAGGAATCTCCCAGAGTGGGATTTCCAGCCAGGAAGTACACAGCTCTTGATGATACTCAGTCAAGGTTCCAGAGGCATAACCAGGTCAGATCTGACGATTTCCTTCCGACCTAGTACAGAGGGGAATAGGGCGCACTCATTCAAACAAACAGAGTCAGATTCCGGTGGTCAGATCATCCAGGGCATGGTAGTGGGATTCGGGAAGTGCGCAAACCTCAAGGGAGTCTAGCTAGGATTCATACAGACCAGTAGAGGTCAGATCTTCAGGCCAATAGTCAAGGAAAGGCTCCTAGGCAGCAGTACGACCATTTTGAGACAATTTCCAGGAAGAGCGGATGAGTATAGCCACCAGGGCGAGTTTTCCAGTGTCCAGCAACAGTTGTCGTAGGTATTTTTGGTTGCATGCAACAGTTTCGGCCGTGCATGCAGTGGATCTTCAGTGTTGACCATAGATCTGCCTATCTTTATTGTTCCGAGTATTTTCTTTAGTGATTTGCATTGTATTCCAGCTAAGATCCTTCTCTAAATGATCTAGTTGAGGTTATTTCCTTTATTTTCCGCATGCAATACTGTATTTTCCGTTATTTGACTTGATAGAAGCTTTTGAATTGCTCTTGGTTCCAAAACAATTGCATGCATGTTATAAACATATAAACTCCAAAAAAACGCAATCAAAAACCTTTAAAAAACGCATCCAGAAACCCCCAGAGTATCAGATCTGCAGCTAGATCACTAGCGTTGCAGTAAATATCCATATTCGAGGGATTTGGGATATTTCAGTGGTATCAAAGCCTTCTTCCTGCCATCCTGTGAGGAAGCATAACTCATGACTCCATGATTTCGGGAACAGGGGAAATTCATTCATCAGGTAGGGGCCACATCAGAGACAAGTACGTACATTACCGCAGGGGCCATAGTAGGGACAGAAGAGATCAGAAAAAAAGGGACTACAACCCCTTCCACATCAGTTCAGGTTCAGAGGCTAAAATAGAGTACAAAGACCACATCAACGCAGAGGCAAAGGACGAGGGACAGATGGGTCCCAGAAAGGACTGCCCGAAGGGCAGTGGGGGCGGCTCAGAGCCACCTTTTGACAATACTAGGGCCATATTGAATGACCTAGCCAGAGGAAAGCAAGAGATGAGGAATGCCATAGCACAGATGGCACTTAACTCCCAGATCATCGAGAACAACTTGAACACGATTGGTGCTAGCATAGCAGGGGGCGCAGTTGGTCATACAGGACACCAGGGAGGTGGAGCAAGTGGCTCCAGTGGAAATACCACAGGTACAAGTGGACATATGACACCCACTCATACCTACACTTCAACAGGGAGGATACCCAGACCTCTATTCCCATAGTTTCAGACAAGACAGCCGGTGGGATAGCCACGACAGGGACAACCAAGACAAGGGCAGCCAGGACAGAGGCAGACAGGGCCAACAGATCCCTTTGCAGAGTATAGTCGAGACTACTTGGCACCAGGTCCATAGTTTCACACAGATATGAGTCTAATGGACTATTGTTCGATCCGGTATCGAAACAAGCCCAGGGAGGCACAAAGGGTCAACATGCGGCCACAAAACATAGATTTTATCAGGAAAGTCGGGAAATTGACAATCCCCTCTTTCGATGATTCGGCTAAATGTTCCACTCAAGCATGGGTGCAGAAGCTTGACACGTATTTCAAGCTCAATCAGATGTCAGAGTCCGAGGCGATAAGTTTCGCTACATTACATTTGGAGGGGGAAGCCCACGAGTGGTGGTACCATGGGCTGGTGACCTTGGATCACAGCCACATCACATCCTACTTGGAGTTCACCGAGCGTTTGATGGAGAGGTTTGACAACAGGGATCTGGAGCTCCATTTCAAGGATTTGACACAGTTGAGGCAGACTGGATCAGTCGAGGCCTTCATCACAGAGTTTCAGCGGAAAGTAGTTGCAATTTTCGACATATTTGAGCACCAGTTGGTGATGCTTTTCATTGAGACATTGACAGAGCCATTGAGAGGTTGGGTTAAGGCTTTTAAGCCTCACACCCTACAAGATGCTATCATGCGCACTAGAGACATGGGGGACTCCGTGCATAAATAGAAGACCTTCACCAAACCCTTCATACCACAGAGAGATAAGGATCATAGGAATCCTCAAAGGGATTGGAATAGCAAAACTAAACTGGATGATGAGACTAGGAGGGAGTTGATGAGAAAGAAGCTCTGCTTCACTAGTAGAGACCCATGGGTCCAAGGCCATAGATGCATGGGCAAGGGATAAATCCACTACATTGAGGTGGAGTCAAACAATGAGGAGGAGGAGATCAGATCAACAGCAGGCAGTGACTCAGAGGAGGAGTATGCACAGGAGTCGGAGCAGCCTCCAAAGAAATCCTAGCCACAGGTAGAGCCACCAACGAGGGGGGAGACACAACCTCGAAGGATGGCAAAAGGGGGTACCATAGCGACCCTTTCAGGAGTACCCAGGTATAAAACTAACACTATCAGACTCAAGGATCTCATACAGGGACAGCACATCACTATATTGGTAGATGATGGGGCAACCCATAACTTCATAGATGCAACCTTAGTTTAGCCCGAAGGTGGTTACGCATTGAGGAGTTTGAGGGGTTTACAGTAGCCGTGTCGGATGGGTATACCATAACATGTTTGGATATGGTTCCAGACCTAGAGGTCAAGCTAGGCAACTACACAATGACAGATACATTCTATGTAGTTGACTTATCAGACACAGATGTAGAACTGGGCGTTCAGTGGTTATATTCACTGGGAGAGATTGGGTTCAACTACCAGACCTTGACTATGAGTTTCTGGGACACCAATGGGTTGAGGGTAGTGTTGAGGGGCATGTCTACAGGAGCACCCCAGGCAGTGTCAGCAAAGAGGATGGAGAGGATCTCCCGACATGGCGACGTAGCATATGTTGTCGAATGTCTGATTACCACCAAGAGAGATTTAGATGGCAGAGAATAGTATCATCCAAAGATCAGGGCACTTTTGAGTCAGTATGAACCAGTATTTGGGCCGATACCACAAAGGAGACCACCAGACAGAGGGCTTGAGCACACTTTTGAGCTAGAGGCAGAGGCAAAACCAGTGATCACCGCACCTTATAGACACCCTAAAATATTCAAGGACGAGATTAAGAAGGCAATCAAGGAATTGATTGCGATGGGGCACATCAGGCCCAGCACGAGTCCTTTCGCTTCTTGAGTTGTATTGGTACTGAAGAAGGATGGCACACTGAGGATGTGCATAGATTATCAAGCCCTTAATAAGAAGACAATCAATAACAGGTACCCCATTCCGTGCATAGATGAGTTGATGGACGAGCTACATGGGGCAGTTTTCTTCACCAAAATAGATCTACGCTCAGGTTATCATCAGATCAGCATCAGAGAGCAGGACATAGAGAAGACAGCTTTTTTATGCCATTTTGGGCACTTTGAGTTCTTGGTCATGCCTTTCGGGTTCACTAACGCACCAGCCACATTCCAATCTTGTATGATTCACATTTTCAGAGGAAAGCTGCAAAAGTACCTTTTGGTATTCTTCGACGACATACTGATATACATCAAGACTTGGGCTTAATATTTGGCACACTTGGAGGAGGTCCTGAGCATTATGCAGACTTAGTCATTATATGCTAAGGAATCCAAGTGTGAGTTTGGTATGAGAGAACCCTTGTACTTGGGACACATCATCAGTGAACAGGGAGTACAGGTACATCAAAAGAAGATCAGGGCCATTCTGGATTGGCCAACACCCAAGAACATCATAGAGCTGAAAGGATTCTTTGGGTTGTGCAATTACTACAGGCGGTTCATAAAGGGGTTTTTACAGTTGCGAGAGCCACTCACCGATCTGACAAAGAAGGGTGCTTATATTCACTGGGAGATATTGGGTTCAACTAACAGACCTTGACTATGAGTTTTTGGGACACTAATGGGTCGAGGGTAGTTCTGAGGGGCATGTCTACGGGAGCACCCCAGGAAGTGTCAGCAAAGAGGATAGAGAGGATCTTCCGACATGGCGGCGTAGCATATGCTGTCGAATGCCTGATTACCACCAAGAGAGATTCAGATCGCAGAGAGTAGTATCATCCAGAGATCAGGGCACTTTTGAGTCAGTATGAGCCAGTATTTGAACCAATACAACTAGGTACACCACCAGACAGAGGGTTTGAGCACACTATTGAGCTAGAGGCAGGGGCAACATCAGTGATCACCGCACCTTATAGACACCCTAAAAGATTCAAGGACGAGATTGAGAAGGCAATCAAGGAATTGATTTCAATGGGGCACATCAGGCCCAGCACGAGTCCTTTCACTTCTTCAGTTGTATTAGTACTGAAAAAGGATGGCACACTGAGAATGTGCATAGATTATCGAGCCCTTAATAAGAAGACAATCAAGAACAGGTACCCCATTCTGCGCATAGACGAGTTGATGGACGAGCTACATGGGGCAGTTTTCTTCACCAAAATAGATCTACACTCAAGTTATCATCAGATCAGCATCAGAGAGCAAGACATAAAGAAGACAACTTTCTGATGCCATTTTGGGCACTTTGAGTTCTTGGTCATGCCTTTAGGGCTGACTAACGCACCAGCCACATTCTAGTCTTGTATGAATCACATTTTCAAAGGACAGCTACAGAAGTACCTTTTGGTATTCTTCGACGACATACTAATATACAACAAGACTCGGGCTTAATATTTGGCACACTTGGAGGAGGTCCTGAGCATTATGCAGACTCAATCATTATATGCCAAGGAATCCAAGTGCGAGTTTGGTATGAGAGAACTCTCGTACTTGGGGCACATCATCACTGAACAAGGAGTACAGGTACATCAAGAGAAGATTTGGGCCATTCTGGATTGGCCAACACCCAAGAACATCACAGAGCTGAAGGGATTCTTTGGGTTGTGCAGTTACTACAAGCAGTTCGTAAAGGGGTTTTCACAGTTGGGAGCGCCACTCACCGATCTGACAAAGAAAGTGCTTTTCAATGGACCGAGGAATCACAACGCACCTTCGAGAGAATGAAGGAGGTTATGAGCACATGCCTTGTTCTAGCCCTTCCCGATTTTTCAGGCAGATCGTGTTGATTTTTTTATTAAGCTAGCCTCAAGCATGAAGTTCATTCCAATTTTAACATTTTACTTGAACCATAGACAATTGGAGTTACACCATAAACAATTTGCTGCAGTAACCAAGATCACAAGAAGAAAACACCATGCACAAGTACACAAGAAGTATCCTAGGAAACCCTTCTCAATAAGGGAAGAGAACCCAACCAATCATTTGCTATATTCTTCAAGAGAAAGACCTCCCACACCATAAACCTAGCACACAAAGGGTGCTCACAAAACCTAGAAGACTAGTGCCCAAGAGAGGTGCGCACTTCAGCCCTAGAACAAGTGCTTGCTGAAATTTCCAAACTCACATGTCTGTTATGTTTCCTCAATGGGGAAATAACCTTTATTTATACTAGACTAGACAAACCAAAAATGGTGTCTATTGGCACAACAGGGTCGACCTCAATAACTCGGAATATAATTAATAATTACAATATTAATTATCTTTTACATTAATTATCTTTCACTTTATGGTGGGGCCGACCTGTACCCTTTACATCACAATTAGGGTTACAGGTAAATCTAACTCTTAGATAATATAGCAAGGGATCTCACACACCCAATAGTGCTTAGCCACTAGGGGCACGTCCACCTATGGTCAGCCACAAGGACGTCCAAATCAACAGATCTCTATCTCACTGCATCTCACAGGAGAATCATTTGGAGTATCACATCATCTCAACTCTCTGCACAGAGGAGAAAAGTAAACCCATCACATGGGCTCCTTCACCCCTCACAGGGTACACATCGTTTCATCTCCGTCTCAGAGAGAACGAAACACCCAGCTCATGGGCATCTTCCCTTCACAAGGACACACAACGTTCCATCTTCGTCTCAGAGAGGAACGACACACTCATCTCATGGGCACACCCAACTCATGGGCTTCCTCACCCCACACAGGGGCACACAGCATTCCATCTCCATTTCAGAGAGGAACAATACACCCATCTCATGGGCACACCCAACTCATGGGCTTCCTTACCCCACACAAGGGCACACAGTGTTCCATCTCCGTCTCAGAGAGGAACAACACACCCATCTCATGGGCACACCCAACTCATGGGCTCTCTCATAGGCCGACTCACTCAGTTTGTGTCCTGGAGGATGTCTCAAGCAATTGTAATCATCAACACTCCCTCTCAGGGAGGGAGGCAATCTCCACCAGGCCAAGTCTCTCACGGAAGTACTCGAACTTCGTCATGGCTGTAATCATCCACACTCCCTCTCAGCTAGGGAGGTATCCTCCACCAGGCCAAGTTTCTCACGGAAGTACTCGAACTTCATCTTGGCAAGCGGTTTGGTGAAGATATCTGCAATCTGCTCATGGGTAGGAAGGTACTGCATGTGTACTGTTTTCCTCTGCACCATGTCTCTGATATAGTGATATTTTATCTCAATGTGTTTCGATCTAACATGAAACACAGGGTTCTCAAAGAGCTTCACGCAGCTCTAGTTATCACAATGAATAGTGGTGGTATCCATCTCATGATCAAATACATCTGTCAGAAGCTTCTGAAGCCACACTGCTTCGCAGACTGCCAAACTCAATGCTATATACTCTGCCTCTACGGTACTCAAGGCCACAGAGCTCTATTTCCTGCTACACCAGGAAACCATGGCAGACCCTAAGGTAAAGCAAAAATCGGAGGTGCTCTTTCGGTCCACTGCGCTCCCTGCCCAATCTGCATCGACATATCCCTACAAACTCAAGTCTACACTGGAGGCATATCTCAGGCCATATCCAACTGTGCCTCGTAGGTATCTCAATACATGTTTCGCTGTTATCTAGTGAGTCTACCTCGGTTGACTCATGAACTGGCTAAGCACATTCACTGCATAGCATATATCAGGTCGGGTGTTAACCAGATACATTAGTGATCCAATCAATTGTCAGTAGAAGTGTGGATCAATCTTGCCTGAATCAACATCATTCATTTTCTTCAAATCCATCACCATTGGTGTAGGCATGGATTTGCATTCTGTCATACCGAAATTTTTCAATATCTCCATCGTATATTTTCCTTGACTCAGAAAAATCTCGTCTGTCCTCTGCCATATTTCCAGTCTCAAGAAGTAGTGCATCATACCCATCCCTTCATCTCGAAAATAGAAGTCAATGCTCACTTGCATTCAGCAATAAGTCTTTCTGAACGGTAAGGTATAAATCATCCACATACAGGACCAAGATCAAGCACTCGTCACCAACAATATGATAATATAGGTTTGGATCAGCAACAGTCTTGCTGAAATCCAAACTCATCAAGAATCCATCCATCTTCTCGTACCAAGCACGAGGTGCCTGCTTTAGTCCATACAGGACTTTCTTCAACCTGTATACATGATTTCTCATCATATGTCACGAATCCCTCTCGCTGCTTGATGTAAACTTCTTCCTCAATCTCACCATTGAGGAAGGTTGTCTTTACATCCATTTGATGTAGTTTCTGTTGAAATAATGTAACTGTGAAGAGCATTCTTATTATTTTGTTATTGGATTAAATCCCCATTGTGGATTAATCATGTCATTATTATTATTTTTATTAATAGGTTAATCCCCATTGAGGATTAACCATGTCGGTAATTGTATAAGGACCAAATCCCCTTTTGCGGATTGGTCATCGGACAATTATAATGTAAAGAATAAGAAGTCGGCCCCAGC
>SNQJ01S0007063.1:30890-51703 GCA_010110895.2 Picea sitchensis
AACCTGGGTTTACTTTTTGAAATCAAAAGATGAAGTGTTCAATAAATTCAAGGAATTCAAAGCCTTGATAGAGAATCTTTCTGAAAGAAAGATCAAGATACTCAGGTCAGATAATGGAGGAGAATACACCTCAAAAGAGTTTGTAAACTTTTGCAAAGATGTCGGGATCAATAGGGAGCTCACCACTCCCTACAATCCTTAACAAAATGGTGTAGCAGAAAGAAAGAACATAACTATAATGGAAGAAATGAAGACCATGATCCATGATCAAGATCTTCCAATGTGCTTATGGGCATAAGCAACAAAAACAACAGTATATGTACAAAACAGATTGTCCCATAGTGCACTTGGGTTCAAGACCCTAGAAGAGGTGTTCTCTGGAAAGAAGTCAGAAGTAAGCCATCTCGAAATATTTGGCTGCTAGTATTTGTACATATTCCAAAAGAGAAGAGAACCAAGCTGGACCCTTCAAGAAAGAAGGGAATATTTGTTGGATACTGTGAGGTCTCCAAGGCCTTTAGAGTTTATATACCAGGTTACCATCACATTGAGATCAACAGGGATGTAACCTTTGATGAAGATACAACACTCAAGAAATCAAGAAGATGCCAGCTTGAAGAAGTATATGAAGAGGAACCTGTAACTCCTAGAGTTGCAGAACCAGTGAGGGAAGTCATAGCCTCCCCTGATGAGGAGATTCTAGAAGATCATGGCATAGTAGAATCTCAAGAACCTCCCTAGATGACTATCTCCCACAAGAGAAAGCCAGCCTGGGCAAGGGAACTTCTTCAAGATTGAGAGAAGTACGCGAAGGAACCATGAGACAAGTGAAGAAACCAAAGCCATTCTCCAATTATATGGCTTTGATGTGTGATCTCTTAGAGAAGGAGCCTACCTGCTTTGAAGAAGCCATTGAGAAGAAAGGATGGGCAGATGCCATGACAGAAGAATACCAATCCATTATAAAGAATGATGTATGGGAAATAGTTCCCAGACCGAAGAGCAAGGATGTGGTATCTTCCAAATGGATTTTCAAAATAAAACATGCTACTGATGGAAGTATTGAGAAATATAAAGCAAGGTTCGTTGCTCGTGGCTTCTCTCAAAAGGAAGGCATTGACTATGAAGAGACATTTTCTCCTGTAGCCAGATACACTTCGATCAGAACCATCATAGCCCTTGCAGCTAAGATGAAGTGGAAGTTACACCAAATGGACGTGAAAACTGCCTTCTTGAATGGTGTCATTGAAGAAGAAGTGTATATAGAACAACCTCAAGGATTTGAAGTTGAAGACAGGAGGACTCATGTCTGCAAGTTGAAGAAGGCTCTGTACGGATTGAAGCAAGTTCCTAGAGCTTGGTATGGAAGGATTGATAGTTTTCTGACGAGTTTGGGCTTTACCAAGAGTAAAGCAGATTCTAACCTTTACTTCAAGGTTATGAATGATGAGCCTGTTATATTGCTGTTGTATGTGGATGACTTATTCTTAACTGGAGAAGAAAATCTCATCATTGAATGTAAGAAGAAGCTCACTGCAGAATTTGAGATGAAAGACCTTGGCCTAATGCACTATTTCTTAGGTCTTGAGGTATGGCAGAGCCCAGAGAGGATCTTTCTTAACCAAGGGAAGTATGCAGTTGAAATACTGAAGAGATTTGATATGTTGGAGTGCAAGTCCATGAATACACCCATGGAAACAAAGTTGAAGCTCATTGTTGACTCTTCGTYAGAATTGATTGATGCTACGCTATATAGACAGATCATTGGATCGTTGATGTATTTGATGAACACCAGGCCAGATATCTGTTTTGCTGTGAACACTTTGAGTCAGTTTCTGGTAGAACCCATACATGTTCACCTAGTTGCTGCAAAACACGTGATGAGGTACCTTAAGGGTACATTAGATTGTGGTCTCAGTTATGATAGAGATCATGACTTCAGACTGAGTGGATATACTGATTCAGATCGGGCTGGAAGTGTCTCTGACAGAAAGAGCACTTCAGGATGTTGTTTCAGTCTAGGGTCAGACATGATCTCATGGCAGAGTAGGAAGCAATCAAGCATTGTTCTCAGCACAACAGAAGCAGAATACATTGCTGTATGTTCTGCCAGTTGTGAAGCCATATGGCTTCGGAAGTTGTTGACAGGTCTATTCGATCTAGAGATGGAAGCAACCTTGATCCTATGTGATAACCAGAGCTGCATAAAGATGACTGAGAACCCTGTGTTCCATGACAAGTCAAAACACATAGAGATCCGATATCATTACATCCATGATATGGTGCAGAGAGGAGTCATAAAGCTCGAATATGTTAGTACGGATGAACAGGTTGTTGATGTGTTGACCAAGCCTCTATCTCGTGTAAAGTTTGAGCACTTTCGAGATAATCTTGGTGTAATCCGTAAGGACCTCCCTCGAAAGGGGGAGTAGTGTTGTGATGCCAACCCCATGATGATGATGTGCTATCCTAGTGCTGTGATGCCAGCCTTGTGTTGATGATGTGCTAGCCTCGTGCTGTGATGATGTGCCAACCTAGTGCTGTGATGCCAGCCTTGTGCTGATGATGTGCCAGCCTTGTGCTGTGATGATGTGCCAACCTCATGCTGTGATGATGATGTGCCAGCCTTGTGCTGTGATGATGTATGCCAACCTCGTGCTGTGATGATGTTGCCAGTCTCGTACTGTGATGCCAGCTTCATGTTGATTATATTGTGTTGCCAGTCTCGTACTGTGATGCCAGCTTCGTGCTGATGATATTGTGTTGCCAGTCTTGTACTGTGATGCCAACTTCGTGCTGATGATATTGTGTAGCCAGCTTCATGCTGTGATGCCAGCTTCGTGCTGAAGACTCTCAGCCTAGTGCTGATGTCGATGATGCTCCAGCCTTTGTGCTGTGTTGTTGCTACTATTGATGATGAGAAAAAACTTCCGATGATTTATAGATACGCCAGTCAGTGTTCCAAGATGCTGTTGATGATGTTGTCCTCTCTCTCGCCTCATGCCGTTGTAGAATACCCTTCTTGTTAAGGGGGAGTGTTGAAATATTGTAACTACAAAGAGTATTCTATTTATTATTGATGTATTATTCATTAGATCAATCCCCTTTTGTGGATTGATCATGTCGGGCATTGTAAATGAACAAATCCCCTTTTGCGGATTGGTCAAACCCTAATTGTAATAAGCAAAATGAGAAGTCGGCCCCCAGAATTAATTAAGGTGGTTCTAACCACCCAGAAAGAGAAGTCGACCCTGCCAGTGAAAAGACACTTCATTTTAGCTTCTGCCAGATTGTATAAATAAAGGAGGCTAGCGCCTCATTTGTTCACTCACTCCCTTGATCATCAGAGCGCAAGTTTGGAGCTGCAGTTGGAGAAGAAGGAAGAGAGAGAGAGAGGCGCATTACTTGGGAGAGGACTTTCTGTAGTGTTTGGTTTATTCTCTTGGCATTGTATTGGCTATCTATATTAAGGAGGTTTTTGTTGGGTTTTCTCCCCCATGAGGATTTCCCAGGATAAATGATGTGTCTTGTGATTGTGTATTTCTCAGTGATCCTATCTATGCTATGGTTATCTAGTGAATTGAAAAGAAACCTAATAATAGCTTAAACTCTAACAGATCAAGGGTAGAATCCCTTTCCTCATTTTGGTGATCCTTGCTTAGAAAGATCATCTGGCGAGGATTCCTATGCGAACTTGAAGAAGGTATCCTAGCAATCCTCCTATGTCCCAAATGGCTCTTCAACCATGGGTCTCCAATGTTTTAAAACCCTTAGATATGATCGGGATTCAAGGTTTTTCCATTGATCTCCCTGAATATGTTGATAAACGATTGACTAAATTCTCAAATCATAATGAGACCTCTACCGAAAAACATTTATCCTTATTCCATGATGCCTTGGACCTCCACGATGTCCAATACTAGCATGAAGATGTTATTATGTGGCTTTTCTCTTCCTCATTTATAGGAGATGCTAGGTCATGGTATAACAACCTTCCAAGTAAGGGCATCAAAACTTGGCAAGCACTTCAAAATGCCTTCCTGAAAAGGTGGGAAATCAAGAAAGACGATAGACTGCTCTTATCCCAATCCTCCCATGTCAAAAGAAAGGAAGGAGAGCTTATTAACGAGTTTAATGCAAGGTTTGATGCTTTAATAAAGGATTTCCTTGAGAACCTTAGACCAAAGGATGAGGCAATTCTACTACACTATGTTCATGTCTTTAAAGGACAATTTGGTATCATTTTGAGAGACAAGTCTCCCAAAACCCTATTGGAAGCCCAAGAATGGGAATCTGAAATAGAAAACCATTTAATTACTTCCAAGTTGAATGATTTCTCAGAGAAAACAAGTGATGAAATTCTTACCGCCCTAGAACAAAGGCTTAGACAGATCAAGCAAGATCAAGAAACACTTGTGAAAAAAATTAATGCACTTGGAAAAGAGTACATTCTTTACAAGAAAGACCTTAAATACCTTAGAATATACGAATTGGACTGGGAGATTAGATCCTACGTATGATGTTCCCTCACAAGAAAACTTTGCTATCACTAAAGACAATGGGAGTTTGAAAAGGCCAAGGTTGCTAACAAGGTCAAGTTAGAGATTCTGAATATCATGAATGAGGAGCCTAGGGAAAAGCCTAAAGTTCATCGAACGCCTAAACTTTCCAATAAAAGCACTAACCGTATAGTGTTGACATTCACAAAGATGATAATGACTTGGATGAGCCTAAATATTCCCCTGTGATCCTCCATGCCATAAATTATGATAAGAATAATGGAGGCCATGCTCCTTTCTTCATTACATTGGTGATAAATGATCTTCTCCTTCACGATTGCATGCTTGATTCGGGTGATTCTACCAATGCTATGTCTTTGAAGGTTATGAATCAACTTGGCCTAAAGATTACATGGCCCTGTTATTGCAGGATTTGTACTTATGCAAAGCCCCAATGCAAGTCCCCAAATCTGCGTAACTATAGGAAATCCTACCACTGTCACCTTAGTGAGAAATCCCCTCGTTTTAGTGATGGAGGAGTTCCACCACAAGGGAGGCTTCCCCGGTGACCTCAAGGGATCAAAGGAGCAAGTTTGTTAGCCAGGCCTATCGTCCCCTTTCTTGATCACGTAAGTCAAGGTCTAGGTCAAGGATAACTGAGAGGTATAGAGATGTTTGAGTACCTACCCAAAACAAGAACACTTATAGCATATGTATAATGATTTCCAAGTACGAGCATGCAAATAATACCTCGTTAAGACACTAGACACTGAAAATTACTATGGCTGTTATGAAATGTTAATTTTCACATGCAACCCTAAGTGACTAATTTCAGATCTGAAAATTGCTTCCTAGTGATCTAACAGTAAACCCTAGCTGTTATCACTGAACAATTTTACACTGAAATTATTGATAGAAAAATATAGCAACGGAAACAACAATATCATAGATGAGTCATCAACACATATGAGACACAAATTTTCTGTTCTATAACCTTGTCAATTTCAAAAATTCTGAGGGAAAAGCCAACCCTCCCAACCAATACAATTTCACCAAAATATGAGGACAACTTTGTCCGCCAATAACAGAAAAATCAGAAAACCGAACCTCCGTAAATCCCTAGAAATTTCCTCTACTCACAAATATGCGACAGACCACTTGTACGGCTTGTTGATGCCACCTGTACTGCTGCTGACGTCATCTTGTATGGACCTGCTCTTGCCCAGAAAAACTTTGTACGGATGTATGCGATTGACCCATTTGCAACCTGTGTACATATGCGACTGTGCCCACTGCAAGCCGCATATATGTGATTCACCTTACTGCAACCTGCGCATACGCGACTGTGCCCACTGCAATCTATGTACATACGTGACTGTGCCCACTACAACGCACATACATATACGGAAATCTGTACGGGCACTTTCGTACGATTTTCTCCACTCATACAGTTTCTTCCTAGGCCAGATTTGGAGTTACAGACATTCCCTTGCTAAAATCACCAAGCTCCTTGGCACAAGTGCATACTCACTTATGCCAACTCCATCATGTCTCCACACACTCTACACAATAGGAAATGTCACAATGACCAACACGAACCCACAAAGCCCACCACCAAACCCATGAAGCCCCAACTTCATTCCAATAGCGGTTTTCTCCAAACGAAGAGTGTAATGTGGTGCTCACGACGATTCCCACATGCCCAACACCTAAGGCACATGAGAATACCTGCCCGAAGCTACAAAAATCAACATGAAATTGCAGCAAGACAACAATTTATAACAAGTATAAGTTTGTAACAACATTAATAAAAAGAAATCAGAATTGCATCAATTGACAAGGAGAATTTAGCACATATCCAATAGATTAATATCCAATTGTTTCAAGCAATTTCTGAGCATGTTATACCATTATTAGAGCAATGTATGCAACAAATTAGAGTATGTTAAGATGGTTGTAGCAAACTTTTGCAACAACAACAAGCTTATTAGTCAATTAGCTTAAGTTAGTGTTAGTAAAGTTAGTAGGAAGCTTGAGAGAATTAAAATAGAGAGTTTGTTGATCACTTTCACCATAAGAGAGCTTGAAGATTAGTGCCTTTGAGGGCTATGGAGTCTTTACAACAACAATACACTAAGTTTTGGAGATTAAGCTAGCAAAGACTAAGAGGTAGGGCTTAAACTCTAAGGTGCTAGCACATTAGGGCCTTAGGGTTTAAGCCTTAAGGAGAAGGATTGCTAGAGTGCAAGCACTTTTGGGCTCTAGCAACCTTTTCTCCCTTAAGTACTTCAACTAGGTCACAATCAAGAGTCTAGGGTCAAAATCCTAAAGTGCTATCACTTTAGGGCTTTAGGAGTCTAACCCTAGCTAGGATTTCTTCACAATTTCTTTTTGGACAAAATTAACCTTGTGAGAGGAGGAAGCACTTATGCTCCTCTCTTAGGGTTTCACCAAGCAAGATGTCTAGCATGAACAAATAAAATTCACCATAAAACATTAATAGCATGAAATAAAATTGCAGAAATTTACTTCACCAAGATATCACAAGAGTAAACCCTAATTGTAGCAATTCCATTCAAAAATCAACAAAGGAACATTCACACTTGACCTCCAAGAGATAGTGCATGAGAGAAAAGAGCCAATAACCACAATATAACGAAAATTTCAGACTTGTTCTCGCACAAATGGTGAGAAGATGTGATGATAAAATGAAATGTCAAGGTGCTTTATTTATATGGAGCTACCTTGACCTATTTGTCCACATAAAATCGTCAACAACAAAATATAAGAGTGTCGATCCCTTTAATTTTCCCTTACATTATGCAAAAATAAAATTTACATGAAATAAAAGTTAAAACCCTAGAAGGGTGACGTCATGCCCTAGAAGGGTGACATAGCCTCTCTAGGTGCAACGTCAAGCATTAAGGAGGGAGACATTGGGACTCCAAAGGTTGTGTCATGCTCTCATGTGCCAAAGTGTCTTGCTATGGGTCTCCTCCTGTCAAGCCACCTTCAAAACCATCTCATCCATCAAACCCTAGCCCTCCAAGGTGACATCAAGGGCTAGGAAGTGACGTCCTATGCCTCCAAAGGATAACGCCCAAGTGGAGAAGGGTGCAACCTCATCCTCCAGTGATGCCAAAGTGCCTCCAAAGGAAACGTCCTCTAGTATCAAAGTGCAACGCTCATCATCAATGGTCACCCATTCGTGGGGCACGACATCCATCCTGTGGGCAAGGTCCTGCAAAGACAAAGAAGTACGCCCTCCAAGGGTCCACAAGTCACATAAATCATGCCAAGTAAACCACATTTAATACAAGAACCGCCCAAACATGTGCATAAAATCTCCCCTTTTCAAATTAAACAAATGCTCAAAGACCTTATAAGTTTTGCCAAATTTAGGTATGGGAGGGGTGTCATGGTGCCCTATTGGGTTGGCCAATCCCCAAGTCAAGGAATGTTTCCCAAGAAGACCCTATCTAGATCATGTAATGAGTATGAGGTGGATTTGAGAAGACTTTTGGGCATAGGGCTCTTGACATATCAAGGGCTCATATTGCCTCACCTATGGGTGCCTTTGTGAAGGGTGTGCTGCATCCTTTTGCAATGCAACATTTTTCCAAGCCCTTTATTGCCTTTCATTTATTACAATCCAAACATTGAGTGCTATGTGTAATGGAAAGTAAAGAGCGCCACAATGCCATTTGAAGTTAGGAACACATTGAGTGCCATAGCACTGGAAAGTAAAAGACACCGCAAATGCATTCCCCCATCAAGCGAGATATTTATTAATTATGTGTTTTCTTTTTTAAAAGGTCCTTTATTTTTATGGAGAGGCACTTCATTTCTCTCAGGACCTTAGGGCGAGCATCTAGAAGGATAATTTATGGCTCTTAACTTTTGCCAGCTATAACACCTCTGGGCCTTTGGCCCCCTTCTTCCCATGAAATGAGGTACAAGCCGTTCTTGGGGTCAATGAGCCCAAAAACCCAAAAGATAAGGAAATGGAGGGGAAGAAGTGTGGAAAGTGGGAATGGTATGATGACCCTTCAAGGAGACCCTCTAATAGCAATCCTTTTGTTGAGGGTGACCCACTTACTAGGAAACCATGTCAACCACCAAGGTGAAATTAGGCAAAAGGTATAACTTCCAAGAAAACGTTCCATAATCAAGAAAGGACTCTTTGCAACATGCTTGAATGCTTCAAATATTAAAGTGACACTTACCATGAGACCGGACTTGTTACCTCATGCAGCAAGACCTATTGTTCTATGGGAGCCAAGTCGATGTAGTGGATGCTGCTCTACTGTCAATGATGATGATGGTGGACTGTGGTCAGTGGAGGGGCTTTGCGCGCTGTGCTATGCATCGGGCTGTCGACACTCCATGGTTGCTACCTGTGGGCCTCGAGACATCATCTCCTTAGTTACCCCTAGGCCTAAGGGGTAGCAGGTCCTATAGAAATGTGTGCAGTATTGACTCAAGGGCCACCCCTATTTGTGGTCTCATTAAGGACCTCAAGGTTAGCTTAGCCACTTACCTAGATATATCTCTTCTAATGGATGTTGTAGTGATTGATGTGCTTGATACTTGGGGAATGTTGTTGTCTAAGAAGAGGGATGCAACCTTGGGGGGTAGTCTCCAAATGGATCTGTCTTATGCTACTATCCCAAACCTTGAAGGAGGTTTTCTCACCCTCTATAGAGAACCCGTTGTCAGATACCAAGTCGAGGATCCCCAAAATACTATAAATGAGATAATGTATCTAGATGACATGATGGGTAACTTTTGTGGCTTAACTAATCCCATAGCTCAAGAAGAAGAATGTCAAAGTACTAGTGATGTTTGGACTTTGGAATTTGATGGTTCCCACTCTAGCTCGAGATTTGGTGCGGGCATTATTCTTATAGCCCGTTCGCACGAGAGCACTTTTTTCTCCTATAGGCTTGAATTTGATTGAATGAATAACATTGTTCAATATGAAGCCTTAACCATAGGATTGGATTTATCCCTTGATAAGAAAATTAAGTGTCTAAGAGTCATAGGGGATTCTGATCTGGTTGTTTCCCAGATAAAAAATAAATTTGCTCCGCAAAATGAGAAATCGAGAAGATATAGAAATTCAGTTTGGGATACCATAGAACTTTTTGACGCCTTTTCAATTGAAGCCGTCCCAAGAGAGAAAACCATATTGTCGATGCTTTAGCCATCTCTGCGACCACTTTACAACATTGTGAAGAAATGCTTCATGACCTATGCAAAATGGAAGTTGTCTATAGACCATTTGTTCTCGATAACCTTGAACATTGGCAAGTTTTCAATGACGATGCCCAAATCCTTCGTTTCTTGCTAAGCAACAAGGAGTTTTCAGATTGTCAAGTTAATTTCCTAGCCGAATCCATGAACTTGAGAGTTGAAGACCTGCTAAATGGTACTCTTCCCAAGGGAGTTGTTCCTTTAGAAAGGATGTTTGATAGACATGATATGTATAAAGGGAAACTTGTCGTTGATCAATCTGATGAGGCCTTTTAGTTTGATATTGGTTCAGAAAATAATCCAAGAATGATCAAGATAGGAAAAGGAACCACTCTCTCTGAAAGGGAAAGCATAATAAACCTTATCCGAGAATATAAAGACATCTTTTCTTGGTCATATGATGATTTAAAGGCCTATAAGGGAGATATTATCCAACACACCATTCCTCACAAGGAGGGAGCCAAACCTTTTAGACAAAAGTTAAGACACATTAACCTTAAGTTAGCTCCCCAAATCCAAAAGGAACTCCAAAAACAGGTTGATGCAAAGATCATAGCCCCCATTAGTTATTCTACCTGGATGGCTAACTTGGTTGTTGTCTAAAAGAAGAGTGGAGATATTCGATAGTGTGTTGATTTTAGGAGCCTTCATCAACTATCCCTTAAAGACAATTATCCTCTCCCAAACATGGAACGCTTGCTACAAAGAGTCACTGGTGTTGGGATGATGTCTATGTTGGATGGTTTTTCCGGGTATAACCAAATCTTAGTAAAGAAAGAGGATCAACTTAAGACTGCCTTTAGCACCCCTTGGGGAACTTTCATGTATTTGAGGTTTCCTTTTGGTCTTATGAATGCCGGATCCACTTTTAAAAGAGCGATGGATTTTTCCTTTAGAGACTTTATAGGGAAAATCATAGAGATATATCAAGATGATTTAATGGTTGTTTCAAAGGAGATAAATGCACATGTTTCACACCTTAGGAAAATCTTTGAATGATGTAGGAAGTATGGTATCTCCGTAAATCCCAAGAAATCGATTTTTGGTATTGATAAAGGAAAATTACTGGGTCATGTTGTCTTTGAAGATGGTATTTCTGTTGATCCAGAAGGAGTCCACTCTATTAAGAAAATCCCTCTCCCAACCAGTAAGAAATCTCTACAATCATTCTTTGGCAAGATTAACTTTATAAGAAGATTTATTTCAAACTTTACTGAAAAAGTTACCAATGAATGCCTTATTGAAGAAAGATGCTTTGTTTAAATGGGATAATAATAGTATGAGATCTTTTGAGGATATTAAGGAAGCAATTACTATGGCACCTGCCCTCGTTAGCCTCAATTATTCTCGATATTTCATAATTTTTTCGTTTTCCTCCGAGGACACTATTGTTAGAGTGCTTTTGCAAAAGAATAAAGATGATTATGAACAACCTGTTGCCGTCCTTATACACACTTGCAAACGTGAGCTAAACCCGACTCACTTAGTGTGTCCTTGGAGGCACAATGCCTAGGTTCAAAGCCCACGCTGTCACTTTGACCGGAACCTCTTCCATCTAGGCTTACTCCTAGGGAAGCCAAAGGGGGTAGACCCTAGTTTCTAGATAAGTTTTAGAGTTTTAGTTCTAGGAGTTGATTTTAATTTCTTAAGGTTAGAGGGAGTCTATCCTATGATGCTAAGGCAACAATGCAAGATGCAAGGGTTAATATGTCAAGCAAGCCTTTCCCTAGGGCAACTAAGACTAGTGCCTAAGGTTGGGCAAGGGGTCAACTAGATGTTAGGGTGTTTCGTTACAATATGATTACAAGGTTTATAAAAAATAATTAACCCCAAAGAATACTAGATACAAGTACTTACAAATAAGAATGCTAAGATACAATGGTACAATGAAACAAGCTAACCACTTTTAAATGTATGTGCAGGATACAAGAAGATCAAGGCATTATCATTATCAACACATCAAGCTCATCATCAACACATCCACAAAGATACTCAAGGAGATCTAGAGATTAAAGCGCAAGTATTCCACAATGATTATTTAATAAGTTAAGGGTTTCTTAAGATTGTAAAGTTTTAGTTACCTTTATTAAGTATTTCACCAAAAACCTCCTCCCCCGATTGCCAAATAACTGCTGGATGCTCAAGAAGTGAGGCAACGAGGCCTACCCTAGCTGTCACAGTCAACCCAAAGAATTGAGTTTTTACGGAAAGGACGCTCCTTTGTGCCGTGAGACCGTCCCCGAATTATCACCTTACGTTGCCCTCCTCAATCCCCGTTTTAGATGGTGAAGATGGTGGTTTTAGGTACCCTATTAAGTCTATTAAGTTAATATATCAATTAGGTAGACTTTTAGGTGTGTTTTAGAGTGTTTTGACAATTTTAAGATGCCTTAAAAGTGTGATTTATTGCCAAGGCCGAAACTCACTTCAGCTTATTAAGTGTGTTATTTAAGCTTATGAATGAATAGCATTAACACATGTGAAGCATTGAAAGATAGCTGAAATAAAGATTTAATTTATCACCATGCACTAGACCATTAACATGTGTAGCTTGCTATGAAAGAAATCAAATCACAAGGGCAAGAACAACTTGCCAACAAGAGATAAAAGATTATCACACTTAAATTATGTTTGTTAAGAGCATTAAGATCGAAGCATTAAGTGTGAAAAAGAAAAGGAAGATTTAAGCATGTGCCTACACTATCAACTTATCCGATAAGTATTAACTTCAAGTGTGTTGGCAAATGGCCTTAAGATGTTTAAAGCATGAAAAGGGAAAACCATTTACTAAGCTATTGAAGCATTAAACACTTAGTGTGTTTGATTTAAGCATGTAAAAAGAGATAAATCCATATATAGCTTAAGCATGCAAGTAAATCCAACTAAGTTGATTATGCCCAATAGGCTTAAACTAAGGATTAGTATGTGAGATCTAGATCTAGAACATTTTAATCCAATTAAGCATAAAAGATCATCAACACATATTAAAACCCTAGCCTTACTATTTGGGGTATTCCTCTCCCAAAAGGTAGGCAATTATTAGACTTATAAAGCTTAGAAACAACTTGGAAAAGAGAGAAAGATAAGCAAGAAAGGACAAGCTAAAGAAACAAGCAAGCAACTCAACAAGACAAACCACTAACCCCCACGTCCTAGGTTTGGAAGATGCCCAACATCAACCAAACCCCACGTCCTAGCTCAAGGCAAAGCCAAAAATTGAAAGAAAGAAAAGATTTGCAATTACCCTAAGCTACCCAAGGCTCACACGTGGGAGGAGGCCGTACCACTCCTTCTCCCAAGCCAACGAGCCACTAAATCAGCAAGAAAACAAGTAGATCTATGCACAAGAAGCCCTAAAACTTGAAGAAAAAGGTTGAGAAATAACTACCAACTTGTAGAAAGGCCTTGGAGTGTTGTGTAGACGTTTTTGAGTAGCATAACCCCTTCAACCAGATCTGAAACCTGCAAAAAACCAGCAAGCTATGCGTGCTGGAAAAACTACACACAACAATACGAGTGAAGAAAAACTTTTGCTTTAAAGGGCAAAAATTTTTCACAAAAATTTTTGATAAAAATTTTAGATTTAAATGACCATTCTACTATGTCAATGCTAGCTGAAATATATATGGAATGAGAGCATATAGAGAACAATTAATATGAGAGAAAAGAGGAGTTTGTGTGTGTCTCAAAGGAAGACTCTTCCTTGAGGCATTCCCAATGAAACCCTTGAAGCCAAACTTGCAAGATCTACCACAATGGCATGCATACAATAGATAATATGGATGATTAAGCTAACAAGATGAAATACTTGCACCCTATCTAGCTAATCAACATATATAGATCTACAAGAATACTCTTTGTAAGATCTACCCAAATAAAATACTTTACCCAAGATCTACCTATGCCATCATCATACCAAATCAAAACAAGATTACCTCATGTGTAGCAAGAACAAAAATACTTGTTGCTCTTCCAAAAATCCTCCAAAGTTTGTCCTTTATTATTACTCAAGAAAAGATCTTGGAGAAATACTTGCTCCAAAACCCTAAGAGCCAAAGAATGGAAGATGGAACAAGAAGAGAGAGAGAGAGTGGAAAATCAAGTAGCATAACAATAGCTCAAGATATGGTAAGTTGGGAGTGAGGAGAGGGATCTACTTATACTTGGAGAGACAAACTCACCCCTCTTGGATCAATGGCAAGTGTCCATCACCAAGCACAAGAGGAGATCCCAAGGGTAGGGCACACCATCTAGGGTTTCAAGCTTAGATCTAGGGTGTAAATGAGTGTGGAAAATGTTGGGATCAAGCAAAAGGGTAGTGGGAGGCTATGGGATGTGTGCCAAGTGAGTGGAGAGAGTTAAATAATTTAAAAAAAATTATTTTGGATTTTTCCAAGTGGTGGGGGTCGTAACTCCTTAAGGAGGGCGCACCACTTGGGGGAAAGGCAAAGAAAGGGAGGCAATAAATGCTAGGAAAGGGATTGGAGTTGAGTTAAGAGGAGACGTGGGGGGTTAGGGAGAACACACCACCCAAGAGGAAGGCCCACCACCCCTTCTAGAAACTCAATCCATCATTTATTTACTAAGGGGGGTGTAACTTCCCTAGGAGGGCGTGAGGGTTGAGTGGGTGAGGGGGTGAGGGGTCTAGAAAAAGGGTTAAAACAAGTTGGGTGGGTAGGTTTAGGCTAGGAAACCTCTCTCTTATCTTTTTCCACCTTCAATCATCTTTTTAATTCATTATTACAATTTTTTGTTTTTGCCATGTTTGGACTTTAGCAATTAAAATTGTTGTTTTTGACTGATTGACACTCCGGGTGGACAAACCCATAGCAAAAGTTGTCTGACTGAGCTGAAACTTGGTCCATGGATGTAGGGGGTCTCATTCCATTTCTTTTGAGCACAAATACCCCTATCAAAAGTCCAAGGACCTAGTTTTTACAATTTTTGCTCAAAAATAATTAATTAATTAAATAATTAAACCTCTAAACTTAGGGAAATTTAATTAAAAATTAATTAATTAAAAAAAACTACCCTAGATTCGATGGAATTCCGCGAGACTCTCTAAGATGTCTTGCATGGTCATTTACAATGATTCCTAACAATAGTTACCAGAAGATAAGCCCACTGGAACGCCTTTCACCACTTTGGAGGAATTATTGCAAGTGCGAGGGAAAAACTCAAGGGAAATCATTAAGGCTGAAAAGCCCAATTGATATCCTGAGGATAAAAAATCCTCGGTGAAAGGAACTCTCCCAGTGAACCGATCCCAAGGTAACTGACCTAAACATGATCCATGCAAACCTATTACATTATTGACCCACGTAGGGGTGCGGAAATTCCAGTTACAAAAAGAAGTGTTGGGGCCAAAAATGCCTTGTAGAACCAAAATCTTCGACAAATGAGCATCTGATGATGCATCTCTTCATGGCACATGGAGTTGACCACCTATGTTGGAGAGGTGGTCAACACAACCCATTGCCTTCATGAGAAAGATCCTTTGGGATGTTGAACTAAAGTATTCAATCATTGTGAAACAAGCTTATGCCCTTGTAAAATCCTTGAAGAATTTTAGAAGCTATGTTGGCTATAACAAATTCAAAGTGTACGTGCCATATCCAACTGTCAAGTATGTGCTCTGTCAACAAGATTGCCTTGGAACTAGAGGGAAGTGGGTGTCAAAGATTCGGGAATATGACTTAGAGATTAAACCCACTAAGATCATCAAGGTACAAGGTTTAGCTAAAATGTTGACTGAGAGTAATGAAGAAGCTATAATAATGGGAGAGAATGACCAAGTCAATGTGGTCTTGAATGAGTTAGAACATGATGAGTGGTATTCTGACATTATATATTACTTGAAGGACCTCTCATGTCCTGATCATTTGTGGATCATAGGAGAAGAGCTTTAAGATTGAAGGCCACGAAGTATTTCCCAACTCAGGATGGTTTAGGATGGAAGAACCCTGATGGGATAATCCTTAGGTGCATAAACAAATATGAAGCAGACAAGTGATCAAGGAACTTCATTCGAGACATTGTAGTGGTCGTTTTGCTGTTCGCACCACCACCCATAATATTTTGAGAGCTAGTTATTATTGTCCTACATTGTTCATTGATATTCATTGATATGTCAAGTCTTGCCAGTCTTCTCAATTCTTCTCATTGATATGTCAAGTCTTGCCAATTCTTGTCAATGCCAGTTGTTGTTGAAGCACCTTTTCAACAATGGGGTTTAGACTTCATTAGTGAATTTAAGGATAACTCCAACAACGGATATCGTTGGGTCTTGACTACTATCGACTATTTCACTAGGTGGGTAGAAGCCATCCCAAAGAAAAAGGCATCTGGGGAAGTCATGATGAATTTCCTTGAAGATAGAATAATCACAAGGTTTGGTGCCCCTACAAAGTGTTGAAATAATGTAACTGCAAAGTGTATTCTTATTATTATTTGATATATTACTCATTGGATCAATCCCCATTGTGGATTGATCATGTCGGCTATTATAAAAGGACCAAATCCCCTTTTGCGGATTGGTCATAATGTAATTGTAGTAGGCAAAAGAAGAAGTCGGTCCCAGAATATATTTAAGAGGCCCCAGAATATAATAAAGGTGGTTATAACCACCCAGTTTGAGAAGTCGGCCCTGCCAGTGAAGAGATACTTCACACGTGCCAGATTTGTATAAATAAGGAGGCTAGCGCCTCACTTAGACACACACCTTACATGCTCATTAAGAGACAAGTTTCAGAATTGCAGTTGGAGAAGAGAGAGAGAGAGTGGCGCATCTTTGGGAGAGGATCTTCTGTATTAGCTTGAGTTATCTCTTGGCATTGTATTAACTATCTATAATAAGGAAGTTTTGTTGGGTTTTCTTCCCCTAGAGGGTTTCCTAAGATAAATGCTGTGTCTCTTGTGATTGTGTATTTCTCAGTGATCTTGTGTTATGCTATTGTTATCTATTGAAATGCAAAGAACTATAATAATGGCTTAAACATTAACACAAAGATCACCACTGATAACGCAAAGGCCTTTATCTCTTTGGCCTTAGCCAATTTTTGCTTCAAGTATGGAATTGTTCTATCTCACTCATTTAACTTCTATCCCCAAGGAAATGGATTGGAAGAATCTAACAACAAGAATCTGATGAATATTGTCAAGAAGATTGTAGGTGAGAACAAGAAGGTTTGGAATAGTAAGGTCAAGTATGCATTATGGGCAGATCGTATTACAACTAAGACTTCCATAGGGAAAGCCCTGTTTGAGCTGGTATACGGAGTGGAAGTCAAGTTGCATGTCAACCTCTAGATTCCTACCCTTCAGTTTGCACAACAGTATACGAATGATAAGGAGGCGTTACAAGGAAGGATTGATCAACTTATAGAGCTAGATGAATCTAGGAGGAATGCTTTAGATCAAATGGTGAAGAATCAAGACAAAATTAAAGGGACAGTTGACCATAAAGCAAGACAGAGGGATTTTGAAGACGACGACCTTGTATTGATGTGGGTCAAGAGGAAAGGGAAGCCAGGTATGCATAAGAAGTTTGGTAGTCTATGGCTTGGTCCTTATCGAATTGAGAAGAAGTCTGGGATTAACTCCTCCTATTTGATCACACTTGAGGGAGAGAAGCTACCATTGCCCGTTAATGGATATGTTCTCAAACCTTACTATGCTGAAGGAATCCGACTTCTTAGATTTAAAGTAGAGTAGGTTAGAGTAGGTCATATTGTGTTTTTACTTTATTTCTTTTCTTTTATTGATCTTATTATTACTTTATTATGCATCCATGCTAGCTTAGTATATACCTGTAGTTTAACATATATTGATGAAAATGAAAATATTTTCTTTTTTGTATTGGTTTTATATTTTTCATAAACTAGGGTGGATAACATCCGCCTACCCTTTGTTGTTAATCATTTAATGTTAGAATGAAGCATGTTTTTCTTTAGAGATACAAGTTGCAGGTCTTGGAGTACCAAAGATGTTGAGGTTATCATGTGCTCTACAGTGAGCACATGTCCCCATGTTGGAGCTAGATGTTACCCCCTCTCTCTTAGGGGTAAGAGGAGGAGATCATATATCATGGCCCGCAATGAAGACAATGATCCCAATAATGATAATGATCAACATTCTCCATAGGCAACAACCCCTTAGATGCCTCCCTCCTCATTCAACTCAACTTATCACACCTAATCAACACGATTCATCATATGATGGTGGTCCAATACATTATAAGGTACACTAGTCATTGTTTCATATAAAGTGTCATATTTAATGCATTAGGCATTTAGGTGAGGATCATGGGTTGAAGTCAGATAATGAATCATAAGCTATGAAGTTATGCTTTTTTCCTTGTTTCACCTTGGTGGCCATCATTTGTGTCCTAGTTCAGTTTTGTCACTCTTGGGGAACAAAGGTACTACTAGGAGGCTTTGATAAGGGTAACGTACTGTTCCCCCTCATACTTAACACTTTCCATCCTAGGGCCTTCTGCAGTGTACTAAACTTTGGTAATGGTTGTTACATGTACATAAAAAAGGCCCATGGTTCATCCTCCTATGAGAAGAAGGGATAGAATGTCAAGGTTGATGCAACTGCTAGAAAAATGAATAAAAGGGAAATAATAATATAAAAGAAAGAAGAAATGATGGGATACCAAGTCAAAATCCAAAGGTCAGCTTGAGCTCTACCCCCTCATTATGAGGTGATCGCCCCTAGTCCCAATGCACTGAATGCATATCAATTAAAAGGACTTAATCCCAATAAGAAAAGAAAAGAAAGAATAAAGTGCTTGAAACCTAAAAGGGGGACTTGCAATGCATAAAATGGATATCAAAAGGCAAGAAAGGGGTTTGGAATACACACACTACAGAGGAAAGGGTATCTCAAGCAACAAGCGCTCCCTCTTCAAAGGCGCTCATGGAAATGGATTAAGCACGATACCTTACATGTTAATGACTCCATCGCTATGAAGTAACCTTGAAACGTTTTCATTCACCACATTTACACTTTGATGGGTTTTCTTTGGAAATAACCTTCTACCTAGGTACTGACACACCTAATAGGGTCTTTTTGACGGTCCTCCCATACCTAAACTTGGCAAATTGCATAAAATCTTGAACTAATGTGAAGTTTGAAGAAGATACCTAATGTTAATTGCTTATTTGGCTTCTGTATTAAGTGATGGATTACTTTGTATGATGCTAATGACACTTGTATCTCGTGATTGTTGGTCTTACTTGATTCTATGGACTTTGTTTGACCATGGTGCACTTGACACAGTCCTTTGGAGGATGTTTCCATGATGATACACAAGATGTTGCACACTTGAAGCAGAGCATTGCGCCATATGATGACTAGACACACCTTCTCCCACCTCTTGGACCTTGGATGGTGGACAGATGAGCTTAGATCTTGAAGATATGGTCAGATTGGTTATTAGATGGGCATGAAGCCCACACTATGGACAGTGCACCCCGAAGCCACATTAGACTTTGATTTGAGGATGTTGCACTTAGAGATGATTGGATACCTCTTGGAGAGATGATGGATCCACTTTCCACCTTGGACGTTGGCCTTTTCACCTTGGACGTTGAGCATATTGATGATGACTTCATGCACTATGGCGTTTTGGGTGATGATGGGGCCTACACACCACTAGGGCATCCATTTTGATGATGAGTTGTGGTCCTCTGATGATGAGACATGACCTTTGATGAGGAGGTGTGACCTTTCACCATGATTTGCACCTTTTGATGATGAGATGTGGCCTTTGGAGGCCTTTGCACCCTTCTAGAGCATGACGTCACCCTTTATTTGGCATCCTACACTTACACGTGCCATTCTTGAGGGGATGTTTTGGTGTGTTAGCATGTTTTATTATTCTTTGAGGCTATTTTGGGTGTCATCCATGACCTTCCCACCTTGTGTCATGGACATTCGATGTTTTAGGGGCTTTTGACGGTTTATAGCACTAGGGTTTCCTCATATTTAAAGGCTAGCGCTACCTCATTTGTAAATCATAACTCACACTTGTGGAGAGTCACTTCTATCGCTCTCCTCTTCTTTTCTACTTTGGAGTACTTGTGCACACCTTTTGGAGGACGATCTTGTGGATGCTTTCTTTGTTTTGATGGATGATCTATAAAAATAGGGTTTCCTCATGCATAGCGTGGTTTAGTAAGTGTTTTTTCCAAGTTAAAGTGTTTTTCTTGGTATATTTTGGTGAAATGCTCTATTAGATGGTTAATAGTTGCATGTTATCTTGTATCCTTGATTCATTTTAGAAACCCTAAGGAAGGATTAAGATTGTTTATCCCCTTCCCTTGTTTTGTCCATCTAGATTTTGTTGAAGCATTTAGGGCCAAGTTAGGGATTATAATTGCATATCCTCCTAACCTTGTCTCTTCTCTTGGTTAAAGTCTAGGGTTTATGATTGTATAAATTCTAGGGTTTAACCTAGTTCACTTGATCCTCTTGCTAGACATTCTAGAAGAAGTAGGACAACACTTAGGGTTTATGATTGTATAAACCTTAGGGTTTCCTTCCTAGAATTTCATCCCTAGGCCTATGATGGTATAGCCCTAGGCTTTGATTTTCACATCTTCTTATGCTCCTAGCCTCCATTGAGTATTGTTGCATAGACTCCATTTGCCCAAGGAGAGAAAACGACACTAGTCTCTCTCATTTGCAAGTGATACAAAACCCTAGTTTAGCTCTCTCTCTCTCCCAACGATTTTGTGTTAACTTTAGGATCTTGCATTTGCATTCTCATCTCCTAGAATTCATAGTCTAACATTTTGCATTAAATGCTTGGAATCATCTCTAACATAGTCATTGCTGCAATTTCTTCATTTTTAGCCATTAGGGCTTGCTAACTTGCATCTAACTAACATAGTTTCATGCTCTTGGTTCTGTTGAGATTTGGATACCTTGGAAAGTGGTCCCCATGTGTTTATGAGTCTCTAAACACAAAGGGGGAAGACTATTACCCTCATACTTTACTTTATGATTCTAATTTCACTTTGACTTAGGAGTTTTAAGTCAAAAGTGAAA
>SNQJ01S0007063.1:61334-72485 GCA_010110895.2 Picea sitchensis
CTAGGGTCAACTCCCATAGTGTATGACGTCAAGGGTCAACTCCCTTGACATGTCCTCATGTGCTCTCCACATGGGACGTTGGGTTATGAGCCCCACCACACTTATCCCTTCTCAAATAAATGCCCCACTTATCCCTTCTCGGATAAGTGTCATCACAAATCAAATCAACTCAGTCACAGAGGAGTACGATCTGGAGAATGTCTCAGGAAGCTGCAAACATCAACACCCCCTCTCAATGAGGGAGGCATTCTCTGCCACGCCAAGTCTGTCACGGAAATACTTGAACTTTGTCTTGGTTTGGTAAGAACATCAGCAACCCGCTCATCTGTAGGAAGGTACTGCGCCAACACTTCCTTCCTCTGCACCATGTCTCAGATATAATGGTACTTGATCTCAATGTCGTTCGATTTGTCATGAAACACCGGATTATCAGAGATCTTCATACAACTTTGGTTACCATAATGAACAAAGGTGGAATCTAGCACATGTTCGAATAGATCTACAAGGAGCTTGTGAAGCCACACTACTTCACAGATTGTCATACATAATGCAATGTATTATGCTTCTGTTGTGCTCAACACCACAGAAGTTCATTTCCTGCTACACCAGGAAACCATGAAAGATCCCACTGTGCTCTTTCTGTCCACTGTGCTCCCTGCCCAATCAGAATCAATATATTCCTGCCATATCATATCAATACTGGAAGTATATCTTAGACCATGTCGAACTGTGCCTCACAAGTATCTCAACACATGTTTCACAACAATCTAGTGTGTCTATCTCAACTGACTTATAAATTGGCTAAGTGCACTCACTGCATAGCAAATATTTGGTCTGGTGTTAAGATACATCAATTATCCAATCAGCTATATGTACAAAGTCAGATCAATTTCGTCAAAATCGAAAGAAGACACACTTAGTTTCTTTAGATTCGTCATCATTGGTATAGCCACGGGCTTGAAGTTCAGTATCTCAAACTTCTTCAATATCTCAACTGTGTACTTCCCCTAACTCGGAAAGATCTCATCAGTTCTCTGCCACATCGCTAGTCCCAAGAAGTAGAGAATCATACCAAGGTCCTTCATCTCGAACTTAGAGGCCAACGCATATTTGCATTCAATAATAAGGCTCTTTGTACCGGTGAGAAATAAATCATTAACGTAGAGGACCAAAATCAAGGCCTCACCATTAACAGTTTTGTAGTACAGGTTGGGATCAACAACACTTTTGTTGAAGCCCAAACTCATCAGGTGTCCATCAATCCTTGAATACCAAGCTCGAGGTGGTTGCTTGATTCCATACAAGGCCATGTTCAACCTGCACACATGAGACTCCCTCTCATGTATCACGAAACCATTTGATTGCTCGATGTATACTTGTTCCTTAATCTCTCCATTGAGAAAGGTTGTCCTTACATCCATCTGATGTAGTCTCCAACCCATGGATGCTGCGAGGGCAATAATCGTCCGGATAGAAGTGTATCGAGCAACAGGAGCAAATGTCTCCTCATAATCTATTCCCTCCACTTGAGAGAATCCTCTAGAAACAAATCTTGCAAATGTCTTCTCGGTATATGATGTTACATGCGGACCCAAAATGAGCCTAATCTTAGAGACAGCTAATTGGCTCAGAGGGAGAGCTTCAGAAGGAGTTTCTCCTCAGTTCAAGTGGGAGAGAGATGTCTCCCAAGACTGACAGACAAATGTAATGAGTCTAGGGTGAAGTTTGTATACTTCAAAGACAAGAGTGGCATGTTGCATAATGTCTCCCTCGTTGAGAGGGAGTGTTGATGTTTAGACAATTTCGGGAAGACATTCTCTAAAGATAATAATTAATAATACAATTATTATTGATTATTAAATATAGTATATTATAAGTAAATGATAATAATAAATAGTTATTGATTATTATCTTTAGAGAATGTCTTCTCAATGTTGTCTAAACATCAACAATTCCAAGGTGTTATCGCACGAACTATAGGTTGGTAAAAGCCCAACCCAATCCACGAGATGGCGATAAATCCGACACAAGGGGGGAATCTCGGGTGACCCTAGTGGGAAAAAAGATGGAAAGTGAGGTTCTGGAAGTGAATCCCCTACAGGTCAAACTACTAAGTGAAGGATGGCTCGGAAATGAGTCTCAGAGATGGTCAATGATTGCCAAGTGCTTGAGTATCTACGGAAGATTGTTGTACTTGCCCGAGACACAAGAAAACACAAGATACGAGCCCAATAATCCAATGGACAAGCAAGTGAAGCTTGCTGTCCCAATTAGCAGCAGTATATAATGATATAAATCATCAATGAAATGATAAGAAGATCTGCTAAACAACTCACTAAATGTCCAAGAAGATATGCAAGAGACTAACTAGCAATTGCTAGTGTAACTCAAGTATGATAGCACAAGACTTTAGCAACAATTAAAGGTTGTTTGATACAACTATTGAAGAGATATCATTGCAGCCTTATGGCTATAGCAAACAAGTGCTACAACAGAAAAATCCAACCACCGAAACTTGCAAGTAAACCACCCAGAAGAAGCACAACAACTAGTAGATTAATTTGGTAGCTTTCTAGCAAATTTTGACGATTAGAAAATGAGTGATTTTGAAAGTTATGAAGTGTTTTGCTGCAGCCCTAATGGCTGTAGCATAAATTTATTACAGCAAGAATAAATCCTTGGAGAATCAAGACGCCCTAGCGGCCTTGGCAAGCATTAAGCATATAGAAAAGATTCCAATTTAGACAATTTCAATATCTCGTGATTTTACGTATCCCAATACAATGATTTTATTTCTCCAATGCAAGAGATTAGTGCCTTTAAACTATTGGGTTATGGAGTCTTTTAAATGAAAGAGCTAGTTGTGCTACTTCATTGGGGGTGTAAGCCCTTTTACTACCCAAGGCAAGCAAGACTAGCTAGGAAAAACCGAGGGTGTAAACCCTTTTACTTCTAGTATTCCTTTGTGCAACAAATTATTCCAAGACAATTATGATAGGCTTAGTGGGGTTGTATGACCTTATACTCCCAAAAATCTTAACAATTTAACCTTGCAACCAAGAAAAGAAGCAATAACAAGAGAGATTCCTTACCTAGTCCAAGCATTAACAAGATAAACTCCTTTTAACCAAGAAAATTCCACCATAAAGCAAGAAATAGCCTCCAAGAAAGATAGCGCCTTACTTCTTCATCCAATAGAGAAGACAAATCATCACAAGAGATAGTAGCAAAGAGAGATAGGTAAAATTGCCCAAATAGGGCGCAAATTTCAGCCAATGAGTCTTTCTCCAAGTGAGAATGCTATGATAAAATGAAACGAAATGATACTTATATATACAAATCCTCCTAAAAGTGTTTGTCCACTTAACTTTAGGGTAAATCACAAAATAAGGGGTCAACAACCCTTACTTTGCCCCTTTACAACTTTCATTCAAATTTAATTTTAAAAATGCACATAAGAAACCCTAAAGATGACATCATCCCCTTGAGGGGTGACATTTTGACATTTTTAGAAAGTCGTTGAGCAAGTGGAGGAGGTCGTTGGGCCTCCTAAGGCTCCTCCTCGTGCACTAGGCTCATCTGTCATGCAAAGGGTCTTCTTCCTCCAAAAATGCTAAGTGTCCATCTCCACCACCAAACCCTAGCCCTAGGGTGACGTCAAGCCCTCCAAGTGTGACATTTTGGCCTCAAGAAGCAAAACGTTGGGCTAGTAAAGGGATAGGATAGATCCTCCAATGTGTCTTTCGAGCCTCCAAAGGATTCCATCATCATCTGGTGTGCGGGCCATGGTATCCAACCTGTGGGATTCAAGCCCCAAGGAAGCCCAAGCTAGGCTTGTTCTTCCAAAACTATCCACCAAGCAAGGTCTTGCAAAGACAATGAATACGCCCTCCAAGGATCTCCAATCAAATGCATCATGATAAGTAAATCAAATTAATAAAAGAGCCACCTAAGCATGTGCATCAAAAACTACCTCATCAAACTAAACAAGATCTCAAAGACCCTATGCAATTTGCCAAGTTTAGGTATGGGAGGGTTGACATGGTGACCTATTGAGTGAATCATTCCCTAGGTCAAGGAGTGCTTCCCAGGTGAACCCATCTCTAAGTCATGTGGAGAAGATGATATGGATGGGAGCAAGACTTTTGGGCATGGGGTTCGTGACATACAAGGGATCGTAGTATCTCATTTATGGGTGCCTTTGTAGAGGGTGTGCTACACCTTCATTTTCAATGCATCCTTTTTCCAAGCCCATTTATTGCCATTAGTTAATTAAGGTCCAAACATTGGGTACTCCCTATGGGTTAATCAATTAGCTTGGGGGGCAGTTCCACAGTATCACTTGAAGGGAGAGGTACATAGAATGCCATGGGGGTATAGTCTAGCTTGTAACGCACTTGTGTAGATTCCTCAACAAGTGAGACATTTATCTATATGTGTTCGCTTTTGCAAGTCTTTGATTTTTTAGGAGAAACATTTCATTGTTCTCAAGACCTCTTTGGGCGAACATCTGGAAGGTTCATGATTTGGCTTTTAACTTTTTCCAGCCACATTCCCTTTAGGCCTTCAGCCCCTTATTCCCATGAAATGAGGGACAATCCCTTCTTGGGTCAGTACACCCAAAAATCCCAAAAGATAAGGAGACGAACAAGGGGTGAAGTTATGAAAAGTGATAAGTATGATCGGGAATGGCACGATGACTTGTCAGGGGGACACCCCAATAGCAAACCTATCCCTAAGGGTGACCACTTACTAGGGCGCAATGTCAACCACCAAGGTTAAACAAGGCAAAGAGCATAATTTCCAAGCAGATGTTACATAATCAAAAGCAGTGTTAAATGCAACAAACTCAAATGCCTCAAATATTGAAATAACACTCGCCATAATACCTAGCTTGTACCTCATGGAGCAAGACCCAATGTCTTCCGGAAACATGTTGATGTGGTGGATACCCTCATGATGAACCTGAGATCTGTGGTGGTGAGGCAGACCTCTGTCTATGCAAGTGGACATTGTCAGCCATCTGTCTCGGTACTCCATGTCTACAACCTGAGGGCCTCTAGACATCATCTCCTTAGTTATCCCTAGGAAATGGGGATAACACAAGGTATGTGCATAGTATCTTATTAATATGACTATTGGTTAGTCACTGAACAATCTACTTCTAACTACTCACTAACCACTAGTGTTTAATTGTATATTATCAATTGCATGCCATTTATTAACTATACACACGACGTACTTGAGCATTGACTATCCTCTAGCAATTTTTCATTATAAATATGTGTTCCTTTGCAATATGAATTGAGCAAATTTTAGGGTAAATGCTCTGGTCTTCTCCTGTGTGTACTCTGAAAAGATTAGCACAGTATCAGAACAATAAGAGTGACCATGAGTCAATATGAAAAGAATTTGAGAGAGGGAAAGTGAAAGCCACTTTTGGAGAGCATCATCCACAGAAATTTGGGTTCCGGTTCCTAGTCAAGGTTTCTGGCAGAGATGAAAAGATACCCTGAAATTGTGCCCTAAATTGTAGCGGATCAAACCAACTGTTGTTGCAAAGAAAAAACATTATTACAGCACAGGAAAAATAACTGAAGGAAATACCTGTGCAAGTCTTTGTTATGGAGATGACATCGTAGACCAACTTTTCTTGAGGCAAATCCTCAGATCAACATGATATGCGTTTCTGCATTTAGATCAGATTTAGCAATCCAGTTTTCAGCTAGGAATGCCATGTGTATGAAAGATATAGATTCTAGAACGAAAGTGGACACACTAGCTCTCCTTGCTTATCTACAAAGGGGGATCTTGTGTGATAACTCTTTGGCACCTGGATGTGAAAATACTAATGTATTTGTATATTGATTTAAAATGAATTATATCAAGCATTTTAAACCAAAAAAAAAGCATTGCAGGAGGGTCACCAATAGCTGAAGCCAGTAACTTGATAAGGAACTGTTGTTGAAATAAGGTTTGTGGCAGAAAAAGCCGAAAAGAACAGGGTTGTAGTAGGCAGATATTGTGAATTGGAGAGGTCACACTGTGAAGCTGTCACCATCACTACACCCTGATGCCATTTTCTACCCCTTGATGCCATTCAAAGTTGATCAGAGAACTGTGAAAAATGCATGTGGAAAGAACTAAAACCTGGACAAGGCACAAAGGAATGAAAGGCATTTGATAAAAAGGACAAGGCAGGCACTGACAGTCATTGTAATGTCGACATTAGTTAGTCTTCCACACATCCAAGATACAGATAGATAGAGAGTTGTGTGGAACACATAAAAGTCTTGTACAACACTCCCAAAGCTACCAAGGTCCTCTTCTTGAGGAATTACTTGTAAAGCTTGAGGATGAGTCAAGGTGAGTAAGACATAGATCACCTCACCAAACATAATGATTTGAGAGATCCATTGACTGCAAACTGTAATAAAAGTAATAATAGGTAAATAATCATTGTTGTGCTTAACAGTTTGCCTCAGTCATTCGTAGTGTTTGTTACAGGTTTGAGTTTATAATGTAGAGTTGAAGAATTGACATTTGATGAACTTGGAGGCTTACTTTTTCAGCAGGAGCATAGAAAAACACTCTACAATAATAAGGGGACCTATGAGCATGTATTTGCAACAAAAGAAAAGAAAAAAGGAAACAAAACCTTGGAGGAGATAGAAGTAGAAGCATCATTTCTTTGCTCAACTACTTAAGAGTCATGACTGGTGAAGAATCAAGATATCAGTGGACGAATATGCAGTTAGGTGAGCTAGGGTTCCAATTGAACTAGTCTATCAAGTGAGCTAGGGTTTTGTTCTCATGGCCACCCATGTGAGAGAGAGTGGGGGATCATCCACTGTTCCCATCCCAGTTGCAGAGTTTGCAGCAGAAGCAGTGGCCTTCAAGGAATTGGTAACAAAATCAACAAAAAAGGTATAGGCTGCAAGAACAGAAGGGGGAAGATTTGTGAAAAAATTACACCAGGTTCTGGTGCTAAATCTGCAAGCAACGGCCCCAAAAAGGAAGGCAGTAATACTATGGGAAAGAACCCTAGTTGGCAGTTCATGGGTCTTTGTCCATTGCCAAAGTCGATGGAAACTTGGATAACAAATAACTGGGCTCCACACACAAAAGGGTAGCTTCAATAGTATGTATGTGTGTTAAATTTACATGCAGCAGCGAGAGCCATTCTCCTGAAGGATGGCTAAGACCCTAGGCAAGATCTAGGGCCCCCAGTGCNCCACTGTGGTTATTGAAGCTATCTTCAGGGGTAGGTTATTGTACCAGGTATGATTCCTACTTGCTTCTACGTTGGTTTAAATCTGATCTGTTATGGAGTTAGCTTTGTATGGATCTATGAGATGTGCTCATTGTAATTTGTTTTTGATAAGTTTCAGATCTAAGTATTCAATAAGATTGTTTTATTAGACAATGCATAGATCTACAACATGAACCCCTTGTTTACTGTTTTATTAAGGTTTGCTGTTATAGTTTAGTTGTTACAGGTCTACTGATACATTTAGAGAGCTGTTTGTAACTGTCCATGATCTGAGTATGCAGATCTATTGTGGTATCTAAAGAGCTGCTAACACTGATCTGAAACTTATTCTTCATAGAGATCCTTTGGTAATATATGCTTACTGTTAAAGCACTACTGTTATAGATCATTTGGTTAAAGCACTACTGTTAAGATCTGACTTATTTTCTGGACTCTATTCTCTGTTGCTATTATATGCCTTAGATCTATCTTTCTATATATGTACCTGATCTAAGTTGGTTTAGCATTAAAATTAAAAAGGTGTCTACTTTCTGCATTTTACCCTAAATTCTAACAAATTGAACATAGAAAGTTTCTTCATTTGCTTCTTATTATCCTCCAATTGCTTATGACACTTATCCCTAGGATGCTCGTTTTGCTACAATTTCCACTAATTTTCTTGCTTCACTACTGCTTTCCCTTCTACTTCTGCTATGAAGGGGATGGAGAGCCTTTTCGGGGCTATCTATGCACTTGGGAGTTATGTTGTTGCTTTTACTTTTGTTTGGTGAAATGTATTGTCAACTTATATCCAAGTTTACCAAGATATATCCCCTTGTGTTGCTCCCTCAATCAAGGAATTATAAAAAGTTTTGAAACCTAGTAAAGCACTCTAATGTCCAAGTAAACTTTTCATAAAAGAATAAGTAGAACCAAATACCTCATAAGGTGTTGGAACGCTGCACAAAGCAATATCACAAATCAAGCGAGCATCTTTTTTCTAGTATGCAAGACATTATTCTTCGAGTTGTAGTAATAGATCCTTGCTTGAATTGAGCTATGTCATTTTTTATTCGATTAAAAACTTGTCGTTTCAAAAACATCAAATTTGATTCAAGTTACATCACTTTAACTACATTAAGTTGAGATTTTTTTTTTCAAGAGTCCCAAGCTTATGTAGGCGATTCTAATTATTGGATATGTAATCTTAAATGCTCAGACACATGGATGCTTATAAGACCACAACCTTCATCAACATGATTAAACTGTTGTTCCTTATTTCATCTTCAGTAAGTTTCTTCTCATCACCCTTGGCAATTCATAACAAGCCACAATTCTACAACACATCTTCCATTTTGCTCTACAAACCATTATGATTCAACGTTGTAAGCATTACATTTTTGGTAGTTTCCATGATGAAGTTGAGCAAAGCATTGTGTGTGAAGAACAATAGGGTATGAGAAGGCGTGGAAAGTGCTAGGACATCACAAGAACAACGTAAAATTGCTCTTCAAAACTTGGGTTAAAAAACCTCCTCCCTTGAGAAAATTACCCACGCAAAAAATGCTCTCCTTGAAAAAAATGTTTCAATATCCTCTGTGAAAATAAATCTACTCTTCAAAAATTTCAAGTATCCTTCAAACACAATGTTCTTATTTCCTGGTAGTTTGTCACAATTAAAGCCAACGGGAATGGATCTTGAGTCTCTACATTAGCATTCAAGCACCTTTTTTTATTGTTTGTTTAATTAAATTAAGAGAAAATTACATGAATGTTTAATTATTGTTTGGCTCTCCATGGAAACAAAGATCGTAATTTTATTAAATTAAGAGAAGATTACATTCATATATGCTTTATGTTGATGACTGTAGCTCAGACATGTATTTTCACAAGGGGTGTCTAACTTGTGGAAATTGTCATTTAACGACTCATATTCTTTGTGGGAGCTCACTTAATTAATTAATTAATAAAGTGAACGTCTTTTTATAAAGTGAGTTCAATTTAATAAAGTACCTAAGTTTTGGCACTAGTGAGTTAAATTAAATGTGAGCCATTGATCTAACGAGACAATGAGATTAATCTTGTCTGTTGAGATTAGGGATTTGCCCAATTCAATGTTATAAAAAGGCAACAAAGGGAGGAATCAAGACACACATTGAGTATTCACAGTGAGTGAGTAATTTGGCAAGGAGAGAACATGGTAGTAGCAACTGCACACAAATCGAGGTAGCATGTAGATCGAGGTGGCACGTAGATTGAGGCAACACACAAATCGATGTAGCACATAGATCGAAACAACACACATATCGATGTAGCATGTAGATCGAGGTAGCACGTAGATTGAGGCAACACACAAATCGATGTAGCACATAGATCGAAACAACACACATATCGATGTAGCACACAAATCGAGGCAGCATAGAAATCAAGGCAATATGAAAATCGAGTCAACACGCACAAATTCATACAACAGATCAATATCGTTTGTATGAATAGCCTCAACAGATCAACAACACATAAATCGAGGCGTTGTGATTTATCGAGTTTGCAGGGTGTTTGTGTTTTTCTTTTCTAGAGGCATTTTCTAGAGTATGGGAGCTCTTGTAAGTTTCAAAGTTATTTTGAATGAAGAACTGATCTTGAAGAGCAGAAAAATAATTGTCCATGTGTGATTTTGTTTTTCTAGTTTTCCGCTGCAAAGTTAAATAATTCCAGTAGTGTAAATTATATCTAATCTCATTTATCTAGTTGTTGGTTTTAAGAAATTAACATGATATTCGAGCCATTGCTCTGAGAGAAAAGCATAATCATTTGTTGAGTGTAGGATTTTTAGATTCAAAGGTCTCAACAACAGTGTGCTTGAAGGACTAAGCACATGACAACCATGTCAGTTGGCAATGTTAGGTTTGAGGACATGCTTGATGGGGCTTCGGATTTCTTTCCTTGGAAGGCAAGAGTCACCTTAATCTTGAAAGAACATGACTTGTGGGAGAATGTAGAGAAGGTCCTTCCAGAGCTAGCAACCACTGCAAAAAAGGTAGCTCAGGAGAAGGACATAAAGTCAAAGAGGGTGATACTATAACCTGTGAAGGATCACCTAATCCCGCATGTAACAGAAAGGACCAAAGCAAAGGACATGTTTGATTCCCTAGTTGGTCTCTTTCAGAGTGACAACTTGAATCGAAAAATGGTCCCAATGAACAAGCTTAGAGATTACCAAATGAACATATCCGACAATGTTATCGGTTACCTTATGAGGATCACGCAGATCCATGATCAACTTGCAGCTATTGGAGAAAAGATCTTGGATGCAGAGCTAGTTAATGTAGCCCTGAACGGGTTCGCTAAGTCACGAGAACCGTTCGTAAAGGGGATTTGTGCACATGAGAACATCCCATATTGGCAAAGATTATGGGACAACTGTATTCAGGAGGAGACTTGGGAAGAGTCCATATCCAACAAGCAAGGAGGAGGAGTTGATGAGAACTTTGCGTTAATCACTAAGGCCAAGAAAGGCAAAGGTAAATGCTTCATCAAGAAAGGTAATAGTCAAGGAGAGGGACAACAGTCTAGACAGAAGAGGGACTTGAGCAAGCTCAAGTGCTACATTTTTCGTAAGAACGGTCACGAAGCTTCTTAGCTTCCAGAGAAGAAGAAAGGTAGAGGAAAGACGCAACAAGTCGCAACCACAATGGAGACTCAGTTGAGTGAACTTGCAACAAAATTCGAGAGAGTTTTCTCTCTAGTTTTCTGCCTTTCGACCAACACTATTGCTAGGAGTGCTTGGTGGTTGGACAATGGTGCCTCTCGCCACATGACGAAAGCTTGAGAGTTGTTCAACACATTATCAAAGGAAGACCCAAAAGTCCACATAGAACTTAGTGATGATGCCAAGTATG
>SNQJ01S0007063.1:72535-89730 GCA_010110895.2 Picea sitchensis
AAGTTTCAGATCTAAGTATTCAATAAGATTGTTTTATTAGACAATGCATAGATCTACAACATGAACCCCTTGTTTACTGTTTGATTAAGGTTTGCTGTTATAGTTTAGTTGTTACAGGTCTGCTGATGCATTTAGAGAGCTGTTTGTAACTGTCCATGATGCAGATCTATTGTGGTATCTAAAGAGCTGCTAACACTGATCTGAAACTTATTCTTCATAGAGATCCTTTGGTAATATATGCTTACTGTTAAAGCACTACTGTTATAGATCATTTGGTTAAAGCACTACTGTTAAGATCTGACTTATTTTCTGGACTCTATTCTCTGTTGCTATTATATGCCTTAGATCTATCTTTCTATATATGTACCTGATCTAAGTTGGTTTAGCATTAAAATTAAAAAGGTGTCTACTTTCTGCATTTTACCCTAAATTCTAACAATGTGGAAAAGGCACATTCCTCTTCCATCTGAAAGAGGATCAATAATGGATTTTTCGTTACAGACCCTTGATCCTCGATCCTCATGTTCTGAGACAAGCTTGTCTTCAAAGAAATAGGCAATGCCCTAGGGAAATATGTGGACAAATTTGATTCGAAAGCAAACCAATACTCTTGCACTCAAATATGTGTAGAGGTTGATTTGGAAAAGGGCCTCCCAGAGGTGATTCAGTGAAATGTGGATGGGTGGGTTCACATCCAGGAGATAGACTATGAGCAAATTCCATTTAAATGCAGCAAATGCCATGTGTATGGGAATTTCAGGAAGGACTGCAAGAAGGGTCAAGTTACATTGATCGAGTAGCAGAATCAAACTGAGCAGGCCCCGTTACAGCAAGTACAGAACAGAAGAAGATGACAGCAAACACAGGTGCTACCAAGAAAGCAAGTGACCCCTACTAATGCACCAATTAATGCAAACAACTATGCATTGCTAGCTGGTTTGGGACAAGCAAATATAGAGAACGAAAAGGAGGAAGGAGAAATCCAATAGGATACAACAGAACCATGTGTTCAGCACAAAGGAAAAGAACAAATACAAAATTTAAGTGGGCATCATTCAATAGAAGAGAAAACTCCAGAGGCTATACAAAGCCAGGAGATGTCAGCCATCGACGAGGTAAGAAGGAATCTTGAATCAAGAGAAGAACAACACAAGATAGCAGAGGCCAATCCAGTTGGATTTCTCAACATACTTCTCTTCGGGAGATGCATCCCCTTAGATGATATTTAAAAAGTCTGGGATGGTAACTCAACATCAAGCATCAAAAAATCCAAGGGAAGAAGATGGATAAGAACAAAAGTCTGGAAAAAGCAAAGGAAGGAAGACAAACAAGGAGAGGAAAAGAGGGGGAATCAGCGAGAAAGGAGACTTTGGGATTGCAGACCACCCTACATCATGCCATTTCCAAAGGGGGAAAAAACAAATCAGGCAAGTAATGAAGCTCCTATCCTAGAATTGTAAAGGAATAGGTAGGAAGAAAGCAGGATCATCAGAGGTCTTTGATAAAAACAGAAAAACCAGACATAGTTTTGCTTCAGGAGAGAAAACTAGAATTTAATCACGTAGAGAAGATTACAAAGTGCATTTGGAGGAATAGTGAGTACAATAATATTGATCCTGGAAGATTCTTGGGAGGCCTGGCTACTCTCTGGAAGCCTCAAAAATTTAAACTGCAACAAGTTTTGGTAGGAATATTCTGGATCGCAAATATTTTCATCGATCTATCGATGGGAAGAAGCATTCAGGCTATTACCCCTCATATTGTTTGAGGCCTTGTACTTGGTTGAAGCCCCGCCCAAGCAAGTTGCATTTGGAGGATTTTGGTTTTAGAGCCAATGTGTTGCTGCTTTGATGCATATTTGTTTATGAATTATCACCTTGGTGGCATCATCAGTCCATATGTTGGAGGCCTGCATGTTTGATCTTGATGGATCACTAGCCTTGATGAGGATCTTACATTCATGTCTACTCATTTGTTGACCCCTAGCACATGCATTGAGAGGAAAATCCATCAACTAAGGATTTTCCCTAAGTATTACGAGTCATGACTAACTATGTGACTTGTTGTTTTGAGGTGGTACATTTGTTTGTTTGGCATGTTGACATTCTTATTGGTCTTTGTGCACTATGGAGAGGAACACATGTTAACTTAGGGGTTCCTAAGGTTTTGGCATGATATTAGTTGAGTTGTGCATCTTGAGTTTTATGATGGTTTAATTGGATGGATGAGATGTACATTGCTTATCTTGGGATCCTTAATAGATGAGATGCCTTCTTGAAGAGCTCTCCACATGTGAACACTTCCCTAGAGGCTAGAGCGCTCCATCTTATCGCACACATTCCTAGAGCACCCTCCTTCTTGACCCATGATTTTTGAGGTGGTTGGTGGCTTTGGCACATGGTTTCCCTTATAACCCTAGGTTTTGATTATGTTATTCTTACTTTGGAGACTTTGGAGAGCGTCTCACCCTTGATGCACACTCTCCTAGGTTGTCCCTCTTTTGGACCTTGGATTAAGGAGAGTTGGTTGTTTGCACATGGATCTATGACTTGGCACATCAAGTGAGGTCGCCCCACTCTTGGAGGTTGTTATAAATTATAACAACCAAAGTGGACCTTCTTTGCGCATGTTCCTATGAGATCCATTGTTTGAGTAGTTGTTGATTGCATTGGAGAAAATGCCCTAACTTACTTTGCTATATTTGGCATTGTTTTGGCATCTCAAGGTTGTTGACTACCTCATCTAAGGGGAGTGCTCCCATTTTTATGGCATCTTTGCACATTTATTAAGGAGGCATAACTACCTTGGCACATCTAACTAGGTTACAGCCTCCATGGATTATTTATGTTATATGGTTAGGTCAATGTGATCCCTAAACCTCCTTGCACACTTTTCAAGAGTGCACCTATTTCTAAGGAATATTTTGTATTATATATTGGTCAAGGGCTTTCTTGGAGAGCAATCTAGCTATTATGAGTACACTTGGCATAATTTCATAATCCCTAGGAGGAATAAATCCTTAGCTTGGAGAGTGCTCTCTTACTTTTGACTTGGCAAATATTACTTTTCATTGGAAGTGGTTGTTCGAGGCTAGCTTTGAAGGGTGTCCTAAAGGAGAAGAGGACAAGTGGCATCTTGCATGGAGCATTTGGAATGAAGGAGAAGACATGTGGCATCGCATTTATGTGCCTTCGTTATTTTATTTATGAAGAGCCCTCTTATGTAAAAATTTAGTCATTTTCTAGTATTTTCCTTGGAGTAATTGGTGGATCTAGAAACCACTAATTAATATTTTATTGTAAGGGAGATGAGCTGAAATCTATATAAATATTGCTATCTCCATTTTTGGAGTATGGTTGGATTTATGAAGAGATTCCCTCCAACAGCTTAGTTGAATATCTTGTAAAGGCAATGAAAAGTTAGGAGCTCTTCTTGCTAATGTGAGGCTTATGTTTTCATCTCAATTGTTGAATATTGTTGCTGGAAAATATTTACAAAATCTGCTTGAAGGGATAATTATAATGGGTAATACTACTCCATTACAAAGGCTTGAGTATGGGTCTTCCCCTCTTGAGTACCTTTGTTGGTTTATTTCTGAATATGTTGATGTTGCGACCTTCATCTTAATTAGCAGCTCTTTTTTTACTTAATCATTTACAAAAACAGCCCTCTCAGATTAATACCTGGACTCCATTTACCCTAGTTTGGATAGGCACTAATCTTGGTCCACCCATCCATCTATTTCTAAAGTTTATCATACATTTTCCTTGGGAAACCCCTCTTGTGCCAAAGGAGAGCCAACCTAAAGTGAGAGAGGGCATTGTTGTGGTCACAATGGACAACCCCTCTTAGTTCCTCTATGGCTACACTTGTGTTTTAGGGCTTTACAACTTGAAGTGCAAGCTCGAGAGGTAACATTTAGGCACCATTGCCAAGGAATAAAGTCCATTTCCCGTATTTAGTAGACATGGTTACAACGATATGATGAGAAGATTTGTCTGAAGATCCAACATTTTCATCTAGTGACTCCATTGATATGAAAAGGTATGAATGTAATATATTTTTCAGATTTCATATCCGCATTTGATTTGGAAGATTTGGAAGGATGGCATCATTCCCAGAAAGAATGTGTGCTAGTGTGTAACCTACTTTAGATCCAACGCAAAGAGAGACCAACATTACCAAACCGAGTCTGCAACGACAAGGTTTTGCCCCGAAATAATTTGACCAACAACTAAATAAACCAACAATGCACTGTAGAAAAGGCTTACCCGAAAATCCAGCAGAACCAAAGATGACAACCACCAAAGTTCATCGTCGTCCTTTGCTTCGGCACCTTCCTCATAATCTATAATCCCACCTTCCTCCTGCATTAAGATCCCATTGTTTCAAAACGTCGGCAATGAGTTAAGAGTGGCATGTGTGGGGATGTCGTGAGGATGATGCACATTACATCCCACCTCCTTCTATATACTATACACTTGCTTTGGTGAAATGGCATATGTGTCCTAGATCGCTTGGAAAGTGGCAACATGCAAATATTGACATAAATCATGATCCTTGGGGATAGCCTAGAAGAAAAGTTCCCCTCCTTTTCTCAGGATTCCTTCACTTAGTCTCAAGGCCCTATTAGAGAGGTTGTCTGCTTGTCAATTTAGGTCCCTCGATCATGAAAAAACTTGATATCCTCGAACCGAAGAATCTCTTTTTTTATTCTAGCTATGAGACGAGCCAACTTGCTTTCTGACAAGGTTTTCAAATTGTTCATTAATGATAATTATGGATGAGTCCCGAATGGCTATCAAAGTCTTCATGCTAAATGCATTTATCGATGTTAGCCCCTGAAGGAGAGCATAAGACTCTACCTAATTGTTTGTGGCTATCCCAAGCATTCATAATTCAATTCTTGTTTTCCCCTCATGATCAAAGATGATCCCCACTGCACCTACCACCACTATAAATTTGTTGGTTTTTTTACCACTCTTTGAATTCTTCCTCTTCCATTCTTATCTTCTAGTTAAAATGATGAATGCGCTGAAGGAGCATTGACTTTGAATGAGAAGCTCCTCCCATGAGGATGTCTGCAAACCACTCTTTCTCCTCACAATGAAGCAACTTCACCATATGGCCTTTCATTCCCCAAACTTTGATGACTTTTGACATTAGACCCTACGCTTTTGCAGTCGTTTCCCTAACCCATTCCTGTTGAAATATAGCTTTGTTACAGGCCAAACAAAATTTCCAACAAATCAATTTTGGCATTGCTTGCCAAGCCCTCTTCAAAACTACTTTATTTGTGAACGAACCCCTATAACTTTTGTGCCATAAAGTGAACATATCTCTCCATGAATTTGGGACCCTCATCCTATGATTGATCTCTGTAAAATCAAACTACTAAACCTGATTGGTATAAATGCAATCAAAGAAAAGAAGACGTTGATTTTAGCCTTCAAATGACACAAAGCACATCGTGAGGGCCCTTGAATCCCTCATTTTTTAAGATTCTCTGCAGTTAGCGGTTTGCCATGAACGATTACCTAGCAAAAGGTGTTGATCTTGGGTAGAACATCGCTTTGCCAAAACTACTTCCATATACTAGAGCATTGAGGGAGAGGCGGAGACATGATCTAAGCTTGGTAGCCAGATCTAATAGTTTAATCCGATTGACCTCGACCTCTACTATCAAATACTTAGATATTGAATGGAGCACAACCTTTGAGAGAGGCTAGAAAATCTAGGACCAAAGGAGCTAGATTAGCTAGAGGTGAAAAGGAGGACCAACCAATCCAACGATCACCATCTTCAGACCGGGACGATATGTCAAACAAAGTGTTAAGGCCTTAGCTTCCCATCCAAACTTTCAGGTGAAGGAGTTCATGATTGTGGTCAATTGGAGGATTCCCATAATGTTATCTCTCCATATATTGATCATTTTACCATTACATGGGACCCAAGTAAGCTTGGATTCAATTAATCGAACCGCAACTTGGATTAATTTACAAATATGTGACCCCTTCTTGCTATCTAGCAAATTGTTCAAACAATGCTTTCGATTTCCTTGAAAGTATTTTTTTAGGAGAGCTTTCTTCCACCATTCCAACTTGCCAACGATTAATCTCCAAAGGATCTTTGCTCCCAAAGACATATTCATAATAGTCAATTCCCACTAGCACATCCGGTTAAGGCGTCGGTTTTGTTTGCTAGGTGACCCGAATTCAATACCCTTATGGTGTGTTTAATCGGGAGGAGACACCCAAAAATCCAGCCATGTTAAGAGTTGGTGCGGCCCGGGCCAGGTGCGATCCTCGGGTGATTTTGACGGCTTAGATGCCCCTGGTTTATGGTTTCTTAGCCAACGATTGAAATGTCGGCCCTGCAAATGATGGGAATTCCTAACAAACAAACAAAAAAAGACATATTCATAATTAAAAGATCTTTGATGCCAAGGCTACCTCGATCTTTAGGGCATCTGACGATGTTCCAATTCACCAAATGAAACTTTTTATGCTTTGATTTTCCCTCCTGTCGAAGGAATTTGCAAATTTCTCTCGCAACTTGCTGCATAATTCTAATGGGAGCTAACATTTCCGAGCAATGGTAAATGGAAAGCATTGATAGCACAGATTTTATGAGGATGATCCCGCCTATAGGGTTCAACCACTATGACACCTACTACTGAAATTCATTCTTGATCTTGTTGATTATGCCTTGCCAAATTGAGCAAAGGGATTACTGAGAGAGATTGATATTCCAAGATATTTAGAAGTGGCCAAGACTCTAGACAAGGGAACTTCAAAATTCTGGATATAGCATGAAGAAGTTGTGGGCTAGTGTTCTAACTGTAAATTTGACTTTTACCATTATTAACTTTGCCTCCTAAAGCATTGAGAAAATGATCAAGAACACATTTAAATCACTAAGCAATTACAGATCAGACCCCTCCCAACAAAAGAGTATCAATTGTGAATTATGAATGATTCATTCCTTTAACACTTCTGGCCAAATTGATTCCATGAAGGTTACCAAAAACCCTTTCATCTTCCCACTTTCTACTCAACACCTCAACCATTATAATGTATGATAATGAGGAGAGGGGACAACCCTATCTTATGAAATATCCCTGATCCAATGGATCTGGATAGACTCTACTGAAACTGATGTCTCGGCTCTCAAATCTGATACGTTGGGGGTTTTTGGATGCGTTTAGTTATTGGTTTAACACGCTTGGTGATTTTGCATGTGTGTGTCATATAAATAAGTGTTTGAGCAGAATATATGATGCATGCGAAATAAAGGAACCAACACAACTCAATCGCATGTATTATGGAAAATAGCAAGAAATACAATGTGCATGTAGGAAATATAGGAAATACTCATCAGCTAGATCTCATAAGAGTTGATCGTCGCTGGAATACAATGCAAAACAACAAGAAATACTCGTATACAAAAGATCGGGAAGAATCAGCAACATGCATGCACAGATCTGCTGGATGCAATCTTAGATACTCACAGCAACAGCTGCAAATGTTTGGAAAGTTCGCCCTGCTGGCAATACTCGTCTAATCTGCATGGGAACAGATAGACTACTAAGTCACTCCCTGCTAAGGCTATTCTTGGGAAAGGGACATCACATCTTAATCCTTTACTACTTTTGAAAAAGACAGTGGGCCTCTCATTAACTAAGGGTGCAATCCATGGACCACTGATATAGGCTTTAACCCACTGCACAAAGTTATTATTAAACCCAAATTTGCAAAGAACATCAAGAAGGAAAGAATGCCATACCCAGTCAAATGCATTGGCCATGTCTAATATAATAATTATCCCTTTGTCCTTGTTCTCCCTAGTAGAGTGTATTGCTTCTTGGACCATAATTATATTGTCTATTATTTGATGTTTCTGCATAAAGTTGCCCTAATTATCGAAGATTATCTTGAAGAGGATCTTCTTAAGCTTGTTTGCCATGATTTTGGTCAAGATTTTATAAGAAGAGTTACACAAGGAGATAGGTCGAAATCTGGAGAACGTTGATGGATTCGCCTCCTTTAAAATAAGCACTAAAAAGGAGGAGTTTGTGATGCCCCCAAGTTTATGCTTCTTCTGGACATGCAAGAGCATGCGCTTTAGGTCTAATTTAATGATATAACAATAGGCCCAAAAAAAGTGAATGGAGAAACTTTCTGGCCCTGGAGCTTTGTCAGGGGCAAGTCCCCAAATAGGCTTAATAATTTCTCCTTCCTCTATTTCTTTCACCAATTCCCGATTCTCAACTTTAGAAATCAAATGAGGGATATTTTCGACATAATAGCAGTAGAGACAAGATCGACTTCTTCCTTTTTTATATACAAAGCTTCAAAATTATTTTTGGCATCCTCCTTCATTGTTGGGAAATCCCTCGAGTTTGAGATATCCTCTAATGGTATTTCTTTGACATTATTTTTTTGAACTCTTGCTTTGGCTTGCCAATAGGAGTTATTCTTTTCTCTAAACTACAGTCACAGACTCCTAAATTCCAAACGCACATCTCTTCCTCTAATCTGGTTACTTTATGAAACTCGCTACAAAGGGCTCTCTCCTCTACATGATGTTCTTTCGTGATGTCTTCCTTTTCACTTCTCGATTGAAGATCTTCAAGTTGAGACTATAATACCAATTTTTCTTTCGCCTAAGATACATATGAGAACTTTACCCATTTCTTGAGGGCTTTCTTGACTTCTTTTTTTTTCTATTCCCAAATAAAGGTGGTCGATCCTATAGCCAACTTCCCCCATTCCTCCAAAATAATCTCTATAAATCTAAAATTATAAATCCAAAGGGGACAAAATCTAAATGGAAGAGGCCTAAAATCTTGGGAATAGTGAAATTTAAGAGAGATCGGCTTATGATCAGAGATGGTTGATGGAATGATCCTGGAAATTATCTAGTTGCTTAATAGAAGGTTGCTAAGAATGAGGAAACGATCTAGTCTGACAGTTATATGGGCTGATCCAATTCTCCTATTCAACCAAGTATATTCTCCTTTCACAGTTTTGACATCTACTAAATCGCAATCCATCATGAGATATTCCACATATTCTTTGTAAGGGTCCCTAACTATACTACCACCTCTTTTTTCTTTACTATTCAAAACCACATTGAAGTCACTGGCAATAATGTTGTTCTTAGTAAGCTCAGAGTCTTTTAAGGCTTGCAGAGAACACAAACAATCTTCTTTTTCCTTATAAAAAATAGGGATATATGCATTAATAATATGATATCTAAAACCTAAATTCAGATGCACAAGACATGCTAGGGCCCAATGTTGTGTTTGATGAGAATTCCGACTAAAATGTAGAGTTATCCCAAAGAGTACAAATACCTCCTAAAGCTCCTCTTGAACTTACCGCAATACCTTCACACCTTTTCCACTGTGTTTTGTCGAGATTAAGCATTTTTGTTGCTATGAGCTTCGTCTCCTAGAGGAGACAGATAGTTGGCTTTTCAAATTTTATCAATCTCTCATGGCTTCCTCTTTAAACCTACTACCCATGCATCTACAATTCCAGAAGACAATATTCATTATCTAACAGTTGAGCCCTAGGGGTTTATGGCCTCCATTCTGCAAAGGAGCAATGGAACCTAGATTTTTAATACTTCAAGCTCCAACCCCCAACAATTTTTCTATGGTTCTTTGGATACCCAAAATTTTCTCCTTATTTGTTGCTTCTTCCCTTTTTTCTTTTGTCAGCATTCTACCTGCTTCTTTAGGTTGACTCTGTTTTTCCTCCTCCATTTGCTATTGAGCTTTCTTCCTTGTTAAGATGTCGGAGGAAAGTTGAGGTTTGTCTAAGATAGGATCGATTTCCTCCTATTGATCTGAAAGGAGGTCTTCATTTGTCGACAAAGAAGGGTTGGTTTGAGAGTCTAAAAAGACAGGCATTTTGGGCAGCAAAAGAGATGAGGGCGCCTTGACTTAGGGGGCAACCACTTCCATGAATAATATGGTTTCTTCCTGAGAAAGGATGTCAAAAATCTTTGCTATTGATACTGATTTGTCTTCCTAGGGGTTGCATCCTGGAGATAAAACAGAAATTCCTTGGATCAACGCTAAGGGGGCGAGTTTTGGCATTGCCAAGGCAGCTTGATTCTTGATTGTAGCTTGTTTTGGGACAACAGGTGCCATTTGGGATGAAGATGAAGGAGCTAATTGCGATGCATTTGAGTTGATTTACTGCTTTGAGCTCATTTCTTTAACCACTTGCCACTGATCTTCCTTGTCAAGAACTATTTGAGATTGTCGAAGATTCTTCTTGCAATCCTTTGCAAAGTGTCCATACTCATGACAGGTTTTGCATTTGAAGGGCAGTTGTCCATAATCCAATTTCCAGATATGTTTCCAATTATCTAAGGTAAGGAGGATCATCTAAGGTAAGGAGAATCGCTTCTGGCAGTCCTTTCTCTAGATCAACCTCAACACAGATCTTGGCACAAGCAAACATTCCACCCTTGGGTTCAAATTTGTCTATGTATCTCCCAAGATTATTACCAATACTCCTAGGTGAATCATCATTCCAACTGTGAAAAGGCAAGTGTGGCTGACAAACCCAAACCGGGACAAGAGAAGGGACATCTAGCTCTGGGTCAAAGTCAGGAGTCCATCTATTCAAGAACATTCCTTTGGTGCCGAAGAAATAGGGGCCATTTCTGCAGAGTAGGTCCCTATCCTCCTTTGCTTCAAACATAAAGGCATAAAATCCTCTACCACGGAAGTAGAGGGTGAGCTTGTCTTTGATTAGGACCTACCAGTTCTTCTAAACCCAGATGACCATAGATCTAGGAAAGGGCCAAACCCCAATTAATTAACCAATTAAGCCTCTTTCAGCTAAAGCAAGAGCCATATGCCGAGAGGAGGAGAAAGGAAGAGGAACCTTAGGGATGTTATCCAGTTTCTTGATAAAGCATGAAGGCTGAGTGTTAGAATTAGGAAAGTAATGCAGATCAGAAATGTCCTTTTAAAATTTCAGCTTGAATACATCCATAGATCCTGAACTGTCAAACTTAGAAAGAAAAACCAATTTTCAAGTACACACAATACTCAGATCTGAGCAGACTAAAACTCAACCAGTGATCTATTTCTTAGTCAGTAAACATTAGATTATCAAAACATAAATTAGTACTGATACAGACTTATTAATCACTGGATCTGATGCAAATTTAATTCAAAACAGATCTAAATTGGAACTAAAGAAACTGATCTAAACAGTGGATCTGAAACAGATCTAAACTAAAAGCAAGATTTAGATAGAAGGGACATATAGATCTAAGTTTCAGAAAGCAGATCTAATCAATGATAACCTTTAGAAAGTAAAAAACAACTTACAGATCTAACTAGTGGATCTTACCTTGAAGACTTACCTCAAATTACTGAAGGAGTGCAGCCACACATAGGTGATGAAGATCCACTGAATATATGCTCAGAAAAAGTCAGGATCATAGATCTACCATATAGGTTAGATATCTTTCCAAGAGATGAAAGGACTTTCTTGCCACCAGGAGGAGAAACCACTTAAGACACCACACAGAAAATTTATGTGATTAATCCCTTATACACACAGAGAATTCAAGGGCCCAAAACCCCTTAAGAAAGGTAGTAAAGGTTAGTTGAATGCTTAGAGAGGCCGCAGCTCAAAGTTAGGGGCCAGATTTGTGGAGAGAGGCCACGGTTCACTGCAAGGAAAACAGATCTGAGGTAAAGGGGCCACAGATTAAATAAATCAGTGCTGGAAGAAGGTGACGGCAGCTTCTTGGAGGGGTCTAAACTTGCTGTAGGAGAGGACAGCAGAAACAGTCCTCAGCACACAGAAATACACATCTAATAGCCCCAGATTTGCAGCAACAGATCAACACTGGAAGAGGGTAACAGCAGCTAGTCACCAAAACAGAAACGCTGGCTAGTGGAAGGGCCGAACCACCATAAGAAGGGGCCTCAAGGGCCGAGCCATGAAACCTACAAGGGGCCTCAAAAGGCGAGCCACCACAGGGGAACCTCAAACAACAGATGCAACAAAGGGGCCACAGCAAAAGGAGGAGATCCGCTCACCCTTTAAAGATAACATTTTTGTAAGGTAGAGGTAGGCTCTTTATACTTTTAGAGCTGAGATAGATTAATAGAAAAATAATAATTAAATAAAAATTAAATAGCATGTTTAAATAATATAAATATTAAATTTAAACAAAATGAAATCAAAAATAAAAAAAAAAAAAAAAAAAAAAAAAAAAAAAAAACAAAACCCCAAACAAACATAAGCAAAGGGTAAGGGTTTAGGAGGTTATGGTGGTAATACTTGTCCATTCATTCAAGGTGACCTTTTTAACTTTATCATCATTGCATATGGGATACATCCCTCATGTGGTCATACCCACCTTCAAAGGGGTCATACACCAACAAACACTGATCGAGGATCGCTGAAACATTGCCAGGGTCTTATCCACTGGGTAAGACCAAAATCAGCCATGGGCATGATGCCACAGGGCTATAATCAGGGGGGCCTAGTCATGTCAGGGACTTCTTGCTGGTCCCGGACCAAGAACTTAGTCGTCAGGGGCCCCCTTAAAGGTCTTACCGTAGCCTTTGAATGCTGGTCCGGACAGAACGGAAATTAACACTAGGGACACAGTTTTCAGCTAGGGTCTTGCCATCCTCCCAAAGAATGGCTCTTGTAGCTGCTTCAAATTCAACAAGGACTTTGTGGCTTTCCCCAGAGGAGTGAGATGAGGGCACAAAGGTAAGAATACTCGAGCATCAGATGGAAATGTCCATTCATTTTCAAGGTGACCTTTTTAACTTTATCATCATTGCATATGGGATACATCCCTCATGTGGTCATGCCCCCCTTCAAAGAGGGTCATACACCAACAAACACCTGATCAAGGATCAGGTTGCCCCAGAACATTTATGGGGTCTTATCCACCAAGGTACAAGACCAAGGATCAACCCATGCCCCAGGCATGGGTACCCTGGAACATGTCCAGGGGCCCTAGTCATATCTAGGGACTTTAACTGCTTGGTCCCAGACCAAGAACCCCAGTCGTCTACTGGGGGCCCTTAAGGTCTTTTGCCATGGCACTGAATGCTTGGTCCCAGACCAAGAACCCCAGGAGTGCACTAGGGGCCCTAGTTTTCAGCTAGGGTCTTTGCCATCCTCCCAAAGAATGGCTCTTGCAGCTGCTTTAAATTCAACACTGAGACTTTGTGGCTTTCCCAAGGGTAGAGATGAGGGCACAAAAGGCCAAGGCCTCAGAGCATCTGGATGGAAAGGACAGCCCCTCCAGGGTCCAGATCCATGTCGCATGGCTACAGGACAAGCACTGTCTCAAAACTGCTCAAACCCTAGCAAAAAATACCGAGTACTAAGATCTGTTGTTGTTACCAACCATAGTGACATGTGCTTCTATGGGGCTCTTAATTATCTTGGCTCTGGCTTTTGGAATGACATTCTATGGAAGCTTCTTGGATCTTTCAATCTTTGCATTCATAATCTATGTCTCGACTTAATTTCAGGTTTACCTGATTTTCCTACCGTCTTAATCTCCAACCCCATGGAAAGATAGGCATCGGTTCAGGGGATGAATCATGTCTATTGCATAAGCCTCAGGTTAACCTCCCATCTTGACACAGTTAATCCCTATGGTACTTCAGAGCAGACAATGACCTGAAGCATCTAAGCTCTAGCAAGTTAAATAAGAGCAAATATTCATCAATTTTTGGACACAGCTGTGTATGATAAAACCCAGACTAATTGGAGCTTCTCCAAAGTTTCATCTGTTTTAAGCACGAGATAGATAGAATGCAAAACACTCTTCAGTACATCTCTAGGCCATTGTTTTGAAAGTATGGATAGGACATTCCCAATCGAGTGTCATTACAATCCAAACTGTCAATGAGAAGCTCAGCTGACTTCAACTGAACATTGTAATGCAGTTCAATAAATTCACAGCCTGTATGACACTGAAGCAAGAAGCTCATGAAAACAACGAGAGTGGCAACCTAGTTTGTTGTTCTCTCAGCCCTTTCTCTAGATCACAGGCACCTATCTTTTGGAGTCTAGACATGAATTTGGTAGCCCTTTTCCTTTATATGTATATTTCTCATACTACTCTGGTCAGCTTTTGTATTGTTCTCCTTTTCCAGGCATTAGAAATACGTAACCTTTTAGTAGGCTGCCAATGTTATCATACCAGGTTTAGGTCTACATTACCTCTATATCATAAAAGGTCTGCCAAACTTATTAAGGCTAACTGATCAGACATCAATTTCTGTATGTTTAACATAAAAAATATTTTTTCCTCAGCAAATAAAGAAAGAAAAAATATATCGATTGAGATTTAGTAACGCAATCTATTAAGGAATTCTGTTAAGTAAAATATGTTTTGATTGAAATGTGCTGAACCTAACCTACTCTAGGCACATTCCTCAGTTTTTCTTTAGTTTAAGCTGACAAAAATACCTAACTGAAATTATTCAAAAATATCAACCTGTGCAAAAAATCCCATGGTCAAAAAACTCCAATCTGAGAGGATAAAAATAGCTAGGTTTTCTAATGCTCCAATGCAGACCACTAGAATAATTCCAGTTCCACTTAAGAAGGATGACAGTTAAATACACATAACTGCATTTGCATTTTGGAATTCCATAAGAGCACATTACCGCAGACTGCAATGTTAAACTAAATTTCATTAAATCTGTTGATTTCAAGCACATCACCATTTCCTATAGTCTCTCTTGTCAATAACCAGTAAATTTGATTTCTGTTTATTAAGAAGAACTAGTTCAAACTTCAAAGTCCCTCTCAAGGAACAGCAAGCTATAGCCAGTAGGTTGAAAGTTGAAACTAAGTGTTCATATGTAAAACACGATCTTCTCAGTATGACCATGAAGCACGTACTTTGCATGTTGCTTAAAGGCTTAGTACCACCCCTTGTCACAGCATTAATAATGAGTCTGAAAGATTTACCACTCAGCCTAGCCTCCGAGTTGACTAGATTGGTAGCTCTTTGTCTTGTACAAGCCTCACATTTCTCAATCCAATCTGGGCAATCTTCAATTGCATGGCTGATGGCTTGACAATGATTACATCTACGCCGGTGAGGAAGTGGGCAGTCTTAGGGTATATGTCCCACCTTATCACAATTGTGAGGTGCAGGTACGAAGCACATCTGGCCATTTGAAATGCATTTTTATTCAAGCAAGAATATTACAGTCATAGAAAGTGAATCACTAATTCATACGGTGGAGATATACGTAAGGGTTCAACTAGCACAGAGTCCAGATCCATCTAAATATTAAACCAGGGTGCGATATGCACCTCGACTTTTTGAAGCTTAAGGCTGCATATTTGAGTTTGAATATTCAGTACATTAGTATTTATGCGAACTTGTGAAATCAGGAATTGAGATATGCACCCTTGAGCTTCACAACCTTGAGGTGCACATCAGATGTAGGTTTAGATAATGGGTTTGTAGTATGTACTAGTGTCCTTATTCAATGTACCCAATGCGCTGTCTGGATTCAATAACTATTACACACATGGACGGATCCTCGAGCTTCACAACCTCAAGGTGCACATCAGATGTAGGATTAGATGATGGGTTTGTGATAGTGTCCATATTCAATGCACCCAATGCATTGTTTGGATTCATTGAACTGTTACACATATTGACAGACACACGAGAAGAGTTGATAGATCACTCCCCCCACCCTTATGGATTGGAGAATGCTGGGAACAAACATAGAGTCCTTCCTTGCTATTGAGAAATAACCCATACAGTACGAAATACATAGATGATAGAAGTGACAAGGCAAATAGTAAATGCTTAAAAATAAGATTATTCAATCATGTGGGGGGGCTTTAGCAAATTAGCAGTATAATATATGAAATATCATTTTTGGAATTGACTGCATAGAGTAAGTGACCACCCATGCATTAGTCATCATGGCCAATTCTTACGATAAGATTATTCAAATTCTTAATTAGAATGGTAAATGGCAAATGCTTGCAATAAGATCCTTGAATTTCAAATAAAAATCCGCAATTCGAGTTGGTTTCAGACATGATGGATGCCTCGATAAACCCTGGCCATTTTCTCGAACCTTACCTAATTTGCTACCAAACTTGCCTGTACGGGAACTTTTACGAAATTATGTTTAGCAGAAATATGTGTGCACACACGGAATTGTTAAACTTCTGCGGGAAGTCACCAGTACTTCAGTACAAAGCCATTTTTTTCAGAAATTTAAGGTAGAGACGAAACGGCTAGCTAATGAACTGCAGTATTACTGAACGTAATCTCAAATCAACATAAGTGGCACAAACCCGGTCTTAAGAAATGAATCCGATGATCAATTATATTCTGTTAATTTCCCTCTGTGTAGCTGAAGAACTACAAGCAGGATTAATTCGACTTATATGCGAGGCATTTACAGTAATTATCAGGGTTCAGTCAAGGGGCAATTACTCAAGGCATCGTCTGAATTTCAATCTTAAATGCAAATGGTAAGAATTAAACAATTGCAGGGAGAAATGAATCAAAAGACTGGAGAAACAGCCGAATTAAAATCACCTGTTGATGTCGACCCGTAGAAATTTATCCGTTCAACCGTCCGTCGGCCTGAACCCTTGCGAAGATGGAATGAGCAGAGCAGGGTACGAAAGGAAATAGCATGTTATGACCGTAAAGTTGCAGGCTTGGGATGCTCGAAAAAATCGAGCATTTTTTTAATCGCGAAAAAACTTCGTCAAAGTTTGGCGTTGGCGAATGCGTTTGCTGTATTTATTGTTATAGTTCTAAAATGGAGTACACGATAACCACGAATGAACGAAGTTCCCACATTGAGTACACGACGAAGATCGTATTGCACTGACATCAAAGAACACGATAACATACTATTTCATCGTTATTGTACTGCCTCCCAGGCAGTATACATAGTCATGAGTTGGGGTTGACTATTCTATTAATTTGGTCTGACTTTAAAATTTTTGTAAAAATCTTAATGTATAACATAAGAAACTAAAATTTTTATTTTTTAATATGTAAAAAAATTGAATTTTCTTACCTTTCATTGGCTGATAACTTTATAGTGTTATTGCAGCCTTCACGTATTTCGAGATAAAAATTAACTCAATAACATTACAAACTGGGTAAGTTAAATTTCTATT
>SNQJ01S0007063.1:89780-135584 GCA_010110895.2 Picea sitchensis
TTGGTTGTAATCTTATTCAATTTAGAACTCAAAATTTATGTAGATATGGATATGTATACAGTTTTGATAGTATTTATATTTGTGTTGTAACAATATTTTTATTTAAATCTCGTATATCAATATGGCATCTCTCTTTCTATAGCAATTTTTACAACAATTGCCATATTGATATGTACACCTAATACTATTTATGATTTGTTAAAAGCTCATCTTCCTCAAACTTTAGGAAACATGTTAATGACATAAAACCCATAAACATTTGGTAGGAGTGAAAGTTTGCCCCCTTGCAAACCACCAGTAGATTATTTCAGGTGATGTAGTTTTCTTGAATAATAATTATGAGTCAACCCATATTCGTGGATTGAGCAACCAATGATGGTTATCTTCATTAATGATTAACAAGTGAATTAAATTATGGCAGATAAATTTGCTACGTTTGAGAAAAATGTGAATTTTTAAATCATTAAAAAAACATAAATATATAAGTTTATATAAAATCTAAAATCTAGTTTAAAATCAATAAAATAAAATAAAAAATCAATAAATTCATCAATTTATTTTTAATGTTGGTTTTCCCCAAAAACTTAATATTTTGATTATAAACTAAATTTTTTAAGACTCAACACATATACAATAATAATACAGTTTTGATTATAAACTAATTTTTTTTAAGACTCAACACATATACAATAATATATATCAATTTATTTTTAATGTTGGTTTTTTCCAAAAACTTAATATTTTGATTATAAACTAAATTTTTTTTAAGATTCAAGACATACAATAATATACATGAAAAAGATAATACTATTCAACAATTCAATTTTAATATAAACATTGAAAAAATATGATATTTTCTAAATTATTATTTTTATAATACTTAATCCTAATCCACATTCACATTCCAAATTACCCATATCACTATCACAACTATCAAGTGACAAGTCGAGTGACACAATCTCACCCACTCAAACTACATATCAAATCTCATAATGTTACTTCCTTTTAAATCTCATAATGTTCTAAGTTGAATAAGATTACAAAACATTATATATATATATATATATATATATATATATATATATATATATAATATAATGTATCTTCGTTGGTTGTATTCTTATTATACTGCCTCCCAGGCAGTATACATAGTGATGAGTTGGGGTTGACTATTCTATTAATTTGGTCTGACTTTAAAATTTTTGTAAAAATCTTAATGTATAACATAAGAAACTAAAATTTTTATTTTTTAATATGTAAAAAAATTGAATTTTCTTACCTTTCATTGGCTGATAACTTTATAGTGTTATTGCAGCCTTCACGTATTTCGAGATAAAAATTAACTCAATAACATTACAAACTGGGTAAGTTAAATTTCTATTTAATACTATGTCAGACTATTTAATACTTTGTCAAACTGGCAGTAGGGTTGTGGAATTGAAATCGCCCAGCCAGCCAGCCAACGTACAACCAACCATCAACGGGAGATGACTTACAAATAAATGATGCTGGAAAAATGGCGCAGCGTGGAGGTGATACATAGGGGCAGATTCGAGGCCACGCGTACTGCGCAGGGTGGGGAGGCAGTACACGCAGCCACGCTGCCCTTGTTCAACTTAGAACTCAAAATTTATGTAGATATAGATATATAAAAATACAGTTTTGATTCTTGTCAAAGTATTTATATTTGTGTTGTAATGATATTTCTTTTTAAATCTCATATCTATAGTATTTATATGTCTTAATATGGTATCTCTCTTTCTATAGCAATTTTTATATTAAATATACATATCAAAACTCTCTCTTTCATACACACATAGAAAATTATTAGAGATATTTTTATTTCCATTTGTATCTACATTTGGCTAACATATAGTATTACTATTATTCATTGTTATATATATTTTCTAAAGTCAACATATGATGATGTAAGTCTTACCCACATGATAACATCTCTATCACACCAGGTTGTAGAACTAGCACCTTTCAACACAATCACCATGAACTATTCTTTATGTATGTTTGATCTAACCATCAAACTTTTTATTGAAATGTTACAAGATCTCCATTAGAAACCCTGATTGTTATGGATCCAACATTGACTTGATGATGAATGGGTATCTCACAACCTCCTCCTCCATATCTTCCCATCATTATCCCCTAAACTATCATTTCAACTAATTATTCATGGATCTTGTTCAATGGATTTCTATTAATTATTCATGGACCATAAAAAAAAATTCCTTTAAAATCAAGCAACATAACCACTTCAATTCACTCTAGGGTCCCCTTTCCCTCACTTCGATGTATGCTAGTGGGTATGCTAGTTTAGCTCACATAAATGATGAATTGAGTAAGGTTTRCTCTCTCTTGAAAACATGTAGAGATAGAGTAATGAGATTTTTACCAATCATCCCATTATWTTTTCAATAAATTTTTGTGTTTAAGATAAGGAGTTAAAATGAAAGTACTCTATATGATCTTTAATTATTGTAAATAAAATTATAAATAGATTATTTCAATTGACAATTTTGTAGTGGACTTTTTTTTCCCTCTTGGGTATGAGGTCAAATTGCAACAATAGTAGTATCTAGTCTCATTTATGGGACTAAGACTAGCTGCTACTACAAAGTATGACCTAAAACTATTTATGATTGGCTAAAGTCCACCTTTCTCGAACTTAAGGAAACATGTTAAGATCCATAAACATCTGGTAGGAGTGAAAATTTGCCCCCTTACAAACCACCAATAAGTTATTTCAAGTAATGTAGTTTTTCTTGAACAATAATTATGAGTCAACTCATATTCGTGGATTGTGCAACCAATGATGATTATCTGCATTACTGATTGACAAATGAGTTAAGTTATGATAGATAAATTTATCACATTTGAGAAAAATGTGAATATTTATATCATTAAAAAAACATAAATATATGAATTTATATAAAATCTAAAATTTAATTTAAAATCAATAAAATAAAATAAAAAATCAATAAATTCATCAATTTATTTTTAATGTTGGTTTTTTCCAAAAACTTAATATTTTAATTATAAAGTANTAAAAAAACATAAATATATGAATTTATATAAAATCTAAAATTTAATTTAAAATCAATAAAATAAAATAAAAAATCAATAAATTCATCAATTTATTTTTAATGTTGGTTTTTTCCAAAAACTTAATATTTTAATTATAAAGTAATTTTTTTTAAAATCATGACATACGCAATCATGAAAAAAATAATACTCAACCATTTTAATATGAACATTAAAAAATATATATTTTCTAAATAATTTATAATACTTAATCCTAATCCACATTCACATTCCAAATTACCCATATCATTATCACAACCATCAAGTGACAAGTCGAGTGACACAATCTCACCCACTCCAACTACATATCAAATCTCATAATGTTACCTCCTTTATATATATATATTCATTAGTCGGTGGTACACATTCCCCACTAGAGTGATGCCCTCTTTAAAACCCAACTACTTCGATAAAGCTCATTGTTTCTACATTTAAAATATTAAATTTTACATCTTTCCTTTTCAAAAGTAAAGCTTTCCCAATTAACAATAAAATTGATACCCAATTATAAATCAACTATACGGTTGTATCATACACAAGTACACGTTTGCGTTCTTTGACTTTCTTTGTTTGTGAAAATGAAATTTCTAACAAACATTGTCTTATTTTTTAAAAANCTTTCCCAATTAACAATAAAATTGATACCCAATTATAAATCAACTATACGGTTGTATCATACACAAGTACACGTTTGCGTTCTTTGACTTTCTTTGTTTGTGAAAATGAAATTTCTAACAAACATTGTCTTATTTTTTAAAAACTAGAATAAATTTATATTAATAAAATATGAAATAATATATAATTATTAATAACAATAGAATAAATTTATATTAATAAAATATAAAATAGTATATAATTATTAATAAAATATAAAGTACTATACACTCATATTAAGTTGTGGTTTGTCTTTTAAGGAAAAAAAACTACAATGCGGTAAAATAACACTATTTTTTTAAAAATATGCATCAAGAATTACCAAAATTTTAAATCTTAAAAATAATTTTATAAGTTACTTTTATGTTCATATGTGTTTAATTTTAATAATTTGAGAGGCCGTTGATCCAAGAACCCACATGATTGTTCTTGTTGTAGTTTGTAGTTTCCCTCCTTTTGTATCTTCATTAAGAGATAGGGTTAGAGGTAGTATATTTAACTTCTTGGAATTTGTTATTTTTATCAAGTTTTGTTATGTTTTTTTTAAATAAAAATATTGTATTATTTTGTTTTAGCAAAAAATACATATGTTTTAGTGTATATTATAGCATGTCAATTGTTTTGTCATCGTAGTGGAAACCAAAACATGTGGACAAGACAATTGTTCATTGTTCTAGAACTTTAAGAAAAAGAGATAATTGTCGACATATAGATATGGGGACTTGCCACCTATTCTACCACAAGTGTGGAAACCAGAACAAGTGATGGACTAAGTGCCTCGACCACTTATCAAACCAGAACCAGAGTCTGTGGTGTGCAAAAATTGCAAAAAATTAGCAATTAAACCAGAGAAAAAACCTGTGAAAGCACTAGACATGGGGCGAACTCGGGCGTTCATCTTGGCGAAGTCGGAAGACAAAAGGATGACAGCAAGTCGAGCATCGACTCTTCTTAGGATCGCTTGATAGGGAGTCATACAGGCCGTCCAAATGCTTGTTGAAGATGCTCTAGCGGTGTTGTTGCTATGCCAAATCCTTACACATCTCGAAGATCAAGACCAAGTGGTCTTCCGTAAGTCTGCAAGAGCTGGGAGTTGGGTGAGCCTGTTCATCAGCTTCATCATCATGAGTCTATTCATCATCAGGGTCTTCATCCATGGTAGCAGTAGCAAAGTCATTTGTAGCGGCAAAATCCATGGTAGGGTCCTCTTCCATAGTGGCAGCCGAATTCTATCATGAGTGTTCCTCTGAAAGCAAGACTTCTTCTTCCACAATGCAGTATGTCTCGGCTAGCTCCTGGAAAGGGGTGGTGGTGCAAATGGCGAGCTGATGCTCCAAGGCGGTTGACGACAGGAAAGGCATAATTTCCTCCCAGTTGGATGAATTTTCTTCTTCCACCGGGCAACCTCCATGGAGACCCTCTGTGCTTGAAGGAAGGACAGGGCTCCGATTGAGTCTCTTCAAACCAATTTTGACCAGAAGAACCTGTGTGGTCCGAGCTATCGCCTGGTATGAGAGCTAAAGAGGCTGGTCCCGGGCGTTTTTGTCTACCAAACCGGTTGTAATAGGTTGGCCCTTGCCAAGGCTTACCTCTCTCGCGAGGCATGGCTGAGTAGAGCATAGAGTGAATGGAATCAACAATGGTGCGAGCTAGGGCGTGGAGCATAATGATACCGAGCGACCAAATGCCCGATATAGAACCCCCCACAGGACGAAATGACCAGGAGGACGAAGGATTTGATGGCTCTGGTAGCCATTAGTGCAGGAGTAATGGCAATTACCGATTTCGTACTGATGTCGAGGAACCGAGTCTGGGTCTCCATTAAGGCCCAACGCACTAAACCTTGGCGCTCATGTAAACTAGCCATCGTGATTGGACAAGGGAGGAGGGTGGCGGCGAGGGGCTTTAATTGCTCTCGAATTCGCCCCATCCAATGACGTGTGGACTCCATGTGTCACCCCGTCCGGGGAATGTTTTTCTATGTTAATTGGGCCTTTTTTTTTGAATATGTAATAATTATCTCTATGTCATGGATTGCTTTGAAAATAGACTCAAACTTCCCATTCATTAGGTTCAATTTAGAGAAAATTCCATCCTGCTACTATCCCCTTTTTTCCATTACTTGGGCTATGAAGGATTTAGTAAGCCAATACAATTCTATTAACCTAAAGACTTGGTATCTTTGATATGGGAGAAACCAATGTCAGGGACCAATTACAAAAATTCGGCATTCACCTAAGTTTTGTGTCTTTTGCTCATGACCAGGTTTTCTATATGGTTGACCTCATCCTTGATGTGTTTGGGGAAGGGTCACTAGTAATTGTTCACAGTAGCCATGGCATCAACTTGGGCTTGGGTGTTTCACTGGGGTTGTTGGTAACTTGAGAATCGCCTACCTACCTTGTTCCTACCTTTCTCCTTCCCCTCTTGGGCCCTTGCTTGTTGGTTTCATTTCAAGGCTCAAATTTAGGCTCCAACATCTTGGTGCCATGATGTGTTACAATGCAATGATAAGAAAAACTACCTTGGGAGACATAGATAGTCCACTAAAATAGGGAAAAAGGGTTTACATAATGAACATCAACCAAGAAAAAGGGTTCACATAATGAACACAAACTGCATGGAAGGAAATGTGTGCTAGAGATGACACATGACCCACCACACTATAAGGATAGAACCTTCTTGGACGAGGTAAGAGGAGCTTGCCTATCAAAGACAAATTGAGAACCAATTCGAAGATAAACCTGACTAGTATAAAGATCCAAAGAAGACTAGTATAAAGATCCAAAGATTTGAGAAAAAACCAAACACCAAATTGGTGTATGAGACCCCCTCCGTGTAGCGATTTGACTACTAAAATCTACGGAGGTATACATACTTACCCAACTCTAGATTTGAACCCATGACCTCCAAAAAAGAAACACATATTCTAAACCATTATATTCACTAAAATTGTATAAATATTATATATATCAAAAATTTCACAATTAATTAATTTAATGGATAGATCTAAATCTCTTTTACCCCATTTACACTTTTAAATTTAAATACCATCCTTAAATTGAGAAAAATTATCAAATTTTAAAAAATATTAAAAACAAACAACTTTAAAAATAGTTAAACGATCACTATCATCTTCCTCGATGTTCTCAATATCATTTGTCACTGCGAACGACAGATCGCTGTGGCTTTCGTTCCACATTTTCCTCTACTCGTTGGAGAGAGGCAGTTGAACGGTCATAACTACATTCTATTTTAACATTACTATTAAAATGATTCCAATCTGGCACATTGATTGCCAGCTAAGACAGTGGAATCCACGTGGCGTTTGGCATGAATTATGTTCGCTTGCACGGTTTGTCGGTCGGTGGCGTAGAACGAATTCACGCAAATTCAATTCACCATTAAATGTGACTGGCAGTAACTTAATTTGTGGATAAATTCATCCTTCTGGTATATTCCTTTTGTTCCGTTAAACTAAACTTAGATTACAGTTTTTCATGGAACTTTACTTCCCAGGATTTACTTTATTCGAAAAGAATTTAGATTCTTGAAAATTTTTCAAATTCCTAAAATTTGGAGTTGGTTAAACGTTCTATCTTTTGTGTTTTTTGGCAGGAATTTAGTGATGTAAATTTAAACAAAATTACTATTTTCAATTATTTAAGTTGTATTTTTAATGCATAAATGGATTCAGCTTGTTGAAAAACTCTTAAATCATTAAAATTATACAAACTTAACCACTCAAATATGCAAATCCAACCATTCTTCGCCTGATTTTGAATAAAATCAAACAAAAAAATTTACCTAAAACACTCAAAATAAAACGTTTAAATTACTACCTAAAATTTCGAAAAAACAAAACAGTACATCTAGAAAAAAGAACCTTTCCAAAGAACCTTTCCAAAAAAGAGAATTTAACCCATGAATTAACGGCTTTCAATTGAGTTTCTATAGATCATAATTACTCGAATCAAATGGAACTTTGTTGATAGAATTTTTCTTCGAAGAATTCTAGCCCGGAACCTTTGAAATTAAAAAAATTTAAAGAAACAGTAAATTACCAGAATGAACATTAAAAAAATTTGAACTTAGCCAAGAATTAACGGGTTCCGTTTGATTTTTCAATGCCGGTTGAATTTGAATTTTGAATTTTCCATATGACTTCATGATTGGGATGAAAGCATGGCCCCCCTGGACCAAATGACGCCCACTGACAGCCGTCAACTTAGGGGATCTAGCTCTACCGCGTTTACAGCTTTTACCTAACAAATCGTGGATGTATGACTGTATAGCATTGAGAGACCTAAGTTTGTCTTCACCCCGTCGATCCCCTACCTTCGCCACCATTGCAGAGCTGGCAGAGCTCTAGAGCAGGCGCCAAACGCAAAAGTTCCTGTCGATTAGCCGAAGATTTGTTTCATCATAAGCCTCGGATTCTCAGTACTCTTTTTCAGCATTGAGACTGATGGGTTTAGCAATCTCGGTGTTTGGGGATCTGGGTCTTCGGCAAACTATTGATTTAGTGTGTGAAAGGGAGGTGGGTCTAATCAATACTGGCTCTTTTTAAGAAAATTTGGCTAAATTTGTATTGTCTCGAGTACTGCTGAATGAAGTGAAGGGAGGCTAGATGAATCGATCCATGGAAGGAACTCTGTGAAACAAGAGCTCTTGCATAGTTTCAGTGGGGAAGAGGTTGGATTCGATAGCTGTCTGTAGCTCGTCATGGGATTGAGATATGGGCATCAAGAACAGAAGATCGACTACGTTTTCAAGATGCTGATTATTGGGGATTCTGCTGTGGGAAAATCACAGCTGCTGTCCAGATTCTCCAAGGATGAGTTTGGCTTGGAATCTCGAGCTACAGTAGGCGTAGAGTTTCAGACCAGGACAATATTCATTGAGAACAAGATGATCAAGGCTCAGATCTGGGACACTGCAGGCCAAGAAAGGTGGTATACAACTTTTTTCTTCTTCTTTTAATGCAATTTATAAAACACCACCGTTACAACAGATATGAGTTACAGCCTGTATCAATAGACATAGGAGTTGCATAAAGATCCTCTTCATATTCAAGTTCTCAAGTTCTAAACGTGAATATGTATATATGGCCTTGAACCAAGATCCCAAGGGGTAAGGAGTTTTCGTGTTTTTAAGCATATTAATTTGAATTTTGACATGGAGTGTTTGATGATCTTTGAATACTCTGAGTTCTCCCTGTTATAATTGTGAATTGAAAGTTGTTTCCTTAATAGTGAGTTGTGCATATTTTTTAATGAGGAAATGCAATACCAGACAATTATATAGTGTATCATAGCTCTTTGCAACAAACCTTGATCAATTAAGTTTAAAAGTTGTATATAAGTGTATTCTGGTTGAAACTATTCCCAAAAAGTTTTTGCAGATAAACCTGGCCACAAAACAAGACATCCTCAAACATTGAACTTTGAAAATTTGAACATTGAAAATGGCAGAGATGCTTGCTTTATAATAAGGTTCAAGTTTTCCTCTTCACCTGGGTTCAGTCTCTACAAAGTAGACAGGTTAACTCATTGTTCTTTTTTAAAATTTTAAGATAACATTGGAATTTGAATCCTTTTCCTCTAACTGCCCAAACTAAACTCAGTTCACAAAAATCAAGTTTTAAGTTTTAATTAAATTCAGTTCACAAAAATCTAAGTTTTATTAGAATATAGATATCTATTAAGTTTGATATGTCTATATTGACTGATTTTGTTGGGATCAAACAAAAGCAGGTACCGGGCAATCACAAGCGCTTACTACAGAGGAGCTCTGGGGGCACTGATAGTGTACGATATCACCAAATGGTACTCGTTTGAGCACATACCTCGGTGGCTTGAAGAGCTGAGAATGCATGCAGACAACAACATTGTGATCATGCTTGTTGGAAACAAATCTGATTTAGGGAACTTGAGGGAAGTCCCAACAGAGGATGCTAAACAATATGCAGAGAAGGAAGGCTTGTTTTTCCTTGAGACATCTGCTCTTGATGCCACCAATGTTGAGAATGCATTTCTCACGGTCCTCCGTGAGGTCTATAAGGTGGTGAGCAAAAAGGCCTTGACTGCAAACCAGGATGATGGGACTGTGCTCAGGTCCATTCTGTCAGGAAGAAGATTGGCTCTAACTCCGTATGATGATAAGGCTAGTAGGGCAGGATGTTGTTATTCATAGTGCTATTAATTTTCATAATTGGGCCTATGGCCACTCGAATTCTAGAGGAGAGGCCAGGAATTGGATACATCTGAGGCATAAAAGATCATGACGGATCTGTGATACATCTGAGGCATAAAAGATCATGACAGATGTGAAACATCTGAGGCATCAAAGATCACGGGTTTTGACAGATCTGTGTTAGACTTAATTGATCCATGGCTTATCCTGTTCACCTTGACTCTTGTAAAGGAAGCCTATTTTTTTTTGTATGAATTGTTCTTTCACTGTTAGACTGATGAACGCAATATACCAAGTCTACTTTTTCTGTTGAATTTAAGTGGACAATTTAATGCAGAAGTTGAAAGTAAAAAGAACAGAAGCAATAATTCTAATACATGAACAGGAGTTGGGAGTTGATTTATGCAACTGCAAATGCTCTTTATAGTTTTACTATAGTATGTACAAGTACAATTGATTTACTGTATATTTGCATCTAGATTTCAAGAACTTGGGTCTAAATTAAGTCTTGTTTATCCTTTTTTTTAGTTTGTTTGAATTTCTTTAATATGTAGGTTTTCACAGTTACTCATAATAATTGCAAACTTTTTGAAAGTTAACTGTAATATTTTTTGAAATTTACAACTTAAACGTTTCAAAAAAATTATGACAAAATTTACTTTCATATGTAGGTTTTCACAGTTACTCATAACTTTTTGAAAGTTAACTGTAATATTTTTTGAAATTTACAACTTAAACGTTTCAAAAAAATTATGACAAAATTTACTTTCAGAAGATTTGCAATCATTGTTTGAACTTGCTTAAGATTTTACTGTTGAACAATATGCCATAAGTAAAGAAGGTCTCATCATTGTTTGAACTTGCTTGTGATTTTACTGTTGAGCAATATGCCATAAGTAAAGAAGGTCCCATTTAGATTAAATGGTTAAATTTTGTTTTATACTGTGAATTAGTTCTTATACTCATCCATGCAGTTTCAGTTAAATCTTAGTTATCCTTAAATATTTATGTTCTTTAATAAATCCAGGATTGACATAACTCAATGCAGTGTAAGAAGAGCACTGAAAGCCAGAAACTAATGGAAGGTTTTATATAGCAGGGTTAAAAAAGGAGAACGTTATACATAAACTAATGGAAGGTTTTGTATAGCAGGGCTAAAAAGGAGAACGTATACAGAAACTAACGGAAGGTTTTGTATAGCAGGGCTGAAAAAGGAGAACGTATACCTGTATGTGTAATTTGTTAGAAAATAATAAGGAAGCAACATAATAGACCATATTTTAAAATAAGGTGGTTAATAACGAACAAACTCAATTTTAGATGAAAGTTTTTCCAAGTCGAATGAATTTGTTAAATTGATGGAAAGGAGAGAGATTTTGTAAAACTATCTCCTCTGTTTTAGATGAGAGGTTTTATCAATCTCCGATATGAATACAATAATGATATTAAAGATCTCAAGATGCTACAATAATGATATTAAAGATCTCAAGATGCTATTTTGAGTGTAGTAGTTGGTGAACTATTTTTGGATGTTGTAGGTTTTATGAAATGATTTTTTTGGGGTGATATTTTTAGGGACATTTGTTAAAAATTTGGGTAGAAATTGTTAGAGGAAGTTGAATATCAGCATGGTAGCAAGAGGAGAGATCCCATAGAATAAGGTCAGTCATTTCTCTTTTATCACTGTGGTCAATTCAATAAGGTCATTTTGCTTGCATTTGAGTGTTCAGAGAAACTCACAAGGCAGAGGAACGATAAATAGGAGTAGAAAGTGCACTTAGCAGAACGTGAAGGAAAAGTGGATGCTGCACCTGAATGAGGAGAGAATCTGATGAGAAGTCAAGTTGATGATGCAGCACCGGAAGAGGATGGTTGGTTTTGGGGTATGCGGGGGTCAATAAATATCTCAATTTTTAGATATATATATATATGCTTGGTGGGTAACAAATTTGGGTAGAAATTGTTAGATTCACAGATTTGAGTGATTATTTTTGTATAATCTTAGTGTTTTAGTGATTTTTCAACATGTTAAATTCATTTTTATATTCAAAAATAAATTTTAAACAACAAAAAAAATAATAATTTTATGCAAATTTATATTACTACATTCCAAAAAAAATATTTAATATAACAGTTAAACTATATATATATATATTTTTGGAACAGCAGCTTAGTCAATTCCGCCCATGGTACCTCAGTCTGCAGGCTTAGGTTAGGAAAGTACCTAAGAGAGCGCAGGAATGAGACCTGACACTTCCATATAATATTCCACTTGTCATAACTGGTTAGTACCATTATAGCTCTGAAGGAAGATGCATAAAAAGAAGTGAAAAGCGTGCCGTTTATTTTTATTGATCATTTGTGTAGGCTGTATAGAGATTTGTAGCTTACTCCAGGGTAAAGGAAACTGCTGAGGCTTCTTGGCTGATCTCATATATATTGCTATTCCACGTCACTTTCACTTTCTTTTGCTTGCATTAAGGCAAGGAATTCAGATCAGAGGTGCTAGTTGCCAATAACCTCCAGGTTAGTACTTTTGATATAATTGTTCAATAAAGTTTAAAGCATATGATTAGATATTAAGCATTAAAAAATCATGATTGAAACATGAAAATGAAAATGTAATTAAGTAATTTATATATATATTTTTGATCATGTAATTAAGTAATCTATATATATATATTTTGGATGGTGATAAATTTTATTATAACTTAGTTTAGTCATATATTATAGGTTGTTGTCTCTTGGGTGTAGGGTATTTGGTGATGGGTGTGATGGAGTGTATTGCTAGGGCATTCCTTATGTGAAGTCACCAGTTGGAAACCTCGAATTACTTTGTGTATAGAATTACTTGAAGGTTATAGTGGTAGCAATTGGATAACACGACCGTGTCATGTATGTGTCCAACTAGTTGCTGATTCTACTAGTAAAAAAATAAAAATATTATAGGTTGTTATTTGTGAAATGCTGATTCATTATTGTTATTCAAGAAAAACCACCCCATTATTGTTATTCAAGGAAAACCACCCCAAGTGAAATAACTTGTTGGTGGAGTCATTTATTTTTACTCTTCCCAAATGTTTCCAAGTCTTGGGTTTTAATATATTTTCTTATGTTCTAAAAAGATAAATCCTTAACCAATTATAAATAGTTTTAGCCTTGCTCCACGTTAAAAAGATACTTTCAATCTAGATAATATCCTTAAAAAAAAAAAAAAACAACCAATATACTTTATGATCATTGCTAAAACTATCTCTCTTAAAACCATATACTTATATATAAAAATTATATTTTCTATAATTTAATTGAATTATTACAAAATGAAAAATCATTTTTATATTTTTAATAATATTTAATGTAAAAATAATAAAATAAAATTATTATTATTTTTTTATATTAACAACAATCTAAATATTATAACATTAAAATGTCAAAATTCGTGTAATATATATATATATATATATATATATTAACAACCGTCTAAAGATTATAACATTAAAATGTCAAAATTGACTCAAAATAGAGTGTAAAAATATACTTATATAATAATCACTTTAATTAGTTATGGAATTCTTTTATTATTATTTTTTTTTAATATAAAAAATGATTTTTAACATAATATTTGAATTGCAGTGCATATTCAAAAATTAAATATAATTTAGAAATTTAATAAAATTTTAAGTTAATAAAGTCTAAAAGTATAATTATGAGCATAAATATGAAAAAAAATCAGTTATGAAATTATTTTATTTATTTTTTCCTTAATATAGAAAATGTTTTTTTATTAATTAATATAATATTTGAATTTCAATGCATCTTCAAAAATTAAATATAATTTATAAATTAAAAAAAAATAATAAAATTTTAAGTTTGAAAACATTTTGGTTGTGTTTCTTCATCGTAACAAAGTTAAATGTAATTTAAAAATTTAAGAACATAAAATTTAAATTTAAAATTGAATTTGAATTTAAAATTTAAAAACACAACTTAAATTTGAAAACATTCCATCATAGCAAGGTCTTGTCATAGGATTAAAATATTAATCATGTAGGTACCCCATAAAAGATGTTGAACTAAGCTTAATTTAAAAATATATATTAAATTTTTTTGGTGAAGGGACAAAGGGAAAAACTCCCAACTAAAAAGACAATTTTATCACTTATATAGAAGATATCTAATATATTATTTATGATTGAATATGTATAACTTAGATATCTAATATATTATTTATTATTGAATATGTATAATTTAGAAATAAAATTTAGTTGTTTTGGGTGAATAACGAAGTTGTATTATAAAATTAAAATATCAATTATGTAGATTATTAAGATTTAATAATTATATAAAAAATTTATGCATTAATACAACTCGAAGGAGAGGGATTTGCTAGGGTTTGATGTATACACTGTTCTAAGGTTCTTGGATCGAGCAATAGTTTCTTGAATCATAGCAACAATTTTCGACCCTTGGCATTATTGGTCTCACATCTATGGCCGAGGAAGAGTGGGCGAGAGCCCCCTCATATTGCAATGTGGCAGTGAGTGATCCGTCGGGAGTTTCTGGTTCGTGGCCTCCATTCGAACCACCGCCATAGCTAAATGAATAGATTTATTAAGAGGAGCTTTTTGAGCACTCAACACACCCTAAAAAAAGCCTCTGTCAAATTTTTGCTTTTTTTTTAGGGTACCACCCGATCTTCTGCAGTGTCTGATTTGATTTCATTTTTTAAAATGTTTTTTCTTTGCTTATTTTCATGACTCTCATCACCTATTCAGGTTTTCTTGAACTTATGAAACTTCATGACTAAAAAGACCTTAAACACCTGAATAAAGAATGGGCAACAAAACACTTCACTAAATGCGATCAGGGTTGGCATTGGAAGGAATTCAAAGGAAAAATAACCACTCGGAAAACCTTAGTCACTGAGCACCGATCTCCATCGGCATCAACAAAAGGAAGTTTTGGTTTGCGCATAAAGGTATCGCCGATAGCCGATACCTCTTCGACATCGGTAAAAAACAGGGGGGACAGACTTTAACAAAGAACATAAAGACATTGTCGATAGTCGATGCCCGACGTGCTTTATCAGAATTGGGAAAAACCTAGAAGGATCGCAACAAACATTATGACCGTGATAAAAATTATTCTCGATCGCTGATCCCTGATGTGTTTTCTACATCGAGACTTTTTTAAGGGAGCCGATCCGAAAAAGCACTTTGATAGGTTTATCGCCGACCGCCGATCCTATGCTTTTCAGCATCAACAAGCTAAGGTTTTCTCTAGAACGAATAACTTAAGGAAAATCCCGACTCCAATTAATACAAGTGAATTAAGTCATCGGTCTTCAATGCCACGTGTCTTTACCAGGTAAGAGGGTCGTACGCCCTAGTGCCATCCCGAGTTATCCTTGGTTCCCTAGGTCCGAGTCACACCTCCGAGGAAGCGTTGTCGCGTCATTAATGTACGGTAAGATCGATCAGTGTCAGAACTTTTTGCAGGAGGTTATCAACGAAAACATTCATAGCACACCTCCGATCCCCAATCCACCCACTGAGAGAGTGACACAATGGGACTTTTTGGCATTAGATATGATCGGATTTTGAATATTTAAGGAGCTAATTAATACTCGATCCGACATTAGTTTCTACCCCGTGCGCTAATCAAAAAAATTGTTTAAAATCACTGATAGACCACATCACCACACATGCCTCCGCCGTCAACCCATGATGAATTTAAGTTATAGAGATTCAGCGACAAATTTGTTAAAATTTCACTCATAACCCGAATTGAATGGCTAATGCGACATGGTAAGATCTTCCCTGTTTAAATTCTCTTGAGCCATTGTAAACGAAATCATTCTGTGCATAAGAGAATTCTGGAGCATCTGAAGGAGCAAGACGAGCAAGTCGAAGGCTGTATCGATCCCGTGATTGTCAAAATAACCAGGTTTTAACAAGCTTCAAAGGTATGTATCCGACTCTGTAAATTCACTGGCTATAATTTTTGTATGTGAGTTTCTCAGTTTTTATACAGTCCCTCAAATTTTGTTTAAGTTGCAGGAACGATGCCGTTGAGAAACCCAACCACCAGACGCTCGCCAAGAGCACCAAAGCTGAAAGAACCTGAGACAGGCGAAGGTTCTTCTCCGAGAACCGCAAGGTAATTGGAGTACGCTCCTAGGCCGAAGCCTGTTGTCTAGACAACAACAAAGAAGGTTTTTGTCCAACCCCTGACCTTTGGAGATACAGAGGCAAGCATAGGGTCCAAGATGGCTCTCCCATATTGGGGGGATCTCTTTAACAGGATTAGTCGAGAAGAGTACCAGGAAAATGTCCCATACAATGATCCATATGTAAGGGCGCTTGACAACCAGGTGTTCTCGAACATCTGACGGTCATATATACATATGGTGGCAAGGAGAACCCCCATTTTTCTTTGCATATAATTCCTGAAGTGGCTCATTGACCACATAGACACACATAAGTTTTTAATCAATGATGACAATGGTGGGGGTGTCAGAGTTTTCCTCCTGGTAGAAGTTCAGAAGTATTATAAAATCAGATACCTAGAGGAGCGACTAAACACAGACTTTGTCTTGAAGTTTTACGAGCACCAGGACACCATCCGGGTGATGGCCTCATGGTGGAGGGAGGACAAGAAGTTTACCAACCAGAGCATTGGCTGGTATGGGAAAACTAACTTAAGGGATCCATACGTCTATTTGATGGCTCTCATCTACCGATTGTACAAAGAGAAATATTGCTCTAGGTTTTCAGAGGCATGGATGCCTTTGGCATACACGGTTGAGATCATCGGGTGTAGCTTCAACTTGGGAGAAATAATATCCAAGCAACTGAGCATCTGTGTGCAGTAGGCCCATGCGCCGAAGGAAGGGGAAGCACCAACGTTTTACATGGATTCATACTTGCTCGATGTCATGTGCGCTAGAAACGTCTTCGCTAGCATGAATCTGAGCTGGCATGTTGTAGAACTCACGGTCCATGTCTACTTCAGCGTGTTATAAGAAAACATGTATATGAAATCCTACTCCCTCATCTGCGATGAATTCATTGCCCAGGTTTTTTTTTTTTTTTAAAGAAGGAATGCCCAAGACTATCGGCGACAACCAAAAAGATGATATCCAAGGTAGGCCATTGGTATTTGGATGAGCGCACCACCTACATCAGGGTGTTCGGGGCCATCGAAGCACCACATCTCCTACCAGCTCATGTCCCAGACCAGCTTGTAGTAGGAGAAACATGTTATCAAAACATCTTGCAGGGCTACAAAGCCACCCTGGTCAAGGACAAGAAACGCGATTTCATACCCTATGCTTTCCATGTAGGGTTATACTTGGTAAAGGACACCACTCACACCAAACAAGAAGGGATGAGCCAACTCGAATTCAGATTTCCAACAGGTAGATTTCGCAAGCACGATCCAAAGGGCCTAGTCCTGCAACATGCTTCACAGGTGTCGTCCTGCTGGCCGTATGCCCACGACAAGTTCGAAGACGAAGTCTTTACAGAGAACGCCCAGGACTGGGATGAGGTGGTGCAAAGGATGGTCGACCCGAAAATGACCAGGTTCAAGGACAAGAGCATGGATGAATAGACAAAAACTATAGAGTAGTTGGCTCAAGAGGCCCTCAGAGCCAGGGAAGAAATCAGAGCGATAGAGGCCACACATGTGCAGAACAGGGGACTGACTATGACACCGAAGGCACAAACAAGGGGATTGATCCTAATAGAACAAGCACAATGAGTAATTGATAAGCTGTGGAACGACCCAGAACTCATGAAAATGACAAGGGTCCCTGTCGACAACCCAATCAAGAGTTGGGTAGGTCCAAGTGACCCAGAGCTAATACAAATTGAAGAAATCATCGAGTTAGATAACTTTGAAGTTATAATGCCACAAGCCAGATCACCAGGGGACATTTCATCTCAACCAGAGATAGAAAGGACATAAGTGAGAGAAAGTGCACCAAATCCCCTCCACGACTTAATAACCATCTATGATGATGAGGAGAGTTCAGAGGTTTCCTTAGTGACTTCGATGCAGATCACAGAGGAAAAAGAACTCAAGAGGCATCTTCCCCAGCTCTCGATGCTCAAATTCAAGGCCTTCCACAGAATGACCAGGAGGTCGAAAGTGTCTTAGGCACTGAGGTACTCGATGTACCGAAGACCCAAGTGGATAGCCCGAAGGAGGAGATAGGATCAGGTGAATAAGAAGAAGAATTTCCACAGCAGGAAATCGACATCTCAACAACCAATTATCAAGTAAGTACCAAGCCTGCCCCTGATGCTTCAATTTCAGCCGATAGTTTACCTCTCAATGAGCAACAACCAGAGCTTAGACCTTTGGAACACACATAAGAGGTTCAAGAACCCAGTCTTGAACAAATATACATCGTCGGGAGCTTGGGAAATATGCTTACCTGGGGAGATCAACAAATCCTTGAAGCCATGGATGAAGTTGCTGATATACAAGCCATCTCCTATAACCGAAAGAGGAAAACTATCGTAAAGAGAACAACCAAGAAGAGGAGGCTAACTCTGGATCACTCCATCCTCATCATCACAGAGGAAAAATTGATTAGAACAGAGCATTCCAAGACACCCAAGCTTATCGACGCAGGGATGACAATCAAAGATGCCACCCTGGATAGAGAGAAAAGGGATGAAGAGGATCTAGCCACTGCACTGAAGGATTTGGAACATCTATGCCATTTGGCGAAATATTATCAGCACTCTACACAGGCCATGATGTTCTTGAGAAATGAATTCCAGGGAGCCTACAGTAAATTCACAAATGAGCGGCACCTTTTCACTGCGGAATAACTGATTTCCAAGAAGACACCCTCATGGCGTTGGCGACATGCAAAGATATGGAGAGATGGTATGAGAAAGCACACCAAGCAGTGGAAATGATTGATTACATCAGCATCGTTTAGCAGGGTCGAGACGCCGAAGAGCATGACATTCAGGTACTAAGGGATAGAAACATCGATCGCATAAAGAAGTCGACCGAATACTAGGTGAAAATGGCCCAAGAACCTCATCGGGAAATCCAAGAGAAATGGGTCGAGTACGAAAGGAGTTGGACCAAGATCAATCGGGCGATGAGAGACATCGACCTCCCATAATTTGGCACACCCGATGACTTTGCCGACTTGCATGACATAGTCAAATTACATGCCGAACAAGACTCATCGTGGGCTGCGAAGATAGAAAAGGTGGCGAACAGGGCGCCAGGTCAAGTGCAGTATTTCATGGAACACCCAATCAAGGCTCAGACCATGTTGCAACAGTTAAGTTCTCGAATAGTCAAGTATCAGGCACAAGAAGTAGAAATAAAGGAGATCCTTTCGACCCTAATGGACCAACACAGATTCCTGTATGCCAACACATGCGAGGATCTCTTCGTCCAATGGTCAGAGTACAAGAAGAATCATCCAATCAAGTGAAACCATTTGATGACTCTTAGAAGACTGAGCGATGAAAGTGCCATGTGGCGATGCTTTGTTTTACTTAGCTTGCACTTTTGATAGTTATTTTTTGTTAATAATATGTTATAAATAGGAGGATCGACCCGTTAACAGAGGTTGATGGTTTTTTGCAAAGACCCTCATTTTTGGATTGTAAAGAACTATTTTAGAGATACCTTAATTGAGAAGTCTTGTTTAGGACCAGAGATAAAGTTTTTCCATTTTTCATCAAAAGCGTGTGTGATTGGATCTGAAGAAGAATTATTTCTGATTTTATCTCATGAATGGATGCTGTAATGAGTAAGAGCCTTTGAATATGTTGATAAGTTATCTAATTCAATATGTTTATAGTTCTTGTCTCTAATGATGAAGAGTAAATCATTGTGTTAATATGATTGATGATTAGAGTTAAGGAAACTATTTTTCTTGCCATCGTTTATTGGATGTATGTTTTCTTCTAATAATTGTATCTTAGTCAATAATTGGAACACCAACAAGTTAATGTATTAGTACTAGACTTGTTGTAGGTGTAAGAATCATTGTTTGCATGCTTGAGTATGAGGGTTATCCCAAGCTCAACCTTCTTCTGTATTTAATTCATTTCCCCTTTGTTACCCAGCTGGTTTATACCAACATTTATCTTGTATCGGTCCCACCTATAAGAGAAAATACAAAAAGAGAACGTTCGAACTGAAGGAGGAGTTTTCACAAGAAGACATCCTGCCAATCACTATGTAAAGCCCATCGATTAATTGGCCGGATCACAAGATCTGAAGAACCATTCCACCATTAAACACTGTAGAGTCTAATTGGGCCTCGGTGGCATGTTTAGTTCCTACTATTGAGTTAAAGGGATTTATGACCCCTCAACATAATTGACGATAGAAGGAGGGCCTACAGAATGAATGGTTGACAATATTTTTTACATAATGTTTCACATATCCTGTACATTCAAAACAACCCACATGCATGGATAGTCATTCTCAAGACAACCCACACACTAAATACTCCTGAAACGAGTAACTCACCCCATCAAGAGGAAGAACATATATTCCCTAAGATACCTTACGCTCTTCTTCACGAGGAGTTGAACTAGTTCAGAAGAATAACAAGAGCTTACGCCTGATAGATCAGAGCACTGCCCTTAGCTTCGTTACTTCCTCGTAGAAAACAAGTAAGCAGACCAATGGTCGATACCCCCGACCAGGTTTTTGTGCACACAGTAGAAGACCTGATAGATTTATCTCTCACCGAAATCAAACATCTTCTTAATCTAATCCCCGAAACACTAGCCGACAACTGCTCCGAGCCCGACAATTTTTCCGATGAGGAAGGGTTTAACTCAGAACGCTCAGTTTCAGGATCGGATGACATGGAAGATAACAATGATCATAATTAAGAAAGGGGAAACCCACCTCAGAGTAATTAACCTTGGTTGGCCATAGATTCTCTAGCCATCCTTGGATGAATACATAACCTTCCCCGACATCCAGAAAAGTTACTCTGTAAATTTGACCCTAAAACCTCAGGATTGTCGGAAGACCATATCAAAAAATTAATACTAGATATCAGACTGATGAATGTCCAACATGAAGACGTAGTATGTAGGAGTTTCCCCTATACTTTTGAGAATTCAGCCTCCACGTGGTATTTTAACTTACCTGTAGGATCCATAACTAGTTGGATGAAGTTTCAAAAGGATTTTCTGGATAAATTTGTAGAAGAAACCACTATAGGATATTTGGTGGCCAAGTTGTTCGCCGCCACCATGATTTCAAAGGAGAAGGTTAAAGAATATAATAAACGGTTCTCCAATATCCTAAACAAATTTCAACCTGAAGCTAAACCCACTCAGGAGTTGCAAATCAAAGTATATGCTAATGCTCTCCGAGCTTCTATTTCCATGTTTGTGAAGAGGGCTACCAAAACAACCTTAGCTGAGAATTTTGAAGAAGAAAAAATGATAGAGTTCCAAATGAAGGGATGTAAAGAAGGCCAGGTCTCATTAGTTAAGAAGGAAGTTCAACCTCCTCCCAGGAGGGGACTCCTGTTGACTAGACCCCTAGGGAAACAAATAAAACAAGGTCACGAAAAGGGAAGTGGATACATAGAAGACCTACAATGTATGATTAAGAATTTGTCGAACGAAATAATAGAAATGAAGAGAAGTGCAGGGGAAGGAAACCAAGGCGAGAGGACCTATAAACCCTTTTTTAAAATAAATCCACCTTTTAAAGCAATTGAACCCCCCAACCAACTTAAACATCGATTTGAGAAATGTAGCATCCGACTCTTTCTGTACCAATCACCAAGAGAAACACTTTGAAAGAGATTTCCCACAATGGGTGCATGCCATGAATTTGATGGCCAACCGGTTTCTAGATGAGGTTTCCCTAACCGAATAATCAAATGGTTCAGTTATGAATATTGTTGATCAGGAAGAAGTTGATCCACCAGAAGAAACAACCATATTGATATGGGACCTTAACCTACCAATGCCTTTCGATGACATATTTGAGGTTCAAGAACCACCCACAAAAGTCTTGGTTGTGCAAACATGAAGTAAGGGTTAACCTGTCTCAAATGAACTTACTACGGCCCAAACGTCGGGAGGAAAACCAACTCCCGATCACCCGAAAGAACCTTTTGTTCCTCGAAGAAATCCTATTAAAATACATACACGAGAATCACCCAAGCTAGAATACAACATAGTAGAAGACTTGAAAAATTTGAAGGAAAATATATCGGTCATCGACATGTGTAGAATCCCTCAACAAAAGGACTTTCTGTTACAAGCGTTGAAATCAGTGGAAAATCCTACAACAAGCACTGACCAAGGAGGAAATCTAACTCCCACAGATCTAAGAAATAAACCAACTGTAAATGCTTTCTCTGAAGATAAGAAGGGAAAGCCTTTTGTCCCGCCGTTCCTTTTGAAATTTGAAGTCTTCAACAAGAACCTCCATAATTGTTTGGTTGACTCAAGAGCATCCTCCAATGTTATGCCATTGTCTATTTGCAAAAAATTAAACGCAGTCCCTCTCAAAAGAGATAAGCATGTAATACAACTAGATAGAACCCAGGTGAAGGTTATGGGAGAGCTCAAAGATGTAATTATCAGAATAACGACACACCCTAAATTTGTTCAAGTAATTGACATCATTGTAGTAGATATCCCAGAAGCCTATGGATTGCTATTGAGTCAATATTGGTCTGAGAAGTTAAACGAATACTTTAGTACAGACTAGCCTCACCTTTGGCTACCATTAAAGGGACACATGAATATGATCAAAATCGATAGGGAAAGATATCTAAAACACATGGTCACCGACCTAGAAACCCTTAACGAGCCCTCATCGACAGACTTTCCTGTGCTAGCAAATTATTCTTGTGATTCCGATTTCGGGAATTTCTCCCCCATCTCATTTGATGTCCCTCTTGCTCAAAACTTCGAAGTAAGTTTTCAAGAAAATTTTCTAACGACGACGGAGGAAACACTCTTTTGTCAAGAACAGGTATTAGAAACCACATAACAGATAGGAGGAAAGTGATAAGAAAGAGGAAGCTAATAGGTTTTTCCCACAAGTTTGGACCTTATACTTCGATGGATCTAAATCCCAAGAAGGGTCAGGGGCAGGGTGCATCCTCATTGATCCAAAAGGTAAACAAAATTTCCTGTCTTGTAGACTAGAATTTGAAGGCACAAACAACACCGCCAAGTATGAAGCCCTAGTACAAGGGCTAAAGAAAGACATAGACTTAAACATTAAAGAATTGAAGGTTTTCGAAGATTCTGAAATCATCGTTAGAAAAGTGAGGAACACTATACATTGCAACTCTCCCCACCTGAGGAATTACCAACAGGAAGTGCACAGACTAATAGAACATTTTGAAGCCTTCAACATTACAACGATCCCCAGAACAAAGAACACTCTTGTTGACTATCTGGTCACTAGTGCCTCAAGGCTATCACCGCTAGAAGTCTATGAAGCCTCCCGGTTCACTTTGGAACTACTCTACAAACCATCGGTGCCGAATAATATTTCTAATTGGAAGGTCTTTGAAGGAGATGAACATATCATAATTTTTTTGACCAATCAGGATAATTTTAAAGACTTGGCTATTGACGATGAAATATTCCAAGAGCAATTAGCAGAAACCGATCCTCATACATATCAACTGACTTCCAAACCAAGGTCTCACATGATATCGAAGGGAGTATCCAATTTAGAAAACCTTTTTGACCTAAGAGAAATATTTAAAGGGTCAAAGAACGCAAAGACGGGGAGTTCCTATCCCATGCATGAAACTATAAATCTAGGAACCCCGGAAAACCCCAAGAATATAAATCTCAGCAAGACAGTATCTAAAGAGGAAAGGAAGGCCTATCTCAAACTTTTCAGACAATATCAAGATGTTTTTGCATGGTCCTACCGAGATTTGAAAACTTATGATACTCGTATCATTCAACACACTATCCTGTTAAAGACTGAAGTGAAACCCTTCCAACAGAAGCTCCGGAAGTACCACCCATCCCTGGAGCCTCTCATGTGTCAAGAGTTAAAGAAACTACTAGATGCCAATATTATCTTCCAGGTTAGACACTCTGCATGGGTAGAAAATTTGGTTTCTGTGAGGAAAACGTCCAGGGAGATATGCCTATGCGTAGATTTCAGAAACCTCAACAAAGCTTCAGAAAAGGACAACTACCAAGTCCCACCAATGGAGCAACTCTTGCAGACCGTGTCTGGCTCTAAGATTTTCTCCCTATTGGACAATTTTTTAGGTTACAACCAAGGTCTAGTTTCAGAGGAAGATCGTTTGAAGACTACCTTCCGAACCAAGTGGGGAACCTTCGCTTATAAATGCATTCCCTTTGGGTTAATCAATGCAAGGGAAACCTTCCAAAGGGCCATGGATGTAGCATTTCAAGGACTAATAAACAATTGTGTAGTATTCTATTTGGACGACGTGACTGTGTATTCAAAGAACAAAGAATATCACATCCAACATTTAACCCTGATTTTTGAAAGGTGTAGGAAATACGGTATATCCTTAAACCCTAATAAAACTATTTTTGGTGTTGAGGAAGGTAAATTGTTAGGTCATATTATATCTCAAGAAGGAATTCGCATAGACCTAGAATGGATTAGGGCTATAGCTCAGCTCCCATTACCCCACACAAAAAGGCTATGCAATCCTTTTTTGGGAAAATCAATTTTGTGAGGAAATTCGCCCCCGATTTCGCTGAAACGATTAAACGCTTACAAAAAATGATTCGTAAAGATGTTGAATTTAAGTGGGATGATGAACGGAAAAGTTCTTTCAACAATATTAAGACTACAATATCTCAAGCCCCAGTGTTGCGAAGTCTCGATTTCAGAAAATATTTATTCCTCTATACTTTCTCCTCCGACCAATCGTTAGCTATAGTATTGAATTAGAAGGATGATTACAACAACAAGGCCCCGATATCATTCATGAGCACTAATCTCCAAGGGGGCGAATTAAATTATCCTACTATAGGCAATCATGCTTATGCAGTATACAAGGCAATGAAATACTTCAGATCTTAGATCCTGAAGAACCATAACAAAGTCATCGTGCCTCACCCTGTGGTCTGATACCTATTCACTCAACCAGAGATGGGGGAAAGAAGAGGAAACTTGATGGCAGTAGTCCAAGAATTTTATCTAGATATAAAACCTGCTAAACTGGTTAAGGGACAAGGGTTATGCAAAATGGCAGCTGAAGCCCATGACCAAGTAAATGAAGACCTCGGGTGGGAGAATGAATTGGAATTATGGTGTGGTGAAGCTTCATATGTCTCCCCAAGGCAAGAGTCTTGGTATGAGAAATTGAATTATCTCCTGCATCATGGAAATTGCCTAGAAAACCTAAATCCTAGGGAAAGGAGAGCCTCAGGGTTAAAATCAACACGATATCGCCTCATAAATTCAGTGCTCTTCCATGTTAATTATGATGGGGTACTTTTAAGATGTCTCAAACGTGAAGATGAAGAAAAAGTTCTGAAGGATATCCATGATGGTCCTGCAGGAAACACCACTGCTCATAAAATACTGAGAGCTGGATATTATTGGTCTACTCTGTTCATCAATGCTCACACATACACTAGAAACTGTAAAACTTGTCAAATAAGCGTGAGGAGGGAAAAGAGAGAAGTTGTCCCACTCCAACCTGTGGTCATTTCTAGGCCATTCGAGCAATGGGGGTTATATATCATAAGAGAAATTACACTGAGTTATTCAAAACAACATAGATACATACTAACTGCCACATACTATTTCATGAAATGGGTAGAGGCCATCCCTTTGACTTATGTAAATGAAAATGTGGTGATCCAATTCATAGAACAACAACTGATCACAAGGTTCGGTGTGCCTTTCGTCCTTGTTTTTGATAATGCCGCTTACTTTTCTTCCACCCTATTGACAAATTTTTCTCTAGATAAAGGAATCATAATCATATACTCTACAAACTACTATCCACATGGGAACAAAGTGGCAGGATCAGGGGAACTGGCACAATTCACTCCATAACGCTTTATGGGCTGATAGAATAACACCCAAGGAAGCTATAGGAAATTACATGTACTTTCTGGTATATGGACATGAAGCCATTCTCCCGAACAAGCTATATCTTCCATCTCTTCAACTTGCTCAAGATTCTAGAGGAAAACCCTCATCAGTCATAAAAAAAAGAATTGATACACTTCTCATGCTGGAAGAAGAAAGGGAGAAGGAAAAATCAAAGTTCATAGCTCATCATCAGATAATTAAAAGGTGATTTGATAAACATAAGGCTGAAGAGAAGAATTTTGAAGTGGGAGACTTAGTCCTAAAATGGGACAGAGCAAATGATCTGAAAGGAAAACATTCTAAGTTTCAGAATCTATGGCTCATACCTTTCCAGGTGGCCGAGAAGATTGGGGTAGGCACGTATCGGTTGCAAAATCCGAGGGGGGAACCTGACGCCCTCCCGATGAATGTCCAATCCCTAAAACAACATTTTCATTAAAAAAAAAATTGTGTGTGTGTGTGTGTGTTTTCACGATGTTTTGTTGTAAGGTAGGTTGATTGCGAAATGCATTTTTGCTTTTGTTTCTTTCTATAATACTTCTGTTCTTTTGAAGACTGTGTTTAGCAAGGTAGTGGTTGACCTCAATTCATGTGATATGACGATCTCGTTTCCTGACTCTTCACTCACATACAACACAAGAAATGTTGGGAGACCTGTGGTTGTTTTAAAGGGTTTTCTATCTAACTTGCAGATGAACAACCTTGGGAAAATGATGAAGTGTCTGCCTGGTGGTCTGGTAAAACCTTAAGAGAAAGTTGGTAAGCTGAAAATGACTAGATGTACCTCAAAGATAGAGCTAGAAAAAATTCACCTTAACCATCTCATTTTGAAAATAAAAGACATCCTCTTTTCTCACTCACTTAGGGCATTCTGCCGAAATAAAATCAACTATATCAAATGAGTGCACAGTAGGAGAGGGTATGCAGATAACTCCACCGGGGCTATGGACGCTCGCTGACAGCGAAGCAACACCGTAGGAAGTTAATAAGAATAACTAGAGGGACCGGGGCTAGTGAATTATTTACTTGAATCTTGTCAAAGGAGGAGTTAGTCAGGGTTACAGGCAATGAAGGTGGAACATAGGTTGAAACCCCCACAGGCAGGCCCAGATGCATCAACCAGGGAATTTCAAATGCAAGGATAAAAGAGGCTCCGAAAAAACTAGTTAAGTCCTTAACCAAATTTTGCATCAGCTGAGCCACGGTAGGAACATAGATTCTGCTTTTGCCCAATAAGTCGTCATTTGTTGAGCACTCAACACACCCTAAAAAAAAAAGGCTCTATCAAATTTTTACCTTTTTTTTTGGTACCACTTGATCTTCTGCACTGTTTGATTCGATTCCATTTTTGAAAATGTTTTGTCTTTGCTTATTTTCATGAATCTCATCACCTATTCAGGTTTGCTTGAACTTATGAAACTTCATGACTAAAAATACCTTAAAAACCTGAATAAAGAATCGACAGCCAAACACTTCACCGAACGCGATCAGGGTCGACATCGGAAGGAATTCAAAGAAGGAAAAAGAACCACTCGGAAAACCTCAATCGTCGAGCACCGATATCCATCGACATCAACAAAAGGAAGTTTTGGTTTGCACATAAAGGTATCATTGATAGTCGATTCCTCTTCGACATCGGTAAAAAGCAGGAGGGGACAAGAGATTCGATGACATATTTGTTAAAATTTCAGTCATAACCCGAATTGAATGACTGATGTGACACAATAGTATCTTCCCTGTTTAAATTCTCTTGATCCATTGTAAACAAAATCATTCTGCGCATAAGAGAATTCTGGAATCCGAAGGAGTAAGACGAGCGAGTCGAAGGCTGTATCAATCCGGTGATTGTCAAAATAACCAGGTTTTAACAAGCTTCAGAGGTATGTATTCGAGTTTGTAAATTCACTGGATGTAATTTTTGTATGTGAGTTTCTTAGTTTTTGTACAGTCCCTCAAATTCTGTTTAAGTTGCGGGAATGATGCTGCTGAGAAATCCAACCACCGGATGCTCGTCAAGAGCACCAAAGCTGAAAGAACCAAAGACATGCGAAGGTTCTTCTCCGGGAACCATGAGGCAATTGGAGTATGCTCCTAGGCCAAAGCTTTTCGTCAAGACAACAACAAAGAAGGTTTCCATCCAACCCTCAGCCTTTGGAGATACAGAGGCAAGCACAGGGTCCAATATGGCACTCCCACATTGGGGGGATCTCTTTAACAATATTAGCCGAGAATAGTACCCAGAATATGTCCCACACAGTGATCCATACGTAAGGGCACTCGACGACCAGGTGTTCCCGAACATTCGACAGTCGTATCTACATATGGTGGAAAGAATAACCCCCATTTTTCCTTGTATAGAAGTCCTTAAGTGGCTCATCGACCACACAGACACACATACGTGTTTAATCAATGATGAGAATGGCAGGTGTGTCAGATTTTTCCTCCCGGTAGAAGTTCAAAAGTATTATAAACTCAGAGACCCAGAGGAGCAACTAAACACAGACTTAGTCATGAATTACTATGAACACCACGACACCAACCGGGTGATGGCCTCATGGTGGAGGGAGGACAAGAGATTTACCAACCGGAGCACTGGCTAGTATGGGACAACTAACTTAAGGGAGCCATACATCTATTTGATGGCTCTCATCTGTCGATTGTACAGAGAGAAAGATTGCTCCAGGTTTTTAGAGGCATGGATGCCTTTGGCATACACGGTTGTGATCTTCGGGTGAATATTCAACTGGGGAGCAATAATCTCCAAGCAACTAAGCATTTGTGTGCAGCAGGCCCAGGCACCGAAGGAAGGGAAAGCACCAATGTTTTACATGGCTTCATACTTGCTCGATGTCAATTTGCTAAGGGAAAACAGGTATAAGAAATCCTACTCCCTCATCTGCGATGAATTCCTCGCCCGAATTTATTTTATTATTTTTAAGAAGGAATGCCCAAGACTATGGACGACAGCCAAAAAGATGATATCCAAGGTAGGCCATTGGTATTTGGACAAGAGCGCCACCTACATCAGGGTGTTCGGGGCCACCGAAGCACCACATCTCCTAGCAGCTAATGTCCGATACCGGATTGTAGTAAGAGAAATATGTTATCAAACTATATTGCAGGGCTATAAAACCACCCTGGTCAAGGACAAGAAACAAGCTTTCATACCCTATGGTTTCCATTTATGGTTCTAATTGGTAAAGGACACTGCTCAAGCCAACAAGAAGGGCTGAGCCAACTCAAATTCATATTCCCAATGGGAAGATTCCACAGGCATGATCCAAAGGGCTTGGTCCTGCAACATGCTTCATAGGTGTCGTCCTACTGGTTGTATGCCCACGAAAAGTTCGAAGATGAAGTCTTTACAGAGAATTCCCAGGACTGGGACGAGGTGGTGCAAAGGATGGCCGACCTAAAAATGACTAAGTTCAAGGCCATGAGCATGGATGAAAATGAATAAACTATAGAGCAGTCGGCTCAAGAGTCCCTCAGAGCCAGGGAAGAAATCCGAGCATCAGAGGCCACAAAGGTACAAAACGGGGGATTGATTATGACACCGGAGGAACATGCAAGGGGATTAATCCTAATAGAACAAGCGCAACGAGTAATTGATTAGATGCGGAACGACCCAAACCTCGTGCAAATGACAAGGGTCCCTACCGAAAAACCAATTGAGAGCCAGGTAGGTCCAAGTGACCCATAGCTAAAACAAATTGAAGAAATCAACAAGTTAGATAACCCTGAAGTTACAACACCACAGGTCGGATCACCAAGGGACGTTTAAGCTCTTCCAGAGATAGACATGACATTAGTGAGAGCAATTGCACCAAACCCCCTCCATGACTTAATAACCATCTATGATGATAAGGATAGTTTAGAGGTTTCCTTGGTGACTCCGGTGCCGATCACAGAGGAAAAATAACCTGAGAAGGCATCTTCCCCAGTTCCTGATGCTTAAATTCAAGGCCTTACACAGAATGACCAGGAGGTCGAAAGTGTCTTAGACATTGAGCTACTCGATGTACTAGAGACCCAAGTGGGTAGCCCGAAGGATGAGCTAGGGTCGGGCGAACAAGATGAAGAAGTTCCACAGCAGGAAATCGACATCTCAACAACCGATTATCAAGTAAGTATCGAGCTTGCCCTTGATGCTTCAATTTCAGCCGGTAATTTATCTCTCGATGAGTAAAAACCATAGGCCAGACCTTGAGAACACACATAAGAGGTTCAAGAACCTATTATTTAACATATATACACCGTCGAGAGCCTGGGAAATATGCTTACCTGGGGAGATCAACAAATCCCCGAACCCGTGGATGAAGTTTCTAATAATCAAGCCATATCCTATGACCGAAAGATGAAATCTATTGTAAAGAGAAATGCCAAGAAGAGGAGGCTTACTCTATATTTCTCCATGCTCATCACCATAGAGGAAAAATTGATTAGCACAGAGCATTCCAAGACATTCGAGCTTATCAACGTAGGTATGGAAATCACAGATGCCACCCTGGATAGAGTGAAAAGGTATGAAGAGGAGATGGATGCTGCGCTGAAGGAGTTGGAAAATCTACACCATTTGGTGAAATATTATCAGGACTCCACATAGGACACGGTGTTCTTGAGAAACAAATTCCAGGACACCTACAATAAATTCACAAATGAGCGACACCTTTTCACTGCAGGAATAACCGATTTACAAGAAGACACCCTCATGACGCTGATGAATTGCAAAGATATGGAGATATGGTATGAGAAAACACACCAAGCAATGGAAAGGATCGATTACAACAACATCGTTCAACAGGGCCGAGACGCCAAAGAGAACAACATTAAGGTACTAAGGGATAGCATCATCAATCGCATAAAGAAGTTGACTGAATACTGGGTGAAAATGTCCCAAGAACCTCATCGGGAAATCAAATAGAAATGGGCTAAGTGCGAAAAGAGTTGGACCAATATCAACCGGGCGATGAGATACATCGGCCTCCCAGAATTTTACACACCTGATGACTTTGTCGACTTGCATGACATAGGAAAATTACATGGCGAACAAGACTCATCATGGGTTGCAGAGATAACAAAGGTGGCAAACATGGCGCTAGGTGAAGTGCAACAGTTCATGGAACACCCGATCAAGGATCATACCGTGTTGTAGTAGTTAAGTGTTAGAATAGTCAAGTATCGAGCACATGCAGTAGAAATAAAGAAGATCCTTTTGTCCCCAATGGGCCAACACAGATTTCTGTATGCCAACACATGCAAGGATATCTTCATCCAATGGTTGGAGTACGAGAATAGTCATCCACTGAAGTGAAACCATTTGATGACTCTTAGAAGACTGAGCAATGAAAGTTCCATGTGGTGATGTTTTGTTTTACTTATCTTGCACTTTTGATAGTTATTTTTAGTTAATAATATGTTATAAATAGGAGGATTGACCTGTTAGCAGAGGTCGATGGTTTTTTGCAAAGACCCTCATTTTTGGATTGTAAAGAACTATTTCAGAGCTACCTTAATTGAGATAGGACCAGAGACAAATTTTCATCAAAAGCGTGTTTGATTGGATCTGAAGAAGAATTATTTCTGATTTTATCTCATGAATGGATTTTGTAATGAGTAAGAGCCTCTGAATCTGTTGATAAGTTATCTAATTGAATATGTTTATATTTCTTGTCTCTAATGATGAAGATTAAATCGTTGTGTTAATATGTGATTGATTATTAGAGTTAAGGAAACTATTTTTCTTGCCATCGTTTATTGCATGTATGTTTTCTTCTGATAATTGTATCTCAATCAATAATTGGAACACCAACAGGTTAATGTATTAGTACTAGACTTGTTGTAGGAGTAAGAATCATTGTCTGCATGCTTGAGTATGAGGGTTATCCCGAGATCATCCTTCTTCAGTAGTTGAGTAATTTCCCCTTTGTTACCCAATTGGTTTATACCAACATTTATCTTTTATCAGTCCCACCTATAAGAGAAAATACAAAAAGAGAACGTTCGAACTGAAGGAGGAGTTTTCACAACAATACATCCTGTCAATCACTATGTAAATCCCATTGATTAATTGTCTGGATCGTAAGATCTGGAGAACCATTCCACCATTAAATGTTGCAGAGTCTAATTGGGCCTCAGTGGTGGGTTTGGTTTCGAATGTTCAGTTAAAGGGATTTAGGACCCCTCAATAGAGTTGAACAAAGGAAAATTGATGGAAGTTGAGGTTGAATCCTCCCATCCAAAAGTGACTCATGTGTGGGAACCGGGAAAATCAATTCCTGAGGCTTCTATGACACCAAAGTATGTAGTTAACTCAATGAGAGTAGGGGAACAAACTCAATACATGCCCTAATAGGGAAATTTCTAGGGTTATGGCCCTCAGAACAAGATATGATCAAGTGGATCAATACTTGGTGGAAACCCAAGGGCCACTATGATATTCAACTAGGCTCTAAGGGTTTCTTCACTGCTATCTTCCACAATATGGAAGACAAGTATCACATCTTTGAGAACATACCCTATTTTTTCAACTTTTCCAGTCTCTATCTAAAGTTCTGGACAGAATGCTTCAACCCATAAAATAGGACTTTTCCTATGCCCCTATTTGGATCCGAATTTATTCGCTCCCACATGAATTTTGTCTTGGGGAAATTCTAGCTGGGATTGGTAATACTCTAGGAGTCTATGTCAAGACAACAGAGGCAATGCGCTAACATCACTACACTTCATATGCCAAGATCTGTGTTATATGAATATTTCTAAGCCTTTACCAGGTTCTATAAGCTTAGAATATCTTGATGAATAATGGGTTCAAACCATTGACTATGAACATATTCCATTCAGATGTTGAAAGTGCCATGAGCATGGCCACTTGTTCAGGGATTTCCCTCTTAATGCCTCCCAGGGCATGGAAATGAGAGCTCCTGAAAATCTTAAATATGGATTCACTCAAGTGCAAGGGAAGAGAAGGAAAAATCAGAGAAAAACTACCTCCAGACCCATCAAATGACCATCAACAACTAATTTCTTTGAAATCCTGAATCAACTTGCAGATTCCCAGATCGTTGAAGAGCCTCATTAGTACTTAGGCAAGGAGAATACTCGAGGTAAAGCCAAGTATATCTCAGAACCTATCCTAGAGTAGATCATTCTACCCATAAATAAGGAACCCACTGAAGATGATCATACTACAGAGGATGGAGGGGACATGGAAATGGTGTTGGATGAGAGAGAGCTAGCTGAAATAGATTTGAAGCGGCTTGAGGAAGATTATCATAAGAAAGAGCTGCAAACCCTTCCCTTGGAGCAATTAAGAAAGGTTCATAAAGTTTATCTCAACTCCACGACTAGAGATACCTCCATATCTGGAGGAGGACTTGGAATTTATCTAGATCCCATAAAGGAAACTCACAAATCACCTAAGGAAGGGAAAAGACGAGGAAGAAAATCCTCCCAACAACTCATTCACGACGTAAGTAGTTTTATGATCAATTTGGGACAGGCTCAGAAGCTCATCGAGGGATTCTTTAACTCACCTCCTCCACCTTCCTCATGAATATTATCTCATGGAATGTCAGAGGCATTAATGGAAGAACCAAGCAAAGAGTTCTTCAAAATAATATCATGGAAGATAATCCAGATATTCTATTTTTACAAACTATTACAAGAGACAAAGTGTGCAGATGTCTTGGTTGAAGACACACTCTCTCAATGTTGGCGACATAGCATATATGTATATAATGATTTTAGAGGAGCAGTGGGGGGGATTATAATTTTATGGAACCTGATCACTGTCACGATGGACAACTTCTACTCCACTAGATGGACTATCACTTCTCATTATCGGGCCATATATTCGGTTAAGGAAGGAGTCATTACACATGCCTATGATCTATAGATTTCGTAGGAGAAGGAATCCTTCTTTAATAATCGATCAGACCTAGGAGAAATTGTTGGACACATGCAATGGATATTAGGAGGATATTTTAACATCATGCTTTCCTTGGAGGAAAAGAGAGGTGGTATCAGAAGACCAGACAAGGACAATGAAGGTTTCCAAAAGGTAATTGACACCCTACATCTGATTGACATGGAAGCCATCAATGGAACCCACACCTAGTCAAATAGGTGTTCTGACTCTCGTCAAGTAGATTGCAAGCTTGACAAGTTCTTCATATTGAAATCCTTGATGCTAGAGGGTATTATCATGGAGGCTAGCATCCTTCCTCGCTCTGGTTATGACCATTGGCCGGTTCAACTATGGATGGATCTTGCTAGCTCTCCATGAAGTAAACCATTTAGGTATGATTTTTTTGGCTTTCTAACCAATATTTTCAAGAAAATGCTCCTACTCGGTGGGCCAATGCAACGATCACTCATGGGATCTTGATGTACCAATTTCAACAGAAGATAAAGAATTTCAAACAACACCTAAGGGAATGGAATACAAATATCTTTGGAAATATATTTCAAGCCTAAAGTTCTATGGAATAACGCATGGAGGAAATATAGAGACAAATCGTTACTCAAGGAAGTTATGAATCTCTTCAAGATGATGAGAGACATCTGAAACAACAGTTGGATGAAAGATATGCGGAGGAGAAAATCCTCTGGCTCAAAAAATCCAAAGTACAATGGATTAAAGAGGGCGAGAAGAACTCCAAATTATTCCATAGATCCATGGTCCATAGAGGACATGTTAACCAGATCACTAGAATGAAAAATGATCAGGGCCAACAGATAACGAACCATGAAGGCAAGGAGAAGGAACTTGTCAAATTCTACAAGTATGTTCTAACAGATCTGTGTCTAGATAAATCCCCTGTAATTGGAAAAATAACACAACACATTCCGACACTGATCATAGGGGAGTAGAATGAGGTGGTTCTTAGATCGGTTTCAATTAAGGAAGTGGATCATGCGATAAAGGACATGTTGGATGGAAAATCCTCGGGACTAGATGATTTCACGATAGACTTTTTCTATCATTGTTGTCCCATGGTTTGTGAAGAATTTTGGTAATTAGTTGAGGATTCTCGCATTTCCCGTGGATTCCTACTAGTGCTCAATGCCACTTTCCTCACTTTGATCCCTAAGGAGGACCGGGTCACTCATCCAAAACAATTTCAACCGATTTCCTTTTTCAATGTCATCTACAATATTATAACCAAGGTAATGGTTGTTAGACTTAAGCCTCTTCTCCCTTTTATTGTTTCCAAAGAGAAATCAGGTTATGTAGAGGGGTGTCAAATATTGGATAGCGTCATCCTGGATCATGAGGTTATACACTACTTGAAATCCTCCTGTATCCATGGTATGATCATCAAGTTAGACCTCTCAAAAACCTTTGATAAGCTTAGTTGGAAATATATGAAATATCTTCTTCTAGCTTCTAGCTTCTGCAATGACTCGGTTAATTGGCTTCTTAACCTTACCTCCTCAAATTTCTTCTCCATCTTAGTTAATGGCGTTCCTTCAAATAATATTACCCCTTCTAGAGGTATCCGCCAAGGGGACCCTCTCTTCCCTTTCCTCTTTGTCAACATGGCTGAAGGCCTAAGCCATTACATAAGAACCTCCATCGCATATGGTTCTCTTCAAGGTTTTCCTCTACATGGAATCTAACCGACTATTTCTCATAGTCAATTTGTAGATGACACCATGATTATGGGATAAACCACAACTAAGGAATCCCTCAAAATATTTAGCATCCTGAATGATTTCAGTGAAGCCTCAAGAACTTCTATCAATACTGAAAAATCCCAAATCTTCTTCTTAAACACCCTTGCCACCATCCAAAGTCACATTTCTCGTATTCTAGGTTCTCTTGGAGCTCCCTTCCTTCCAAATATCTAGGTATCCCCCTCATTGATAATTCCATACACAGTAGCTCTTGGGAATCCTTCATCCAATCCTTGACCCTTCGCCTTAACTCTTGGACCTTTCACTCTCTCAACCTGGCTAGTCATCTAGTGCTCCTTAAATCGATGCTTCAAGCCATTCCTATTTACCTTTTCTTGACACTAGCTTCATTGAAAACTGTGATCAAGACCATTCACAATAATCAAAGAAGGTTCCTATGGCAAGGAAATAATGAAAGCCAAAAGTGGGTATTTGTAAAAGAAGGTTCCAATGGCAAGGAAATAATGAATGCCAAAAGTGGGTATTGGTAAGTTGGGAAAATATTTGCAAACCAAATATTTTAGGAGGCCTAGGGATGAGAGACCCCTTCCTGTTGAATGAAATTATGGGAGATAAAATATGGTGGCGCTGGCTAAAGCATCGAGAGGATCTTTGGGCTCAGTTATGGAGAAAGAAGTACACTCCAAACACACAAGAAGCGAAACTTATCAAATGGAATTTTCCATTTATTGGCTCCCTAATTTGGAATGCAACATGGAAGAATCACACCCTAATCATGATCTTTCCCTCATGTGAGACTTAATTCTTTTTGTTACGTCGATGACTAACTCTTCTAGACCTGGTACTGCTCCTACGAAAGACGTTTATTCTATAGTTATGGATGCTTTAATTTCTCATGACCTAGCGATGGGTACACTCGCTATTAGTACAGACTGCATCAGGCCCTTGCCATCAAATTATGGGAGGAGTGAGGCACTTGAATCCATTCTCATCTTGTGGTTTCAAGCTTACGACTGCTCCTGGTTTTTTCTTAACAGTGTGTTGATTTTTCTCCCTCCTCGCAACATTCCTTGTGAAAGGGTAAGGTCCGCAAAGGTAGTGGAAATTTTTGCAGTTATTCAAGCCGATGCATAAATATTTCTCCCTCATCAGTGACTCTGACTCAACCCACCAAGCACTGAACTAAATGGAATAAGACAAAGACTCGTCAAAAATCCCTCTCAAGGAGGAAACGCAGGGATATGCGGTTGTGGAGGAGGAGGAATTGCCACCGGTTCTGGACCAGGACAATGAGGAAGTCCCCATTACACCTACTGAGAGGATTGTTCAATATGAAGTGACCACCCCTGTGGTCAAGAGGGATAATGTAGGATCCATGCCTCCGGATCAAGGGGAAGAATCCCTTCAGTATGGCGACGAGGATTACCCTAGGATATTTTTAGATGATCAACTTCAGTTGATTTTTGACCTTCGGAGGGACATGACAAATCAACAATTCCGTCAGGAGATGATGGAATGAAAAATTAGGGAGATTTATGATATTCTCTCCACCCCACAACACAACCAACATTATCAAGAGCGTCCAATCCAACGAGTTGTTGTCCCAATTTGGTCGGATTCTCCCCAGCGCGATGGCAGTGGCAGCTTGTCAAGAGTTTAGTCAGTCCACCCATCTATGCTCTATGTTTTTATTTTACTTTCATCTTTCATAGTTTTTGTTTTTATTTTTTTTATTTTATATTTTATATTTTTTATATTTTTTATATTGTTTTTGTTTTATTACGCAAAGGCGTATACCTATTGGAGATGGGCACAATTAATCACCTTTTAATCTAAAATTTTAATCTGATAGCTAACAATTGAAAATGCTGGAATATTCTTAGTCATCCTCCCAAATCAATGGATGTGATTTACTCTTCATAACTTCCTTGTATTTTTGAATGCATCAGTTAACATGTTTACTTTTTAACATTTCCCTAATCATGTTAAGAAAGTACTGTACCACCATATGATTGCCACGTTTAACTGATTAACCTTTGGAATTACCACATTTAAGATTAACTTTTGGATTTCCTCAGCTCTATGTAAGTTTCAGCTGTCCGTGCGTTCCACTTTACGGCTGTGCTAGTAGATAGTACAATAGTATTATGGATATAAATTTTGGCCCACATGGCATACCTTTGCATACATTTCAGACCTTGTGATGGAGTTGGTTTCCATTATTGGCAGCTCTGGCATTAGGTCTATTATTGGCTGTCTAATTCTCTGGTTGATTATTTCTGCCATATTATCTGACTGATTCTTCGTGCGTTAGGTTTATTTGGCCTGAGAAAAACCTATTCTCTTTGGTTTCCATAGCGTTAGGTTTCTATGGCATATTCGTCGACCTCCTGCAACTAATTCACATGTTGCACGAGTTACACTGCAACATATTCATATCCATTGCATTCAAAAGGAACCTGTGGACTGATCGCATCGACGCTCCAGCCTGTTGCTCATCACCTGAGATAGCCATGAACTATGCCCTCGTCGAACAGACCACTCATCTGCAAATCGTAATTTCCGCTCTTTCTCTCTGCAATTTTTTTTCCTTCTCCAGTTGTAAAGAACCGAACCCTAGAACTATTGACCTCGACTCCTACGTGACTTGTCTTCCACGACCAGAACCGTCGACCTATTCCATATAGATCACTGGTATTCATTCATCCCCAGACTAGAAAACCCTACGCGACCAAAACCCTTGTCTCGACTCCATCACTCTCGACCTGGTATTTTAACGCAGCACCAGTGAAAATTTTATAGCTCGACCTGGAGGTTGTCTACATCCATACAACATAATCCCTTAATCAAACCCGTTGTAAATTTCCAGTAGAACCTCCAAGAGCTTCCTCAGCAACATGATCTTGGATAATGTCAAGTATATTTCTCATTATCGAATTCTAAATGGCGTCTTGCTCTAGTGATCATAGCCATTTTTGTTGACATATTTCTCATTACTCAAGGCTGAATGGTTTCCTTCACTAGCTAAGCCTCTGATAACTATTTTGTGTTAGCTTTAATTTTTATTGGTGGATCTTCATGTATTCTTGGTGTAGCCTAATTGTATTCTTGGTGCAACAACATTGTACTCTTGGTGCAGAAACATTACCTTTCTAATGTGCATGAAGACAAAAGACGATGCATTCTATCATCTCCATTGTCGGTGTGGTGCTGATGGGAAATGAAAACTACAGAGAATGGTAAGGAAGATCAAGAACACAATGATTTTCAACTACCCGTGGAAAGGCATTTTTGAAGCAACAACAGTCCCTAACAATAGCAAAATCAATGAAAAAGAAGCATAATCGGACTTTGAATCTGCTGCCTCATAATCAAAGTCGTAGACCAAGTAGAAGACCAACCATTCCGACCTCAAACAAAAAACGTGCCATATGGGAGGAAAAAGACTAGAAAGCATATGTTGTGATATCTACGACAACAAGTGTGGAGGTGAGCCATCATGTTGCTTCTATAAATGATTCCCATGGCACATTGAAGATATTGAATGACTTGTATGACACACCCTGAACTAGAACTCATACGACTAACGTTGAAGCTCTTCAACCTATATTTGAAGAATGATGACCCTATGGTTTTAGCTTCAAAAATCAAAGCCATGATGCATGACATTGAAGCCACTGAAGTGAAAATTGATCTCCCTCTCACGACCTTTATTAAGCCCCTCTACCCTACATATTCTCACTACCTTGAATCATTGCAAGCAAGTGGTCAAATGGAATCCATCACATTTGACAAGTTGGTGGAGAAAGTTGTAGAATGTGAGAAATCCTTTGGAAAGAAGTCAATTTTTTCAAATGGTGAGACTGTGTAACTTTCTCACAAATACAAGTGTAAACCACATGATTCTTCCAGAGGAGAAAGCAACAAAAGATGACGTAGACATGGAAGAAATAGTTTCAAAGGCAGGGGGTAGACACAACCAAGGTGATAGATCCAATATTCATAGTACCCATTGCAAAAGGAATGGGTCACATGAAGAAGATAATTTCAGAGCTCTGTGGGATACGATCAAAGAATATATACATAATAAGAAAGAGGAAAAAGGTAAACCTTCATAACCAAAAAAAGGTAATCCACCTAAATATTCCCATTACATTGTTTCCAATTGCAATATAGGAGTAACAAAAGATTTATTTAAAACTTCATATACTCCTTGGAAAGATGCATGGCTTCTTGACACAAGCTCAATCTCTCACATGGCATTCAGAAGAGACTTCTTCCAAGAATTCAATAACAATGTAGATGACATAGTTTATTTTGCAGACAAGTCCAGTCTCAAACCCTCGAGAATGGGCACCATCAAACTTATGTTTCCTGGATTCTCAGATTTTCTTCTACATAATGTGCTCTATCTTCTCGAGTTGAAAAGGAGCTTGTTGTCCCTTGTGCACATAATACAACAAGGTTACTCTGTTCATATGATTGGTGGAAAAGTATAAATACGAAAGGATTCTAATAACATGCTTGTTATGACTAGAATGGAAGATGAAAGACTGTTGAAGCTGAATGGGACATATACCTATACAAAAAATGTTGCATACCTCTCTCATCACAGTGAAGGTATAATGGAATCTAGTCTTTTGTGGCATGCTATATTTGGCCATATCAATTATGAAAGTTTTTGTTTCTAGAGAAAGAATGGTGTTTTTGGTTTTCCTACTATTCCTAGGAAATTGAAGCAATGTGATTCTTGTATCCTTGGAAAGCATAAAAAACAACCCTTTCATGATTCTACTTCCAGAGGATGTAGAAAACTTGAATTGATTAATTCTGATTTGTGTGGTCCTATTCCTTTTCCTTCTACAAATGGATAAATCACACTAGGATGTGTTAGGTGTACTTGTTGAAAGATAAATCACAAGCTTTTGAAACATTTAAAAATTTTCATGTATGGATTCAAAATGGAGTTCAGTCTCATATTGGATCTCTTCGCACTGATAATGGAAAATAATATACATGTAATGAATTTGAAAGCTAAATTCTCCAACATGGGATCAAACATCAAACCATAGTTCCATACAATCCCCAACATAATGGTGTGGTTGAATGAATGAACAAAACACTCCTAAATATGGTTCTTTCCATGATGTTTTTCAAGAATTTTAAATTGATGTTTTGGGATGATGCAGTTCTATGTGCAATTTATGTAAAAAATGGGTGTCGATCTCATGCTCTTAAAAAAAATATTCTTTATGAAATGTGGTATGACCACATTCCTTTGGTGAGGCATCTCATGGTGTTTGGTTCCACCTGCTATGCCTTGATTCCTAAGGAGCAAAGAAGAAAGCTTGATGCAAGGAGTTAGAAGTGCATATTCTTGGGGTACTCAAATACCACCAAGGGATATCGTCTTTACGATGAGACACACAATAAATTCATCCTTTCCAGAGATGTAATATTTATTGAATCCTCCAAGAAAGATGAAACTATTGATAGGCAGCTTGATCATCTGGATAGATTCACTCGTGTAAAGACATATCATGAATTTGATGATGAGATTCCACATCTTGAAGGGGGGATCCCTATCTTGGGTCAATATTTTGAATATCCTTTTGAAGCACCATCGTCCCCACATGAAGAAGTTCCCACCACTTCATAAAAACTTGACGTTCATTTGAATTATGTGATCGAGAGGATTGAAAAGTTGAGGCTTGATGAGAACTCAACACTATATCAACCAATTGAGAAACCTAGACCATCTCATAAAGGTCCACCAAAATGGCTCACAAAAACACTTGAAAGTGTTCATCCTGATGAGGTTGGAAAGACTGGAACCAGAATGTCCTCAAGACAAGATGGAGGTAATGTAGATAATTCAAACTCAGGGGATGTAGATGACATGGATGTTTCATATGATTGTGAGTTGAGTTTATCTACTAACCTTGAATCAACTTCCTTTAAATAAACCACTTATCATGATGAATGGAAAGAATCCATGAAGAAGGATGGTGGAATCTCCATTTGGAACCAAACCAATCAGATGTAAGTGGGTTTTCAAGAAAAATTATAAATCAGATGGCTCACTTGACAAGCACAAAGAAAGGCTCATGGAAAAAGGATTTGCACAAAAAGAAGGTGCTAATTATGAGGAGACTTCCCCTCCTCCCCCCCACCCCCCTCCCCAACAAAAAAATGGGATACCATTCGTCCTTTATTTTCCATGGAAACACAAAATGGATGGGAAGACTCCTTTCTTGAATGGAGACTTGAAAGAGAATGTTTTCATGTCTCAACCAGAAGGATTTATTTTGAAGGACATGAACATAAGGTATGCAAGCTCATCAAATCCTTTTGTGTCCTGAAACAAGCATCACGAGAATGGTATGAAAAGTTAACCGAGCATCTTCTAAAATTGAATGTCAAACATTTCAATCTTGTTGATGCAACTTTGTTGGTCAAGAAAGTTGGGAAAACAATTGTGTATATTGTAGTATATGTAGATGATATGTTGATAACAAGGAACAATGAAAGCTACATTGCATCCATAAAGAAATAGTTGAAGAAAGGCTTTGAGATGATAGATTTGGGACATCTTCACTACTATTTGGGCATTGGGGTGATTCAAAATCCAATTTATGTATTCATCTCCCGTAAGAAGTACATTGGAGAAATTTTGAACAAGATTGGCATGGCTAAGTGCAATCCTGTTTCTACTCCATTGGAACAAAATTTGAAACTCACATCAAAATAAGAGAATGAATTTGAGGATGCAACCAAGTATAGAAAACTTGCGGGAAGTCTTATCTATATTGCTACCACCATACTAGACATTTCACTTTTTGTTGGGATTCTTTCCAGGTTCATGCAAAAGCCTTGTGAAGGACATTGGTCTATTGTAAAAAGAGTTCTAAAAGACTTGAAAGGAACTCAAGATTTTGGAATTAGGTACTCTAAGGTGGATGACTTCAAATTGATTGAATATTCTGATTCAAACTTTGTTGGGGATAAGGAAAATGGAGTATCAATTTCAAGATATCTCATGAGTCTTGGATAAAAAACTATTTCCTAGAGATCACATAAATAATGAGTTCCAACAAATTCCACAACAAAGGAAGAATTTGTGACAACTGTAGAAGCGATGAAGGATATTGTGTGGCTCAGGAAAATACCTGAAGATTTGTAGGAGAAACAAGTGAATTCTACTCCTCTTCTAGTTGAAAATACTTTTTCAATCAAGTTGGCCAAGAATACTAGATTCCATGATCAAACAAATCACATTAACACAAAGTATCACATGATTTGATATCATGTAGAGGCCAAGGCTATTCAATTGAGACATTGTTCCACAAATGAGCAAATTGCGTACATCTTCACCAAAGTGCTTGGAAGAGAAGAATTTCAAAAATTCAGAATGATGCTTGAACTCACACACACCCCTTGAGATTAAGGGGGGGAATGTTGGACACATAATCCTTGGGATTGCATTATTGTAATAGTAATGTACATATGAAGAGTCTTAGCTGATAGGAAGAGTCATGCATTGGAAAAGAAAAACAATCATATTATGTATATTTATTGAATCTCAAGATAATGCAATACACATCAATGTGGAGTTATATTTTCTTCCAATCCCTAGCTTGACATGGATACTATTTGATCTGAAAATGGAATGAATATGTTTCCAATAGACCTTAAAAATGAAGAAGACTTATCTCTTTAAATTGCAAGTGTAAAATGACATGTGTTTGGGTAATTGGATCAAGATACCAACACATAAATTTAGTGAGTTTTACTTAATCATGAGAAACATACCAGACAGATAAAAACCATCAACAATGAACACATAACTCAACAAATGATAAAGGACTTCACCCCTCTCTTGGGCTACATCTCCTGGTCCAGCTTCCCCTGGATCATTTTAATTATGATTAAAAAGTTCTCTTATACCTATCAACCTGTCACTGTATCTGACATGTCACTGTACCATCAACCTGTATTTGTCACTGTATCAACCTGCTATACCAAAACATGTACCATACCATGCATCAACCATGTACCAACAAATGGAGTATAATATGCATCAATCATGTACCATAAGATATGCCAAGTGTAGATACCATAACATTATATAACATGTACTAGAGCATCAACCACATATAAAACTAATACCATATAGCATAGCATCAATCATCTATAGGCATGTACCATATCATCAATGAAGTGCCTCAAAGAACCCAAAAATATGCCTCATACATATACCACCATACATCAAATTTATACCTCAACCATACATCCACATCTCAAAGTTGAACCATAATAGTCATACCATAACCAGATACAAGAATATACCTCTATCAACCATGTATCCAAGATGCACCTCAACCATGTGCCAAACCAAACATACCTCAAGAATGTGTCAAACAATAACCATGTATAGCCATCAAAACAATCACATAATCATACCAATACCTCTACATCTTACCTAATGCATAGTAGATACGACATGTAAGCTCACTTCTAACTTCTGGGACCTAGTATTAGCATAACCCCTAAAATTGTCTTTTCCTCGTGGGACTAAAACATCATATCACACGAGGTCTTGTGTGGCGATCCCTAAGCAACCCGCGGGGGTGCCTCGCGGGACACTAGTAGTCTGACCTGTGGGGGACTACCAAACTAGGGTTTTCTCATATTTTATCTCTCTCCTCTACAACCCTGAAACTTTTTCACCCCTATCTTGTCGCTACCTCGTATTTCTTCATTGCTAACTTGAAAAATAGATCACTAGTTCACTAGAATATGTTCAATAGAATAAGTGAGTGACTATTCTTGTGAATGACTCCTTGATGTGCATTTATAATTTTTCTAAGTAACCTCTCTCCTTAATCTTAGGGGCTTCTAGTCTTTCTTGTTACAACTAATTTACCCATTCATTAAGGGCTTGTAACTAACTATGGGCTTCTTGACCATTCTTCGAGGCTTCTAGCTTCACAATGCCATAACTCATCAACCGTGAATAACTATGTGGCATACCACCTATCACCAGAATTGGAATGAAAAGTATTATCCATCCATGAGTGAGTTACCTGCATTTACACCATCATTCATGACCATATTCTTCAACCAACTTCAGGTCCCATAACCATGCCTTTGGGGTTTTCAGACTTCACTACTGAACTTATTCAAGGGTTGACATCAATGAAAACCAATATTTCAACAATATCTCCCTTTGGCATTGATGGTGATACTAATGGCATGGTAACACTCATTCTCCTGCTCATGCTCCCATTGTGACTATTTTCTGTGACCATCACTCCCCCCATGACCATCTCTCCCCCTGTTTTCATGCCTCCTTTATCTGTTTCCATACCTTTTTTATCTCTCCCCATTTGACATCAATGGAAAAGGGTAATTCTCCTTTGTTCTCCCTCTCCCCCCATCTACAAGACTATGCTTTCTCTTCTTGGTGCTTCCTCACGTAAAACTCTGATGTATATGAAAAACATTCAAAATATTATTTACTTGTATTCTTCAAATATTTTTCATATCTCCCCATCTTACTATGTCAGATGTTGTGTGGTCATTGAGGGGAAGAAACTACTCCAAGTTTTTTTCGAAGATACTTAAAGGTCTCCCTCAAAAGGGGTTCAGTGAAGATGTCTACAATCTACTCTTTTGTCCCAATGTACTCTAGCTTGGTGTTATTCTTTATAACCTATTCCTGTAGAAAGTGAAACTTGATCAAAATATGCTTCTTCTTGGAATGCATCATTGGATTCTTAGAGATATTGATATCACTGGTGTTATCACATAGTATTAAAATGGGCTCATCATACTTTGCTTGTATATCCTACAAGGTTTTATTCATCCAGAGAACTTGGGTGCAACAAGTTGTCGCTGCAATGTACTCTACTTCTATAGTGGACAAATATATTGATCATTGTTTCTTACTCAGCCATGATACCAGGAAATCACCTAAGTAGAAATATACTCCACCTATGCTTATTCTATCATCAATACAAACTGCCCAATCTGCATCTGTATAAGATACCAAATATAGATCCAGGGATGATTTTAGGGGATAAATTTCGCTCATGGGCTATCTTTCCATGGTTTTTCCAAAAA
>SNQJ01S0007063.1:135776-151709 GCA_010110895.2 Picea sitchensis
GATAAAATTATTTTACCTTAAAAATCGCCAAAATTTTATAAAAACTATATAAAATCCTTAGAAATTTGAATATTTTTACAAAAATATCGCTAATCATTTATAGTTGGCATATGAAGGATTAGTAAGATTCGCCAAGGTTTCTAAATTTAAAAATAAATTTCCATCCTTAAAATCATCCCTATATAGATCATTCCCTTTGGGATACCATAACCCAAACTCTTATGTTCCTTTGAGATATATGAATATCCTCTTGACTTCCATAACATGTGTTTCCTTAGGTGTTTCTTGAAATCTCATAACTTGTCTAACTTCCTACATCACATCTGATCCAGATGATGTCACATATAGTAAGTTGTCAATCATCGATCTGTAGAGTCTATGATCTACATCCTTGGAATTGTCATCCTCACTTAACTTGCAACGGGTATGCATAGGTGTACTCACTAGTTTGCAGTCTTCCATTCCAAACTTCTCTAGCATTTCTTTGATATAATTGGTCTGAGAGATGAAAATAACTTTATCATGTTGACATATCTGTAATCCCAAAAATAAAGTCAACTCACCAAGAAGAGTCATTTCAAACTCATTTTACATGTCTTTGGAAAAATTTTGACTCATCCTGTCATCGTCGCTTCCAAAGATAATGTCATCTATATCAACTTCAATTATCAATATGTTGTCTTGATCCACCTTTATGTAAAGTTTACTTTCTTGATTACCTTTCCTAAATCCTTGTTCTTGAAGATACCTCTCTGATGGAAGAGCATCCTTCCACATCGACAGATGTGCCATCAAGCCAACACATAGGCATGCATTGGGGAAAGGGAGAGGCACCGACCCTCCCATTTTTAAATTTGAAATATAATCCTATACGAATTTATGTTGTAAGGCTAAGTAAAGCCAAGCCATTCCTTTGTACAGGTAGTGGATGGGGTCGCCTTAATGATTGACTGTAAGTAGGTCTAGATCTTAGTCAGGTCTGTATCTTCATTCATTGTAAGAAGCCGCAGGGGTAAGGTGTCTTAACTGAGACAGTGATGGAACTAAGGCGGTAAAGAGGATAATCTCGAGGAGGTCTCTTGTAGAGAGAGAGACGAGAGTTAGGAGGAGGATTCAGAGAGGATGCTGAGATAAGAGCTTGATAAGCTCAGAAGCTCAGAAATAGGAGGTAGAATAGTTCTTTGAGAGAGCTTGAGAGAGAGTTGAGACTCAGTTGTAGTCAAGCCTGCACATATTGTAATCATATTTTCATATTAATGAAAAAGAAATATTTTTTTCCCGCACATGGTTGTTTATGTGTTTCATGAATGTATGTTGTAGATGTATGATAGATTTCATCTGCAGTAGGAAGATAGATTTCTTTATCTTCGTTTGAGTTCAAAATATAGTTATAGGTTCTTTAGGCTGTGCAAGAAGTGCATAAAAAAACATTGGAGGTTTTTTATCCAACGCAAGGAGTGCACATCTGAACTTTATTGAGTCAGAAAAGAATGTGCCAAGAGGGCACACTAGAGCAATCACAAAATTCAAGAGAAACCTCAAGGTTACTGAATACCTTGGAGGAGGAACTGTGTAGAGAAGGCACAGAGAGACAGAGTCACTGAATACTCTGTAGGGATCTGCCAAGAGAGCATCGAGTAGGTGCAAGTGTGCACATGGAGAAGTCTCTGAGTTCAAGGATAAGAGTATCAGAGGAAGTTACTCACAGAGTTACTAAACACTCTGTAGAAAATGCTCAACAAGGTGTGTTTTGAGTGAGAGGTTGCGAGGAAGGAAAAAAGAACCCTTTGAAGGGAGAAGAAGGGCCAAGACCCTTAGGATACTGAGCAAATAAAAAATCTTAGAATACGTAACACAAGGAGTGCGTAGGAGACAGACTTATTCCAAGTCCCAAAGCTCAGGAGGAGAAGCACAAGTCAAGACCCAAACATTCGGGCTCACAACAGAAGGTTCAGAGACCGAAACCTTTGAACACTTACAAATTTTCCCAATCTCGGGAGAATGAAGAAGCTCAGGAGGAGGAGTGACAACATCTGTCAGATCAGCTACATGAAGATATCTAGACTATTCGATCTACGTCCAAACATTAGAAGGAGAGCGCAGAGGAGAAGAACAGATCCTAGCCGTCGGATCTGAGCGTAGAGGATCAACAGTCGTCTGATAAAGGTAAAGTGCACGAGCCTTAATCCTTTGTGTGCACATGAGAGTGAACTTACTAAAGTCCTAAAGTCCCAAAGTGTTTAGGGACCGTCTATCATCCAAAGGGACAGGTGGCACAAGATCTACAACTTCGGAAGTTCATAGACGAGGAGAAGGAAAATCTCCAAATAGTCGAAGGTCGAAGCAGATCCAGGTCGTTTGTCGCAATGAGACACTTGTCAAAAAATATGAGTCTTCGGGTGAAATCCCTCCAGGAGGAATGAGTGCACGAGAGTTGAAACTCCTGAAGCCCGAAGAGCCGAAGCAGATAGAGACCGTCATATCAAGGGGGAGACACGCATCAAGAGATCATGTATTTTGGGTGGAAGAACTTCGGGAGGAAGTGAGTGCGAGAGTTTGAAACTCCCGAACCCCGAAGGGCTGAAGTGAATCTGGACCATCATATCTAGAGGGATACGTGGTGGAAATCCGTTGTTTTCATGTGAAAGCGCTCTGGGAGAAAGCGAAGACTGAGAGTTGAAACTCTCGAAGCCTAAAGAGAAGAAGTGAACCACAGTCATTGATTTGTGAGGAACACGCATCGACAGATCGTCGATTTATAGTGGAAGTACTATGGAGGAAGAAAGAGTTGAGAGTTGAAACTCCCGAAGCCCGAAGGGAGAAATCAATCATAGCCGTCGATTTGGAAGGAGGGCACATGTCGATAGATCGTGGAGATCTGGGAGTGCGTGTGGAAGGAGGAAAAGGGTTGTTAACTGACATTTGACCAAGATAAAAAGAGGGTGGATCTTAACTGTCAGTGAATAAGGATCACCAATATCATAGGATCGACAGTAGCGCTGGATTGCAGGGGCAGAAAGTGCTCGGAATTTAAAAATCTTAGAGCGGGCCGCAATTGAAACCACGGTATTGTGAAAGGCATGCATGGCAACTGGTAGTGAATTGCAGGGATAAAAGAGGTGTGGTATCAAACCAATTTTGGTCACCCCGCAATCAAATGTTTACATGAGGTCATGGCCCGAGGTCACATCCAGGAAGGGGCCTAACAGAAGGAGCTAGCGCATGCGAATTAAAAAGTGCCAAGAGCGTTAGAGAAAGGGCCTGCGGGTTCCATAGGACCTGTGCCTTAGGAGAAAAGGGGGCATGTATAAGTTGATTTGGGTTCAAGTAGGAGCCCAAAGAGTTGATATGACTCAATAGATTGAAATATCCTATACCGGGAGGTCGCAGAACCCCAGGAGGGGAGGGGGGTTGCATTAGGTGGTATCAAAGATTGATCTCGTCTGTAGATTTCAGGCAAAGGAGATGAAGGAGATAGTATGACTACGTCAAGTAGCATCATAGTTTTAATTTTGTCTGTGGATCATAGGGAAAGGAAGAGAAGGTGAAGTCAAAGTACTGATGCTCTTTGTGAAGGATTTTTGCAAGTCTGCAATAGTCAACAGACAACCAGGTGAGCTATAGGAGAAGTTGGAAATGCTATCGGATACAGGGTAATCCACAGACTTGCCAGGAGGGAAAGAAGAGGGTGGAAATGGCTATTGAAGGTCATGAACGTGGTCGGAGAGGGGGACACAAGCAGAAAATAAAGTCAGATATGGATCTGGAGCTCATTGAGATAAGAGAAATAATGGAGCAGATGACATTGAAGATGCAACAGGAGGTAGAGGTACATTGGGGGTACGAATGGCCTCTGAACAGGAAGGAAAATTGGCTTGTTCAGAAGTTGTTATTCAGGAAGAAGAAACAAGTAGTAAGGAGGTGGTTGAGGCATGTTGAAAACCTCAGTGACACAGAAGAGGAGACGGTTTACATCTGTGAACCATAAGTTGGAAGAACCCTCAGTGATGAGGAAGAGAGATCATCAGAGAATCTCATAAAATGCCATGTGGGCAGAGATGGACTTTCAAGTTGCTAGGTGGGAAATGGAAAGAGATCAGTTGAAGATATCATATGCTTCTAGAGGGGTAGTGCTGAAATTTTAGATTGCCAGGTTTTCCATCATATGAGATCAAGTGATCCCATTAACTTCCAGTAGAGTAGGGGAGAAACCCTAGATTTCCAGGTGAGCAAGGGAATTAGAATGAGACTGTCTGAAAGTATCAAGATCTCATAAGTGAGTTCAGATCAACAAGGAGTGTTGATAGATAAATATGCATGTGGGTTTGTAGACCATATGAATGAAGATGATGATAATTTAAATAGTTCCATCACAGAGGAGGAGGATCAGAGGAGTGTTCTGATCGTTGGAGGAATCAGAGAATTCATGCCAACTAGCCCAACACAGGCCAGTGCACATCTTGAAGATGCAGAATAAAAAGGAAATCCAGAAGAGACTTTCATAAAGGAGGAAAGAGAGAAGATATTAAAGTCTGTCCACCTAGGGGAAGAAAAGGAGCATTCAACAAAATTGCTCAAAATTTTCAGCCAGGAAGCTAAACAGGAGATGACTGCAGCACTGGAGTCTGTAGTAGAAGGGGAAGCAAGCAACATGGATTTTGTTGAGTTGTATGAACAAATGGAATCCCTAGAGAGAAGGGTGATAGTGAAAAGTATGCACATCCAACAGGTTAGGTTGGAGACATATGGAGGAGAATTCCATCCCCAAGAGAAGATGGAGGAAGTTGGAGTTGAACCAACACAAGAGGAGTTGACAAAAGCTAATCTTTTAGAGGAGGAAGCTGAGCAACAACTCAGTGGTGAGACTGAAGAGCTTGAGTCTACAAAGAAGTGGCAAGTCAATGCCACAGAAGAAGAAAATAACATGGGGGATCATGATGATCTTCCCTTTGATGTGTATGAGGAGGAAGAGTTGCAGCCGAGAAGACTACATAAGGAGAACCCGCCAGTTGAGCAGCTGGACAGGGAAATAGAGGAGATCAGGAAGTTGACGTTGGAGTATGAAGAAGAAACATGCAACATAAGGAAGCTGAATAGGGGAGAACCTACAAAAACAACACGGAAGAAGTAGCAACAACAACATAACAGAGGAGCAGGAGGACAACTCCAAGGAGAAGTTTAGGATCTAGGGGGATTTCAACAGAGCTAGAGAGCTCATGAGCAGGAGCTCATGAATTTTTCACAGCAGTGGAGTATGATGCAGGGGAATCCTTCCACATCAACAGATGCACCAACAAGCCAACACATAGGTGTGCATTGGGGAAAGGGAGAGGCACCGACCCTCCCATTTTTAAATTTGAAATATAATCCTATACAGATTTTTGTTGTAAGGTTGAGTAAAATCAAGCCATGCCTTTGTACAGGTAGTGGATGGGGTCACCTTAATGGTTGACTATAAGAAGGTCTAGATCTTAGTCATGTCTGGATCTTCATTCATTGTAAGAAGTCATGGGGGTAAGGTCTGTTAACTGAGACAGTGATGGAACTAAGGCGGTAGAGAGGATAAGATCGAGGAGGTCTCTTGTAGAGAGAGAGACGAGAGTTAGGAGGAGGATTCTAAGAGGATGCTGAGAGAAGAGCCTGAGAAGCTCGGAAGCTCAGAAATAGGAGGTAGAATAGTTCTTTGAGAGATCTTGAGAGAGAGTTGAGACTCAGTCATAGTCTAGCCTGCACATATTGTAATCAGATTTTCATATTAATGAAAAAGACAGTAGTTTTTACTGCACATGGTTGTTTATGTGTTTATGTGTTTATGTGTTTCATGAATGTATGTTGTAGATGTATGATAGATTTCATCTGTAGTAGGAAGATAGATTTCTTTATCTTCGTTTGAGTTCGAAATATCATTCTGGGTTCTTTAAGTTGTGCAAGGAGTACATAACAGAACATTGGAGGTTCTATAGCCAGCACAAGGAGTGCACATCTGAACTCTATTGAGTCAGAAAAGAACATGTCAGGAGGGCACACCGGAGAAATCAAAAAATTCAAGAGGAACCTCAAGTTTACTGAATACCTTGGAGGAGGAACTATGCAGAGAAGGCACAAAGAGACATAGTCACTGAATACTCTGTAGGGATCTTCCAAGAGGGCATCGATCAAGTGAAAGTGTGCACACAAAGAACTCTCTAAGTTCAAGGAGAAGAGTATCAAAGGAAGATACTCACAGAGTTACTGAACACTATGTAGAAAATGCTCAGGAAGGTGTGTTTTGAGCGAGAGGTTTCTAGGATGACACAAAGAACCCTTTGAAGGGAGCAGAAGGGATGAGACCATTAGGAGACTGAGTAAATAAAAAATATTAGAAGAGATAGTGCAAGGAGTGCGTAGTAGAAAAACTTATTCCAAGTCCCAAAGCTTAGGAGGAGAAGCACAAGTCGAGACCCAAACATTCGGGCTCGCAGCAGAAGGTTCATAGGCCAAAACCTTTGAACACTTACAAATTTTCCTAATCTCGAGAGAACGAAGAAGCTTAGGAGAAGTAGCGACAACATCTGTCAGATCAGCTACAGGAAGATATCTAGACCGGTTGATCTATGTCCATACATTAGAAGGAGATAATAGAGGAGAAGAACAGATCCCAGTCGTCGGATCTGAGCGCAAAGGATCGACAATTGTTTGATCAAGGTAAAGTGCATGGGCCTTAATCCTTTGTGTTCACAGAAGAGCAGACTTGCTAAAGTCCCTAAGTGTTTAAGGACCGTCCATCATCCACAGGGACAGGTGGCGCAATATCTACAACTTCAAAAATTAGTAGACGAGGAGAAGTAAAATTGCCGAAGGCCGAAGTAGATGCAGGTTGTTGGTCGTGAGGAGACACATGTCGACAGATCTGAGTCTTCAGTTGAAAGCACTCCGGGAGGAATGAGTGCACAGGATTTGAAACTCCCAAATCCTGAAGAGCCGAAGTGGATAGCAGCCGTCAGATCAAGGGGGAGACACACGTCAAGAGATCATGTATTTCGTGTGGAAGAACTTTGGGAGGAAGCGAGTGCGAGATTTTGAAACTCCCGAACCCCGAAGGGCCGAAGTGAATCTAGACCATCAAATCCAGAGGGACACGTAGTGGAAATCCATTGTTTTTGGGTGAAATCGCTCCAGGAGAAAGTGAATACAGAAAGTTGAAAATCTTGTAGCCCGAAGAGCATAAGTGAACCACAGTCATTGATTTGTGAGGAACACGCGTCGAAAAATCGTCGATTTCGGGTGGAATTTTTGCGGAGGAAGAAAGAGTTGAGAGTTGAAACTCTTGAAGCACGAAGGGAGAAATCAATCATAGTCGTTGATTTGGAAGGAGGTTTTACATGGATAGATCGTGGAGATCTAGGAGTGCGTGTGGAAGGAGGAAAAGGGTTGTTGACTGACAATTGACCAAGATAGAAAGAGGGCAGATCTCAACCTTCGATGAAGAAGGATCGTCGAGATCACAGGATTGATTGTAGCACTATATTGCGGGGGCAGAAAGTGCTTGGACTTTAAAAATCTTAGAGCGGGCTACAATTGAAACCATGGTATTTTGAAAGGCATACGTGGCAACTAGTAGTGAATTGTGGGGAGAAAAGCAGTGTGGTCTCAAACCAATTTTGGTCGCCCCGTAATCATGTGTTGAGCTGAGGTCATGGCCTGAGGTCACATCTAGGAAGGGGCCTAGTAGAAGGATCTAGCACCCGCAAATTAAAAAGTGCCAAGAGCGTTAGAGAAAGGGCCTATGGGTTCCATAGGACCCGTGCCTTAGGAGAAAATGGGGCCTATATAAGTTGATTTGGGTTCAAGAAAGAGCCCGAAGAGTCGATCTGACTCATTAGATTGAAACATCCTATACCAGGAGGTCGTAGAATCCCTAGGAGGGGAGGGGGGTTGCATCACTCTCCAAACTTGAGTATCATGCTCTAGGGGCCTCCTTAAGTCCTTATAGTTCTTTCTTCAGCTTGCACACATAGGCTTTCTTCTCTAATAGTATAAATCATTTTGGTTTCTCGATGTAGACTTCTTTTTCTAGTTATCCATTAAGAAATGTTGATTTAACATCCATTTGATACACCTTGACCCTTTTGGAACAAGCATAGGCTAAGATCAATCTAATTGATTCCATCCTGGAAACTGGGGAAAAGGTTTGCTTAAATTCTATATCTTCAACCTGAGTATATCCCTTCCATACTAATCTTGCCTTGTTTCTGGTTACCTGCCCATCTTCGTTCAGTTTGTTTCTGAATACCCATTTTGTGTCGATCACATTCTTGTTCCTTGGCCTTGGAACCAATTCCCTTGTATCATTATTTTCTATCTGATCCAACTCTTCATCCATAGCCTTGATCCAGTGTTCGTATTTGATGGCTTCTTCAAAACTGCTTGGTTCGACTGTGGATAACAGTTCTAGGTGTTTTTGTTTTGGTGAATGTATCCTTCTTTGGGTTTCAACTCCTGCATATTTAATCCCAATAATTTGTTCAGGTGGATGATTTTTTCACACTCGTTGGCTAGGTGTCTTGGGAGGTATATGTTTCTCATCTTCCTCTTGGTATGGTTCTGGCTTCTCTTCTTCTTCTCCTGCTTCTTCTTCTACTTATTATTCTTTTAGATCTTCTTCATCATTTTTATCTTCTTAATCTTTGCTTCCTTATTTTTCTTTCCATGCATGTTTCTCGTCAATCATTACATTGATGCTTTCCATGATTCTATCGAGTCTCAAATTAAAGAATTCATATGCCCTTCTCTTACTTGAGTACCCAACAAATATTCCTTTGTCAACTCAGGAGTCAAATTTTCCAATCCTTCCATCTTCTCTCTTGATGTAGCACTTGCTTCCAAATACTCTGAAATGCTTCACATTTGTTGATATTCCTTTCCATAGCTCATAGGGAGTCTTATCGTTATTGGTTCTGAGCATTCCTCTATTCTGAATATGAATTTTTGTATGAACTTCTTGTACCCAAAAGACGTCACCCAACTTGGAATATTTCAACATGGTCCTGGCCATTTCCTGTATTGTTATGTTCTTTCTTTCGGAGACTCCATTTTGTTGTGGTGTCCTAGCTATTGATAATTTTCTTTTTATTCCATGTTAACCAAAGAAATCTACAATTTATTTTGATGTAAACTCTCCACCATTATCTGATCTTATACAATTGATTTTCAAGTTTGTCTCAGTTTCAAGCATTTCTTTGTATATCTTGAAGTTTTCAAATGCCTCTGAATTCTTCCTGAGAAATCTAACTGCAATCATCCTTGTGTAGTCATCAACCAACGCCATAAATTATTGTTCATCATTCAATCCATTTGTTCTTGGTGGTCCACATAGGTCAGTATGCACAATCTCTAATGGTTTTTTCGTAGCATATTATTTTGACTTGAAACTGCTCTTGGTTTGTTTTCCATGTAGACAATGCTTGCACAGAGTATTTGTTGGCCTTAAAATATCAGGAATTTCTCTTACTTCTTCCTTTCTACTAAATTTGACAAGATTATCAAAGTTCATGTGACCCATCCTTCTATGCCAGAGCCAACTTTCATTTTCCTTTCCTAAACAACATTTTTCCTTTCCAATTTTATTCAGGACATATATGTTGTTTGGGATTCTTATAGTTGTAGCCACCAACCTTCCCGATCATTCTTTCCTTTTATCACATTTTTCTAAGTCAAACAAAATTTTGTGTCCTTGGTCACACATTTGACTTACACTGAGTAGATTGTGCTTTATATCTTCAACCAATAGAACATGTTTTGCCTTTGCATCCTTGCTTCCAATCTTGACTATGCCTCTTCCTAAAATTTTGGTTGAGTTATCATTGTCGAATGACATTGATCCATATCATTCCTTCTTTAGGGTAAGGAACCTGTTATTTCCACATATCATATGATTTTAACAAACACTTTCAACATACCATCCACTTCTCTTGTGTTGAGCCTATAGGGAAAGAAGGAATTCTTCAGTGTTGAATTGATTATGCTTTCTTATCCATATCCTTTGTGGTTCCTGTTTTTTTATTTTTTTTATTTTGTCTTGATTCTCTTGGGGCACAATTAATCTACAATATTTGGCAAAGTGTCCAAATTTGTTGCATTTGTAACATTCCACTTCATTACTCAATGATCCAAAATTGTTGTAGTTTTTTTTTTGTATTTCATAAGGCCTTCCTGGATAACTATTATTTGAGTAGCCTTCATAGTTTCTTCTATTCTTGGAATTTGCTTTGTAGTTCACAGCTTTGTGTCCAAAATTATTACATGAATAACATAAGCCACGAAAAATATTTTGATACCTGGAGGTGGAAGATCTTCTGAATGGTGCAATTTTTTTGTGATATTCTTCTTGAGTCCTTTTGTATTCTTCCTTCTTAGGAGAACCTCTAATGACTTATGCATATCTTCTTTGTTATGCTTCTAGTTTTGTTGTCTTGGAGCTTGAACCTTTCTTAGTCTACATTTCGTTGTATCCTAGCTCAGTCATGTCATAGTATGGTCTTTGACTGCTAATGATGTCATCCAGTATTTTAGTGTTATTTTGTTTCATATCTTTCTTCTGGAGATCTTTTCTGAGAGTGACTATTTATGCCTCCAACCTTTCAATCATATTTTATTTTTCTTCCAACATATTTTTGAATGCTTCTTCAATTTTTTGTCTTATTTTACGTGGATCTTTAACTTCGTTATCATTTCCTTGACTTCTTCTAAGTTGGAATTATGAGATCCTTCTTTTATCTTTAGTTGTTCCTTGGGAGACTTGTTTTTTTCTTTCTTTCTTTCCTTAGTTCTTCTAAAGCACTGATTAGTTATTCTATGAGATAGACTTCGCCTTCTTCTTCAGAATCTTATTCATCATATTATACTTCCATGGAGAGTACTCTTTCTAAATCATTGTCGTTATCATCATCCTCGTCTGATGATGAACTATCTTCCCTTGAGTAGAATTTTTTCTTAAAATTTTTCTTTGTTTTTCTTCTCTGATCTCCCTTTTGAATTTTATTTTTCTTATTAGGATCATCTTCTTCATCGCTATTTTTATTCTTATCATAAGTACATTTAGAAGAAAAATTAAAAATACCACCACAATTAAAACATTTCAGTGGAATCATACCTTTGTACTTGTTGGTTCCTCTTTTCAAATTTCTTACGAAGTTTTCCATTTCTTCATCTTCCTCTGAGTCATCGTTGTAGCTGCAATATGACTTTGAATTTTGCATTTTTTTCTTATTTGAATTCTTGGATGCCTTGAATGTCACTTCCTTTGTGACTGATTTGTCTTACTCTATCCTCATTTCATAAACTGTGAGGATCCCATGTAACTCGTCCATGCTCAATGTAGCTGGATATTCTCTTTCTTCTAGGGATGAAATCTTCGGGTCATATCTCATAGGTAGAGACCTTAGTACTTTATGAACAATGATTGGTTCTTTCATTTCTTCTCCCAAACCTTTAATGGAATTGACTATTTCATCAACTTGTAGAAAGTAGGCAGCAATTTCTTCATCTTTCTTCATCTTCAATTGTTCGAACTTGGCTCTAAAGGTTTGAAGTTTGGCTCCCTTGACTTTGGAATCACCTTTGTAAATATTTTGAAGTTTGTCCCACACTTCCTTTGTAGAATCACAATGTATAACTTTGATATATATTGATTCGGTTAGACCATTCAAAATGGGCTTTTGGCCCTTGAATTGTTCTCTTCAAGTTTCTTTCCATCCTTTTTTGTTGGTGAAGTGGTTGGTGTATTGTATCCATCAACAATTGATCGACATACATCAAATCCATGTGTTTGCACATATGTTTTCATCCTTCTTCTCCAGAAGGCATAGTTTTGGTCGTTAAACTATTGTACTCCAATATTAGCATATTCCATGATTTCCTTCTAGTGGTTAGATTGCCTCTTGAAGGACCTACTATGAGACCAATTGTTCGAATACTGAGAGGGGGGGGTGAATTAGTATTATTACTTTTATCATTTTTAACCATAGTATATAAGCTTCAACTTAATAAACAATGTATCATCAATGTATCAATCAACATTATATCATTAATGTATCATGAGCATATAAATATAAGCATCACATCAAATACACAGTACACCAGAATTTACATGGAAACCCAAATGAGAGAAAACCACGAAATTATTTCTTATATATCAAAGATTACATTCATTGGAAGCACCAACTTCCCAATTCTCCAGCTGCAACTGAAAGGAGGCTCCAAACCCATGATTCTTAGGCTCCAACCTGAAGGAAGATAGAACTCCCTGAATTATATGGATCCAACCAAAAGGAGGCTACAACGCCCTGATTCTTAGGCTCCAACCTGAAGGAAGCTCCAACTTCCTAATTTATCGAACACCAACCGTAAGGAGGATACAACCCCCTTTCCTTGCCATGTCCTTCCACCCTGAAATATAAATGTAGACCAACTATCATTACCACTGTCATTGTCATTGTCATTGTCACTGTCACTATCACTACCTCTGTCACTTCAACCTATCAACATGTCATTGTATTTTACCTGTCACTATCACTGTATCTGACTTGTGACTGCCACTATACCATCAACCTGTGTCTGTCGCTGTATCAACCTTCTATACCAAAACTTGTACCATACCATGCATCAATTGTGTACCAATAAATGGAGTATAATATGCATCAATCATGTACCATAAGATATGCCAAGTGTAGATACCATAGCATCATATAACATGTACTATAGCATCAACCACATATAAAACTAGTACCATATACTATAACATCAATCATGTATAGACCTATACCATATCATCAATGAAGTGCTTCAAAGAACCCAAACATATGCCTCATCCATATACCACCATACATCAAATGTATACCTCAACCATACATCCACATCTCAAAGTTGAACCATAACAGTCATACCATAACCAAATACAAGAATATACCTCTATCAATCATGTAGCCAAGATTCACCTCAACCATGTGCCAAACCAAACATACCTCAAGCATGTATCAAACCATATCCATGTATAGCCAGCAAAACAAGCACATAAGCATACTAATACCTCTACAGCTTACCTGATGCAAAATAGATCTAACCTGTAAACTCACTTCTAACATCCAGGACCTAGTATCATCACAACCCCCAAAATTTTATTGTCCTCGCGGGACTAATATATCTTGTCGCGCGAGGCCTGACGTGAGGATCCCTAAGCAACCCGTGGGGGTGCCTTGTGGGACACTAGTAGTCTGAATCGCGGGGGCCTACCAAACTAGGGGTTTCTCATATTTTCTCGCTCTCCTCTGCAACCACAAAACTTTCTCACTCCTATCTTGTTGCTACCTCATATTTCTTTGTTACTAACTTGACAAATAGATCACTAGTTCACTAGAATATGTTCAATAGAATAAGTGAGTGAATATTCTTGTGAATGACTCCTTGATGTGTATTTATACTTTGTATAAATAACCACTCTCCTTAATATTAGGGGATTATAGTCTTTCTTGTTACAACTACTTTACCCATTCATTAAGGTCTTGTAACCAACTATGAGCTTCTTGACCATTATTCAGGGCTTCTAACTTCACAAGGCCATAACTCCTTTACTGCGAGGAACAACATGGTGTACCACCTATAACCGGAAACGACACTACAAGGATTATCCATCGAAGAATGAGTTACATGAATTTACACCATCCTTCATGACCATATTCCTTAACCAAATTCGGGTCCCATAACCATTCCTTTGGGGCTACCAGACTTCGCGACCAGACTTCTTCAAGGATTGACATCAATGACAACCAATCTTTCAATAGATTTATACAACAAGGTTTTCACATGCCTTGATGAAGAAGGAAATTCAAGGATGGTGAAAGGTCTTACAAGACCTATATATGTTAGAGATATTTCATCATTGTAGCTGAAAATAATCTTTAGGAAAGGATTTCAAATATATGTTGTGCATATGGAAGAGCCAACAAAATATAAGGAGCCAAGTCTCGAAGATGATCCAATACTAAAGGAGTATGAAGATGTTTTTGGGGAGTTTCCAAGATTACTACCAAAGAGGGATATAGACTTCTATATTGAATTAATGCCTAGAGTTTCCCCGGTGTCCAAAACTCCCTACATAACGACCGCATCAGAGCTAAAAGATTTACATATACAACTAGAATAATTGTTGAAGAAGGGGTATATACGCCCAAGTGTCTCACATTGGGTGCCTCGATGCTCTTTGTGAAGAAAAAGGATGGAAATATAAGGTTGTGTATTGACTTTAGACAGTTGAATAAGGTGAGAGTAAAGAATAGGTACCCTCTACCGTGAATCGGTGATATTTTCTATCAAATGAAGGGAGCAAGGATATTTTCCAAGATTGACCTCAGGTCAAGTTACCATCAGGTGAGAATAAGTGAAGAAAACACCAACAAGAAATCAGTCAGGACAATGTATGGTCAATATTATTTTGTGGTGGTGTTATTTGTCTTGACAAATCCATTGGTTGCATTTATGTGTTTAATGAATGGAGTTTTCAGGGATTACCTAGACAAATTTGTCAATGTCTTCATGGATGATATTATTTTCTACTCCAAGACAAAGAAGGAGCATGAGAAACATTTGAGGATGGTTTTGAAAATGTTGAGAGAACACTAATTGTACATCAAGATAAGAAATTGCACTTTCTATCAAAGTAAAATCCATTCTTTGGGCCACATCGTCTTATAGGAGGGCATAACAGTGGACCTTGAAAATATTGAAGTAATCAAAAGTTGGCCAGTGTCAAAGAATTTTTCAGAAGTGAGATCCTTTATGGGATTAGTTGGATACTATAGGAGATTCATTGAAGTTTTCTTCAAAGTTGAAAATCCAATCACTTCACTGCAAAAGAAGGGAACAAATTTTGAATGGACTACTAAGTGTGAAGAGAGTTTCCAACACTAAAGGAATTATTGACTAGTGCACCTATTCTAAAGGTTGCAGATCTAGATGAAGATGTCAATGTGTGCACATATGCATGCGAGGAAGTGCTTGGGGGATTCCTTACATAGAATGGGCATGTCATTTGTTATGATTCAAGGAAGTTGAAGGAGAATGAGAGAAATTATGCTACCCATGACTTAGATTTGGAATCCATAGTTAATTCTTTAAAATGTGGAGGAATTATCTAATGGGAAGAAAGTTCAAGCTAAAGAAATATCATCGTGGTCTGAAACACTTGTTCAAATAGCTAACACTAAATGCCAGACATACTAGATGGATGGAATTTCTCAGTGAATATGACTTTGAATTCCAGTGGTTGATGAACTCAACAGGAGAGTGCATGCAATGCATGTTGCGACCATTAGCATGTATTGTTTAGATTAAAAAAGAAGAATTTTTGAAGCAGTAAAATCATATCAACATTATGCACAAGTTACAAAAGGCTTACAGTAGGAAAATGTACCATTGAATATTAAACACTATAGGTTGGGAGAGGATGGAATCCTCATGTTCAGGGAAAAATGTTATATTCCTAACACTCGAGATTTGAGAAATTTAGTGTTGAAGGAGTTGCATAATGTATCGTATGTTTGAAATCCAATATGCCAGAAGATAATTGCAGCAATAAGAAGTTATTGTTTCTAGCATGGAATGAATAAAGATGCGGTCGATTACATAACCAAGTGCATGGGATGCCAGAAGGTTAATACTAAGCACATGAATCCAACGGGATTATTACAACCACTTCCCATTCCTAAATGGAAATAGGGGGTAGTTACGATAGATTTTATCACAAAGTTTCCAAGAATAACAAGGAAGAATGATTCCATCATGGTGGTGGTGGAGAAGATTATGAATGTTGCACATTTTATACCAGTGAAAACAACTCACAAGGCATCCAACATTGCAAAAATTTACACGAAGGAAATTTCTAGGCTACATGGTATGCCT
>SNQJ01S0007064.1:51361-70138 GCA_010110895.2 Picea sitchensis
TATCATATTAAATATAAAGTGGAGAATACAACCAAATCCTTGATCTTGCAAAGTCCCCTTTCCATGGCCCTTTGCTCCAACACACACACCTTTTCTCCAAAACCTTTGAATGAAGAATATCCACCATGTAACTTGTAGAACTAAAGCAAAGCTCCCAAGAAGAAGTAGAAACTCTCCATACAAATATTAGCCTATTCAACCTTAGCCTTTTCCATGAGATATCCCTCTTTATATAGTACGAAAGAGGGATGGATGAGGATATTAGGATGATCCCACCAAATCATAAAAGAGAGTAAGATCCAAACCGTTTGGAGGCCACCTCACCTTCTAGAAGATCCCCTTCTAGAACATTCATGAAGTTTGAATTTTCCTTATCTTTTGGCATCGTTGTACCCTAGTTATATTGCAGCCTGCAGAGTCGTTGCAATCCATCTCTAGAGCAGGATGTGATGATCAGGCATTGTCACACCCCATGCATTTTGCAGGGTGCGACGACCTTCCTTAATAAGGTTTTTGAGAAAGGAAAGCAAATCACTTTCGTCATGGATAAAGACTCTTTTATCTTTTTTAGGGAACATGAACACATGTTGTCAGTGGATCACTACGGTGACCAAAATAATGTGTAACAGAATTCCCCCCAAAGTATGAAGCTGGAAATCGTGACAGCCGAAATACTTTGTAGAATGTGTGTGTCGAACAAGGAGCGCACCGATCGGGAACCTGCAAATAATCAAGCATCTGCATAATAATATACCATCGTCTGAGGTAGGCATTCCCAAACTCAAAAACAAAATTTCAAGTGAGTCATGGCCACTAAATATACACTATGGATCCATGTCATTATGAATTAGCATAGCCACCAAGAATACAATGTGGATCTATGCTCTAAAAGGACTCAAATTCGGACATAGCCACGAGACATACAAAGTGGATCTATGTGTCAATACAAATCATGAATACTCCATCGCAACCTGGATCAAAATGATGAGATCCAGGGTCTTCATTTCCATCGTCTCTAAGTATGAATCTAACCATGTGATTACAGGTGTCAGAGTCGAACATGGTAGAAACCACTTGATTACTGGTGAATGATGGAAATCGTTAACAAGTGCGAGAGAAATCACCATTGATTTTAATGACTCCCAAGGTACCCTAGTACAATCCAATGAATTTGAATAAATGAGTTGAAGTCAAACACTTGATGGAATCTCCCAATCAAGGGTCAATGATGTGAACCCACTGTTAAAGTGAAGAGACCTGCCATTGAGGCATGCAAACTCTAAGGTACTAAATTATTTCTAAGTCTTGTTCCTGGATAATGAGTTGAAGTCGACAGGAAAAGACTCGTCACGGGAGGGACTTGATGTATCCCCCATCAATGACACAAAATATGTAATGGATTTGAGGTAGATCAGATTCTGAAGTGATTCGGAACTGACTCGGGGAAGGCCGACATGGTAGAAAATTTATAACTACATATGGTCGACTCAATATAAGGCTTATTTAGGTTGGAATTATCTTGAACATATGAATGAACTGATAATGGTCTTGGCAGCATTGACTCAAGGAGGACCCAACATATGAATTTGTGGATGCTCAAACGAGAGACAAATGGATTTCCCAACCCGGATACAATGGTGAAGGGGGGTGTCATGTTCCAGAGAGACTATTACTACCACTAACACAAATACAGAGACACATTTCTTTCCCAATTTTCCCCCACCATTTATGGCAAGTACCTCTTTATTTTTACGCAAGCTTGAGGAGGATAACATATGCTTGTTGATGTAAGCTCATCCTTCGGACCAGTCCCTCAAAGTATATTTAACGAACCCTAAGAAGGAGTGGTTCGGTCCCATATGGGTCTTTCGATGTTTGTTTAATGAGTCCAAAGAGAGAAAACTCAAGGGTTTTTCATTTTTAGAGAGTCTTAAAAACACTTAAAGAGAACTCCATCATGTCCTTTTTCGTAAATTAATCTGATGAGACCAAAAAATTGATAACCTACCTCTCATCAAATGTTTTCTTCAAATATTTTTACAAGCGTGAAAAGAACAAGGTCGCTCGACAATCTTTTCGTTTTTATGGAGCGTGAAAAGAGCTTAAAGGATACTCCATATGATTCGTTTTTCATGTCACCATTACTAGTTCGAAAAAATGACAAAAGAGTACTCAATTACATTCTCATGGTTTCACGAGCGTGAGAAAGAGTCAAGACTCTACTCGGAGTTTTCCTGAAAAACCCTAAAAGGATCTGTACATGTGACAAATGTATAAAAACCAACCAAAAAGAGGACCCTTGTTCCAACATTTCACTCCTAGACTTTCATATCTGCAAAAAATCAACCACTTGTAAAGTTGTTAGGACTTTAGGGTTTAGATGAAGTATAAAAAATAATATAATATACAAATGAAAAGCAATAAAACTCAATCAAATAGGTAAAAAACCATATTTCACTATTTCATTTGTAACTTCACCCAAACATTGCTCCAAGCTCCCTTTTTACCTCAATTTTCAACTGCGGATTGTGGAGTGCATGGTTGATCATTCCACAAATCGTCTCCGTAGAAAAGGTAATCTTCATTTCCTTCATCTTTCCATGGATTAAAATTTGATTTTCATTGGTTAAAAATGTGATTTTGGGTTGATTTTTTGAGATTACCCATGCGTTGAGGTCGTCACTTGTGCCCTATATAGGGACCTACGACAATCTAGGAATGTCACAATTGACCCTAAAGCTAGGGTGTGATGACTTTGCACTGTGAAAATGCACAAGCTTGCGACGATCGCATCCCAAAAGTTTAAAAGATGAAACCAACAAGAAAAACCCTCCAGGAAAGAAATTATTATTCTAATCTCTTTTTATGGTTCCTTGGGAGGTCTTCCACGGTCATGATGTTGGAATGGCATGAGAGAGAACATGAAGAAGAATATTACTTCATCAGGAATGACCCGGGAATAGTCATGGCCCTCCGATAGTGTGAGTTGTTGAAATTCTTCAAGATTCAGGGTATGAGGGCTCAGCTAAGACTACTTGACTACCTGGTTCACATGTGGGATGTGAACGAGGAGTTTCATGTGGGTGCCCACACACTCACCATAGATATTGAGGATATCTACTTCCTAACAGGACTATCTCGTCGTGGATCCCGAGTGACACTTACAGGTAGAAGGGGTGGCGGTTAGCCTAGTAACCACTACATCAATGAGCATTGTGTGTTGGGTACCCAGAAACATAGCGATAAAGTTGTTATCAGGGATGTTTGAGACTTTCCTCTCCAGACCATCCTCTATACTATCACGTGCATGGTAGGGAGTGTAGCACCCCACATGGCTCTTCAGAGCTATTATCAGTATGCATTGGAGTGTATGGAACCCTGAGTCTTAAACTAGTACGAAGGGGTTCTTAAAAGTATGAAGAAATAAATGACCAAGTGCAGAAGTGGTGGGTTGGAACAATTCAGATATGGTTCTATTTTGGTATCCTTCTTCCTAGAGAAGGTCTCATTTTTATGCTTGCAGGTAGAGTGGGGTATACCTTCTCCACGTGATCTGAGAATGAGGAGGTGGGTAGACCTCATGGCCTGACATGGAGTCGGTCCCATCGTTAAGTATAATGATGTATTCTTCGAGTGGTTGAGCACTCAAATGCTCATGGTCGATGATTATGCATATGTCGGGCTGGAATTTCGTGGAGATCCAGGCCTATCTCTTCCCGAAGTTTATCAATGGGGGGACATAGGTAAGAAGGAACTTTTGTTTATATGATTTTTTTGTTATTTTTAATGATATAAAATGTTTTTTATGTTGTTTGTCCGATGACTAATCAAATGCTCTTTGAAAATGTAGATGTGGGACCTTATCGTCCTCTAGGTTCATGCCCTATCCAGAGGAGAGCGGAGAGAGGTGACGTAGCAGGAGTAGCTATTGTTGACTTCAAGACCATAGAAAAAAATCTAGAGGGACTCACAATGAATATCCCAGATGCCTCTATAGATGATATTTTGAGGCATTACCAATGCTACACAGTGAGCATGTCTGCCTCCATCGGTCAACTGCTCTGTAGAGTAGCATGGGCAATCGTGTGTTATAGTGAGCAGCATCCTTTATGCTCTATTGTATATGAAGTCGTGTGCTTCACATTTTTTATATTTTGGTCTTCGGACAAAAACATTTTTTTGTAAACTTTTATCGTTATTAATATGAGGCTCCTACCGGCTTACTTGTTTTATGTACAAAAATGTGATTGGATTTTATCAATGTCTCAAATGTCTGTCTAACACATAATTAGCCAATGCTTTTGTTAATGTATTTAGACATCTAGTAATCTGTTGATATTCAATGTAATCAAAATGAAGTTCCAAGAGGTGAATTCGTAAATATAACCTTAACAAAGTAGGACTCCGGATGGAATAAACATTACTCAATTGTAAGACCACTAACTGTGAATCCTGTCGTACAATAAGATGGTGGATTCCAAGTGAAACAACTTCAGTCAATAACTCGATAACTGCATTGTATTCCATGATATTGTTGGTTGCACAACCAAGGAATACACCATGTAGACTAATCAATTCATATGTAGGTGCATATATTTCCCAAGCAGCAGATGCTAAGTTTTGAGTACTACGACTAGTGCCATCAATGAATCCAATGTAGGGTAGTGAAGACACTGACATCTAGAAACCCAACACAATGCAAGGTAAGTAGTCGAAAGGTGGAACCGAACGATGAAAAAGCACACAAGAGTATGATACACTAAAAATACGCAACACTCATGCAAAAATGACTTAAGCATAGTACTTATTCAAGTAAAGCCCATTTTTGGGTTCACTCAAAGGAAATTCGTCATAATCTACCAGCACATAAGATCCCTTCTCCAACACTCATTTCACAATATAAGGACCACGCCACATGGGCTCGAATTTATGACCCCTTAGCAAATCATGATCTTTCTCCTAAAGAAGAACTCGATCAGCTTCAGAAAAAACACATGGCTTGACATGCTTGCCATATTGGGATTTAACACAATTTTTTCTGAGTTTCAATAACTAAGGCATCATCACGACGGGTTTCATCTAATTCCATCAAATACAAAAGACATTCCTCTTCAGTAGAGGTGTTAGGGAGAAGTTCAACAACCAGTTTCAAAGATGGTATCTCACATTCAATCTATAATATTACTTTGATACCATATACTAACTGTAAAGGTGTGAATCATGTGGCAGACTTAACGATGTCCAATAGGCCCATAATGTTGATAAAAACATCGTGTGCCAATTTGACTTATGAATTCCTACCATCCGTCCAAGTATAGTAGTGAGAACTTTGTTAATTGCTTCAACCTAGTCATTGGCCTGTGGATAATAGGGGGTTGAGTTTTCATGGAGGAGACCTAACTTTTTAGTAAGTTCAGACATCATAAAATTGTGAAAATGACTACTGTGATCAGTAACGATGGCTTGAGGGACACCAAATCTAGTAATGATATGATTGAATATGAATAACGTTGCAGTTTTCCCTGTATTATCAAATGTAGGCATCACCTCAGCCCATTTAGTGAAATAATCCACCGCTACAATAATGTATCCATTCCCTCTGGTCGAGTGAGGGTTACATGTCATGAAGTCAATGCCCCATTTAGCAAATGGACCAACAGAAACTACCGGGTTAAGAGGAGAAGGGTGAGATCAGATCTTATTGTTATAAGTTTGACAATCGTGGAATTTCTGGATGACATTAATGCAATCCTTAAACAACGAAGGCCAAAAATAACCATCTCGTAAGATATTTTGGGCAGTGGCATACCCAGACATATGATCGCCACATGCTCTCGAGTGACAGTCATTCAAATCTTTCTCAGCTTCATCGTAGGTGAGACATTGTCGAAATATGGAATCAATACCATGTCGGTAAAGGGTATCACCAAGGATAATGTATTGATGGGCTTGATATCGTATACGATGACGATCTGTGCTAGAAAGATCAGGCCAGAAAGTTTGAGTCTGGAGATAAATGATAATATCTCTATACCATATGTCATTAGAACTGATCGGAAAGAGGGATTCATCAGGTAAGGAATCCTCTACCATATTTTTTGTCTCAGTAGAGGGAAGGTCACATATCAATTCGGAAAAAAACAAAGACTTCTTTGACTTGGCGCGTTCAAACTCCAAGTCAAACTCCTGGAGAATAACTATCCATTTGGATTACTTTCCCCCTAGCAATTGTCGAGTAAGGATATGTTGCATGGGATTGCAATCGGAAATAAATGTGGTTCTGCGTAATAAGATGTAGTGATGAAAATGTTAACAGATTGAACAATTGCCAAGGCCAATTTATCCACATGTAAATATTTGGTTTCGGTAGTCGTGAGACTCCGACTCAAATAGTATATCACATGTGAATCATGTGAATCATCCTCTTGGACTAAAACCATAGCAATGGTAGAGTCTGAAGCAGCTAAGTACAAGAAATAATATCAGCTATAGTCAGGGGGAAACAACAGTGGTGTACGGGTTAAGGCAAGTTTCAAAGCCTCAAAATCTTTGTTTGCGGTATCATCCCATACAAAATCGTAACCTTTTTTGAGGAGCCAAGTGAATCATTTCGTTAATTCAGCATAATTGGGAATGAATCGACGTAAAAATTTTGCCTTCCCTTGCAAACTTTGGAGTTGGCTCAGCATGGAAGGAGGAGGTGGATTAAGAATAGCCTCAACCTTCAAGGGGTCTACCTAAATCCCATGTATAGACACAATGAAACCAAGAATTCATTCGGATTCCACAGAAAATACACATTTGTGCGGATTCAAACGTATGCGATAATAACGAAAGCATAGGAAAATGGCTTGTAAATGTGTCGAGTGATCTTGATGATGCATGGAATGCACAGGTAGATCATCGAGATAGGGTTGTACAATGTGCTTAATGGCATGAAAATCGTAAGACATAGCGCGTTGAAAAGTCACACTAGCATTTTTGAGACCAAAGGGTAATTTCCGATAGGCAAAGGTTCCCTAAGGGAAAATAAAAGTAGTCTTGTGTTGATCTACTGGTAAAATATTAATTTGATTATAGTTGGAGAAATCATCTATCAAGGAGAATATTTTACTCCCAGCACAGTCATCAACAATCTGGTCAATGAAAGTGATGCAGGAGCATCGCTCGGCCTCCTCAGCACACGCCAGTCGATTTACACGCATCGTGCGCATTCTATTGGATATATTGTCATTGATGTCAATAGTCAATGTGATGATCTGTTGTTAATGATGAATTACCACAGATGAGATTGTCATTGATGTCAACAAGTATATCAGTTAGCAGAAGATGTCAAACAATTTGCAGATATCGATAGCGTAAGCTCAAGCGGAGGAGAAAATAGGAGAAGCGAATAGTTTGAATATCAAAGCTCAAAAGGAGGAGCGCATTGCACAGTATATCAAGTAGCAGAAGAAATTTGTGATTATTCTTTATCATGACAGGATCAACAATGTTCCTATGATAAAAGCTCAGGAGGGTTAGCAAACACAGAGATCAAAACTCGGAAGGAAAAGTGTAAGCTCAGCAGTCATCTGATTAGAGTGAGAAGCCTCAGCAGTCGTCTGATCAAGAGGTTGACCACGTTGATCATATAAACATAATGTGCATCGGTCAAATGAGTAACCATGGGCTTGAGGATTGTTGGAAGATAGTGACCGTTGGATATGCAAGCCATCAACAGCAGGAATGAATTGTGGGGAGTGAAAGCATAATTAAACCACTCGCTATTTACAAACCCGCAATCCGTCCAGATCGTCAGATCACACAGCTTAAAATATCTAAGACTACGGTTGATCCAACTAACGACCAGTTTAAGTCAGATTAAATCACGATAGTCGGATGCGCAAATGCCAAATCTACGACAAGGATATATTGCAGAGATTGAAAGGAAAATTAAATCACTCACAAGTTGTAGTTACGCAATCATCGTCGACCGTTTATCTGCTTCGAGAATCTCCACAATCGTTGGATCATCTCAATGTGGAAGGATAGGATAAGAAGGGCTAAAAGGTTGAGATTTTGATTAGTCGAATACCTGTCAGTCATCGGATTAAAACTGATTCATGTCAATCGTCGAATCATGTTAAAGTGGAAGGACAAGATAAGCTACAAGAGCTACATCGCAGACGGATCGTGTCATCGATCCTAGATCCTGATCAAACAAACATCCTTCACTATGGGTCTAAAGATGTGAGGAACTTACACTCCATCAGTTTGAGATTTGAAATACCCAGAGCCTGGAAATTCGAAGTAAATAAGGATCGTTGGATTTGGAGGATGAACGAGGATCGTTGGATCGGGACTGTTGGTCAACAGACTACGTCAGCAAGGATGTGTGGGAGATCCATGTCATTGAACCTCGTCAGCAAGGACGTGTGGGAGATCCACATCAGCAAACCTCATCGAAAAGGACGTGTGGAAGACCATGTCAGCAAGTACACATGCATAATCAAAAGATGACAAATGTCAAGAGTAAATTGACTCGTGCCATGTCAACAAGTGACGTAAGTGAGTTACGTCACTCCAGGAGAATTCTTCGGGAGGTTCAAATGTCAAAATTTATGAAGTCCCGAAGGACGAAGATCTGAATTTTCTCTCAGCCGTCGATCTAAGAATACACCGGGAGTTAGGACAGTCATTATATCCAGGAGAAGAGTATGTGCCACATGAGGATCCACGTCAGCAAGACTACATCAGCAATGACACGTGGTGCAATCAGACACTAGCAAGTGTCAAGTTGATTCGACATTTCAGGTACATGAAAATCACAAATCCGAGTGACATGTGGTAGCTACTCATCTCGTGACACATAATCAACTGACGTAAGTAGTTATGTCACTCAGGGAGTTTTGCTTTGGGAGATATACCACTAGTACTTTCCCCAAGTCCCCAAGTCCTGAATGCTAGAGTCTCGAAGTGGACACGAGACGTATGATCTGGAGATCACTTCGCGAGCGTCCTCAAACATCGATCTACTCAGTGGAAGGATAGTGTAAGTGGAAATGTTAACCGACAGCAAGCGGTCTCCATCATTGATGACTCACAAAGAAGGTGATCACTCCGAAGGAAAATGGAGCAGCGTTTATTAGAAACCTTCGAAGTCCTGAACGCTGAAGTCCCAAAACGGACATAAGTCATCCAATCCGAAAGATCACTTCGGGAGTATTCTCAATTGTTTATCATACTATAGCGATAGTTGAGGCTTGATAATTCTGAAGCCCAGAGATGCGAAAGGATCTCGACTGTTGATTAAGAGAGGGACACGTTGTTATCGGATAAATTGGTAGGTGCAGACACTAACATATCTCCCTAGATCCTCTTGAATCTAGAACAAAACAGGATAGGACACGACTCTTTCCCTAAGTTGTAATCATTGAATGTACTAATAAGGAGGAACGAGTGACATACCTTTGTATCGCTTCCTTAGGTCTCTGTTGTTCCTGCTTTGCTCTGGTTCTCTTGTGAAATCAGGTCCAAGACAACACAAACCAACCAAAGTGAAGACAACAAAGTATATTCAATGTCAACCTATGCATATGATCAAGCAGTTATGCAATAAAACAAGAGTGATTTTATGGGAAAGGGACATGTCGTTGTATTATATTAAATGAAAGTAGAACATTACAACTGGATCGCCTTGATGTCGCAAGATTCCTTTCAGTGACCCTTGGTTCCGACACGCACACTTTCTCTATACTTGCATGAAGAAGATCTAACACAACTTGATAGGCCAAATGAAGTCTTCAAGCTTCTATCCAAGAAGAGTTCCTCACACAATTATTTCACCAATTCTTCATTCAATCTTGCTTAACCTTTTCCATGAGAAACCTTTCAATATATAGGAGAAGGAGAGATGGTTAAATGGATGAGGATGATCCCACCAAATCTGAGAAGTCAGTAGAATGCCAACCATGCGAATGCCAACTCATTTTCTAGAAGATTCCCTTCTAAAACCTTTGTGACCTCTTCTCATTTCCAAGCTTAAAAATAGGTTCGCACCCTACCTATAGAGCAGCCTGCGAATAGTTCACACCCCAAGTATGGGTTGCCTGCAGGACAAGGATTTTCGCACCCTATAACATAGGCAGTCTATGAACTCATCCTAAAAATGTGTTTTTTGGAAGAAGACAATAGTCACTTTTCTCAGGCAAAAATTCCTTGTTGGGAGCCTAAATACATCACTGTAGAGACATCACCAGAGTGACCAAAATCATGTGTAATAGAATTCCCCCGAAAGTATGAGGCTGGAACTTGTGACAGCCGAAATACTTTGTAAAATGCGTGTGTGTGTCAGAAACAAGGAGCGCACCTAATTGGAAACCTGTAAACAACCAAGCATCTGTAGAATATAATACTTGTTCTGAGGTAGGAATTCCCATGCTCATATCACAAATGAATGAAACCATAAATGCAGGTCATGGCCAGCAATCATACACCATGGATCCATGTTGTCAAAATGCTACATAGCCACCAGGAATACACTGTGGATCTATGCGAGAAGACTTAAATTAAAACAGCATAGCCATATGAAATACAAAGTGGATCTATGTGCCAATACAAATCATACATACTCCATCGCAGCCCAGATCAAAAAGATGAGACCCGAGGTCTTCAATCCCGTCACCTAAAAGTACGAATCTAGCCATGCGATTACATGTGTTGAAGTTGAACATGGTAGAAACCACTTGATTATCGGTCATTGATAAAAATCGTTAACAAGTGTGAGGGAAATCACCATTAATGTCAATGACTCCCAAGGTACCAAAGTACAATCTGAACGAATGTGAATACATGAGTTGAAGTCGAGCACTTGGTGGAATCTCTCGATCAGGGATCAATGATGTGAACCCTTGTTGAAAGCAAAGAGACCTGCCATTAAGGCATGCAGGTTCCAAGGTACTAAACGATTTCTAAGCCTCATTTCCAGATAATGAGTTGGAGTCGACGGAACAAGGCTCGTCACAGGAGGGCCTTGATATATCCCCCGTCAATGACACAAAATAAGTAACATATTTTGAGGGTGAAACAGAGTATGAATGCAGGTTGAAATGGACACAAGGAAGGTCGACATAGTAAGAATGGGCAACTACAGATGATCGACTCGATAGAGGGCTCTTGTGAACTTCTCTTGAACATATGAACGACACGACCAAGGACTTTGTAGCACTGACTCAAAGACGACCCAAGATATGACCTTGTAGCAAGTCGAATAAGAGACAAATGGATTTCCCAACCTGGATTCAAATGACGAATAGGGGGTGTTATGTTCAAGAGCGACGCTTACTGCCATTAATATGAATACGAAAACACATCCCTTTCCCAAAATTTCCCCCACCATCTCTGGCGAGTACCTCTTTATTTTTACACAAGCTTGAGGAGGATAACATATGCTTGTTGATGTAAGCTCATCCTTCGAATGAGCCACTCGGAGTATATTTAACGAACCCTAGGAAGGAATGGTTTGGTCCCATCGTGGGTCTTTCGATGTTTGTTTAACAAGTCCAAGGATAGAAAACTCAGGGGTTTTCATGTTTTAAGAGTCTGAAAAACACTTAAAGAGGACTCTCTCAGTTCCTTTTTCGTAAAATAGTTTGACAGGACCGAAAAAGTGATAAACTATCGCCCATCAAATGTTTTATTCAAATACGTTAACGAGAGTGAACAGAACAAGGTCACTCGGCCATCTTTTCATTTTTATGGAGCGTGAAAAGAGCTTAAAGGATACTCCTTAGCATTTGTCGTTTTCGTGTTACCATGACGAGTACGAAAAGACGAGAAAAAGTATACTCGATTACGTTCTCATATATTTTCGAGCATGAGAACGAACAAAGACTGAGCTCGGGGTTTTTCTAAAAAACCCTAAAAAGTAGTCGTACAAAAAGAAAAAATAACACCCGCACCCCTTCGTTCGAACTTTGAAGTTGTGATATCTGCGAAAAAACATACTCACAAGGCTATTAGGGTATTAGGTTTTATAGACAAAGTATAAAAAATCAATAAAAAATAGTAAAAAGTGAATAAATAAGGGAAAAAAGGGCCTTTTTACCATTTTATTGTGATTTTGCCAAAAACTTGCCTAACATACCTCATTTTCCCCCAAATTTCTTTGCTCGATTGCGAGAAGTGCAAGCGATCATTCGGCGAATCATCTCAGCCAATGAGGTAATCTCTTGCTTCTCTGACTTTTCATGGTTTTAGTTTTAGTTTTTATTGGCAATTTGTTGTGTTTTGAGTCCATTTTAGGGCCACAACATGCACCCAATAATTCTCGTAGGCGGGCCTTGCGGGACTTGCGAGAATCTAGGATTCTCGCAGGTGGCCTTAAGGGCAACTGCGAGAACCTCGCACTGTGCAAAAGGCTCACCTGTGGGGGCCGAAACATGGATTTTGAAGCAAGGTTTTGCTGAATAAAAATTATGCAAGAGCTTAAAACAAGTTGTTGACTTCCCTCTCATGGCTCTTTTGCAGGTGTTTGGCCATCACAATGTTGGAATTGAGAGAAAGGGAACATGAGAAGGAGGATGCCATTGTCAGGAATGACCCAGGTACAGTCATTTCTCTCCGGGACTATGGGCTCTTGAAATTTTTCAGGATTCTGGGCATGAGGGCCCAACTCAGATTGTTGGAATACCTGGTCCATATGTGGGACGTGGACCAACAATTATTTCACGTGGGAGTCCATGCACTGACCCTAGATATCGAGGATATCTATTTTCTAACAGGGTTGTCACAACGTGGATACCATGCTACTTTGACTGGGGGTAGAGGCGGCGGGCTCCCCATGAGCGAGTATTGTCGTCGGTATTGTGTTCTCGAGGCAGAGAGGAGCAAGGGAAAGGTTTGCATTTTGGGGGTCCAAGATTTGACCCTACAGACCATATTTTTCACTATTGCACGCATGGCTGGGAACGCGGCTTCACACATGGATCTCCAGAGATATTTTCAATACACCATAGAGTGCACAGAGCCTCGGGTCTTCAACTGGTCGGACGCAGTTCTCCGCAGTATAAAGAGGCAATTGACGAAATGCAAAAAGGGTGACTTGAAGTTGTTTGGGTACGGATCACTTTTGGTGTCATTCTTCCTCGAGAGGGTCGCACTGTTGCGATTACAGGTTGATTGGGGTTTACCAGCCCCAGAGGATCCGAGGATGCTGAGGTGGTGCAATCTCATGTCTCGTCATGTAGCAGGGCCCATAATCAAGTATAATGATTCATTTTTTGACTAGTTGAGGCCCCAGATGTTGATGATTGACGACTACGCATATGTTGGTTTGGATTTTCGAGGGGATATGGATTTGGCCCTGCCTGAGGACGCTCAGTGGGGTGACCTAGGTAAGAAGTACACATTTTGTTCTTTTTAAATGTTTTTGCAAATTTTATCATATGAAATGTTTTTACGTTTATCCAAGAACTAATCAAAAAAATTATTTTTGATGACACAGATGTGGGGCCATATCGACCTCCAGGAACATCCCATATTCAACGCCGAGGAGAAGCAGCTCTAGTGGAAAGATGGGATGTCGAATATTATGAGGCAGTGGATCAAAACTTGGAGGGGTTGACCGCGGACGTCCTAGATATTGCTATTGGGGAGATTCCGAGACATTACCAGTGCCATACTGTGGGCATGTCCGAGTCTCTCATTCGACTGCTTCGTAGGGTGGCCCAAGCAGTTGTGTGATATCGTGAGCATCATCCGTGATGCTAATTTGTAGAAGATATGGGCTTTGTGTTTTGAGAATTTGATCCTTGGACGAAAACTTTTTGTAAAAAACGTTTGATCGTTATATACATATATAAAGCTTCTACTGGCTTATTTTTTGTTGTGTTAAACATGTGATGTGTGATTGGTTTATAAATGCCCCAAATGTCTATCTAACACATAGTTAGCTAATGCATCAGTCAATGTATTTAGACATCTAGGAATGTGTTGACATTCGATATAATCAAAATAACGTTCCAAGAGGTGAATTCATAAATATACCCGTAATAAAGTAGGACTTCAGATAGCATAGATGTTACTTAACTGTAGTACTACTAGTTGTGAATTGAGTCGTATAACCAAGTGGAGGATACCAAGCGAAATAGCATCAATCAACAATTCGATGACGGCGCTATATTCTGCAATATTATTGGTTGCACGACTGAGGCACACACCTCGTGGACTGATAAGTTCGTTTGTAGGGGCATAAATTTTCCATGCAGCAGAAGCAAGGTTCTAAGTACTACGACTAGAACCATCGGTGAAGCCAATGTGGGGTGGCGAAGACTCCGACATCTAGAAACCAAGCACAATACACAATAAGCAGTCGAGGGCTGAGACCAAATAATGAAAAAAGCATACTTAAAGAAACAAAAAGTATGATACAATAAAATACAAGCACTCATGCACGGGTGATCTTAAGCATAGTACTTCTTTAAGTACAACCCATTTCTGGGTTCACTCAAATGGATACCGTCGTAGTCCACTAACTTGTAAGCTCCTTTCTCCAAAACTCGTCTAATGATATAAGGACCTTGCCACATAGCTTCAAATTTTTCGTCTCCTAGCATATCTCGATCTTGTTCATAAAGGAGAACCAGATCGACTTCAGAGAAAATGTGTGGCTTGACATGTTTTTCATATTAGTCTTTGACGCATTTATTTTGGGCTTCTATGACTAGGGTGATGTCGCGACAGGTTTAGTCTAATTGCATGAGATACAACAGACGTTCTTCTTCGACATAAGTGTTTGGGAGAAGTTCGACGGCTATTTTTAGGGAGGGTATCTCACATTCAATCGGCAAGATGGCTTCTAGACCATAGACTAACTGGAATGGTGAAAACCCAGTAGAAAACTTAATGGATGTCCCGTAACCCCACAATGTTGAAAACAACATCGTGTGCCAGCTCATTTTGTGAATCCCTATCATTCGTCGAAGCATGGTGATGAGGATTTTGTTTATTGATTCAACTTGATCGTTGGCTTGTGGGTAATAGGGGGATGATTTTTCATGGCGAAGACCCAAATATTCAGTGAGTTCAGACATCATGTAGTTTCTAAAGTGGCTACCTTGGTCCATAATGATAGCTTGAGGAACACCAAATAGGGAAATGATGTGATTGAATATGAATAATGTTGTAGTCCTTCCAGTATTATCGAATGCTTGCATCGCAATTTCATAAAATAATCTACGACTACAATAATGTAACCATGCCCCCCGGCCGAGTGAGGGTGACATGTCATGAAATCGATACCCCATTTCACAAAAGGACCAATGGAGACCACAAAGTGTAGAGGAGCAGGGTGTGATCGTATTTTATTGTTGTAGGTTTGGAAAGCGTGGCATTTTTTGATGGAAATTATACAATCATTGATTAAAGAAGGTCAAAAATACCCTGCTCATAAGATCTTCTGGGCAGTAGCACACATAGACATGTGACCACCACAGGCTCTGGAATGGCAGTCATTTAGGGCTTTCTCGACTTCATCAAATGTGAGGCAGCGTCGAAAAATAGAGTCTATCCCACGACGATAAAAAGTATCACCGAGGATAATATACTGACGGGCTTGGTAGCATATTCGACGGTGGTCAATACTAGACAAATTTGGCCGAAAAGTCTGGGTTTGGATATATATGTGATATCTTTGTACCAAAGGTCATCGGAACTAATCAAGAAAAGGGATTCATCGGATAATGAATATGCTGCTACATTTTCCATCTCAGGGCAGGGAAGGTCGCATATCAACTCGGAAAACACTAAGGATTTCTTGGACTTGGCGCGTTCGAATTCTAAGTCAAACTCCTGGAGTATTACGATAAATTTGGAGTATTTTCCTTGTAGAAATTGGCGTGTAAGAATGTGTCGCATAGGGTTACAGTTAGAAATTACCATAGCTTTGTGAGACAGGATATAGTGCCAGAAACGTTGAACTACTTGGATGGCTTCCAAGTCCAATTTTTCAACATGTAAATACTTGGTTTCGGTAGTCTTAAGACTTCGACTCAAGTAATAGATGACATGTTCATCATGAGAATCATCCTCCTAGACGAGAACCATAGCAGTGGTATAGTCCGAGGCTGCGAGGTAGAGGAAATAATCTCGACTGTAATCAGGTGGGAAGAGTAGTGGGGTACGTGTCAAAGATAGTTTCAAAGCTTGAAATCTTTGTTGGCAGTGGTATCCCATACGAACTCAAAACATTTCCTGAGCAGTCGTGTAAATCCAAGAGTTAGCTCAGCATAGTTCGAGATGAAACGACGGAGAAATCTTTCCTTCCCTTGCAAACTTTGTAACTGGCAAAGTGAGGAAGGAGGAGGAAGATTGAGAATGGCCTCGACCTTCAAAGGATCTACCTGAATCCCTTGACGTGAAATAATAAATCCTAGAAGTCAGTCAGATTCTACGCAGAAAACACATTGTGGGGATTCAAGAATATGTGGTAAAACCGACATCAAAGAAAAATGGAATGGAGGTGTATTGGATGATCTACATGGCGCATGGAATGAGCGGGTAAGTCATCGAGATATGGCTGCACAATGTGCTTTATATCATGAAAGGTGTAACACATAGCATGTTGAAAAGTTGCTCCGGCATTTTTTAAACCGAATGGAAGTTTTCGGTAGGTGAACGTGCCCCAAGGACAAATAAAGTCGGTCTTGTGTTGGTCTGCGGGAACGATATTGATTTGATTTTATCCGGAGAAACCATCCATCAGAAAGAAGATTTCACTTTCAGCACATTCATCGATGATCTGTTCAACGAAGTGGGTAGGAAAGTTGTCTTTAGGACAAGCTTTGTTAATGTCCCTATAATCAACGCACATGTGGATTGTGCCTTGTTTCTTGTCATCGGAACAAGATTGGAAACCCAGTCAATTAGAGCCACAGGGTAAATAAATCCAGGTTTGAGAAGTTTGCCAACTTCAAGCTTGATAGCGACTGCTTTACGTGGGTGGACCAGACAAAGTCGTTGCTGCACGGGGTTAGCGCCCGCGTATGTCTTAATCTCATGTACCACAATGTCGGGATCAATGCTCGGCATTTCTTCATAGCTCCATATGAAGACATCACAAAATTCTTGGAAAAGAGACTTGTAGGTGACAACTTCGTCATGGGAACACGAAGCTCTGATATGCACATTTTCAACAATTCCGGGTTTTATGGATATGTCAAGGGGGATGGTGGGTGAGATATTACTTAAGTTCCCTTCATAAAACACGTTGTGTGTAGACTCGGGAATGGTAGAAATGATGACAACAGTCAACGAGGTCGAGAGTCATTAGTAACCCTCGATGGTGCATTGTTCCAGGAAGAGGATGGAATGATGATGTCCATCGTCCCAAGGGGTATCTTCCATGGACATAACAGACATAATCATCTCGTCTGTAGGAAAAATGACACGGAATGGATCCGAAGATAAAGCACCAAGAGAAGGGGTACAAGGGGTTGCTGATTGAATGGCTTGATAAGTGGATTCGACTGGACTCAAAGGCATTTCGTCGCCATAACTAATATGATCGTCGGGGTTGGGTACCATCCACGGGTCGTAAGACGCAGGGGTTCTGTGAACATAGGTGGAGATCATGTTGATCGAGGCGAAAAACGGATGTGGAACATCGGGTGGTGGGATGGGGAAAGTTCCCATCAAAGAGGAATATTTAAGAAGACCCAAACCGACATTCTCATATCCAGGGGGGGTTTTTGAAATGAAAGGTACATTGTCGGTACGTGCGTCAGAGTGAAAGAAGGCCAATTGGTCTACTGTAACTACTTTTCCTTGATGTGGGAAACGCACGACATGGAAAAGAATGAACACAATTGCACACATGGAATCGATCTAGCTACGGCCAAGTAGAAGGTTGTAATCGAGAGGAGCGTCAAATACCTCCACTTCAACGTTGACCATTTTGCCTTCTAACATAATAGGAAACGAAGGGAGGACACCGTAAGGCTTAAAACTAGAGCCATTGAAGGCTTTGAGCATGTTGTGGGATTTAGTCAAGGTAGGAGATTCGATGGCTTTCCAATAGTTAATAGACATGACACATGTCGAGGCACCCTCATCAATAACTGTTCTACAAATGTTTTTTTCGGAGACAATAACTTGTATTTGGAATGTGAGTTGAGGGGGTAACCTTGGAATGTGATCTTCCAAGTCAAATATTATTAAATTTGTATCCATAGGGTTGATTCCACCAATAGCTTTCAATAGTGCCTTCTATTGTATAGGACAACTCTGAAGGACTTCGAGGGCTGACATCATGGAGGGTGCTTGGGCCAGATCTTCAACAATATTATAGTTCTGGGCGGCACGTGCATGAGGATTGAAAGTTGATTTTCGAACAACACCCTTTAGGGGAGGGCGAAGAACTGTATCTAGGCTCAGTCGTTCGAGATGAAGAGGATCGTTGGTAGGTGGAGTCGTGGGATATGGTTGGACCAACGAAGGAGGTATTGCATCAACCTTCTCTTTGGAGGAAGAATAATCTTTGGCTCAAGTGGTAAGTGTGATGTCATTCTTCTTTGAATCACCTATACACATTAAGACATAGGATGTATTGGAGGGGGAAAGTTGGTCATGAATGACCAATTGGGCATGTTGTTGAGAGGGGAAGGGTTGTGACAATACGACTGGAATGGGGGGTTTCGTGGTCCCTTGAAGGAACTTAGTAACCTCAGCTCGTTGTGGATAATCCTTAGTGTAGTGATCATCACCACAGATAAGACAAGGGTATCGGGGTTTGCGCTT
>SNQJ01S0007064.1:76305-117304 GCA_010110895.2 Picea sitchensis
AGGCATTTAATGTTGACAAGTTGGAAGAGCCTAATTGTGCCTTCGCACAAGCTGGAGATAAGGTCGTCATTAAGTGATTAATGGTAAGAGGGATCTGTATCTGATTTGGAGCAGATTTCCATCATTGTAATTTTCCTCGGTAGTCAGGATTTTTTGAATGGTGATTTGACACCACTAGATTAGTTTGGAGGGTAGCTCGTCGGGCCCCTCTTGTATAAATATTTATATTGTTGCTAAGTAGAGTAGTTGTAGGCAGATGCATAGGGAATAAGGAGAGAAACACAGAGAGTCAAGACTCAATAGTAGGTCGGACTCCACTATTGTAATTTGACATTCCAACATTAATAGAAAATGACAGTTTTCTTGTTATCAACTTCTGTGTAATGGATATTTCATGTTGGATGTCATTAGTATGCATTTGAATTGTAGATGAATGTTAGAAATCGTCTGCAGGGATAGAGATATAGTTTTATATCTGTGACTGTGTCAAATTAAGTCTGGTTCTCTAGGATAAGTGCAAGGAGTGTGTGATAGAGGGTGGAAACTATGTGAGCTGAGGCAAGGAGTGTGTCTGAACTCAGTGGATTCAAAAGAGAAACTTCCAGGAGGGCATAACAGAGTAATTCACAGACTTGGGAGGAAATTTCAAGGTGGTTAAGTACCTTGGAAGGAAAGACTGTGTGGGAGGAAGAATAGGACAAAGTATTTTAATACTCTGTAAGACTCTTCTGGGAGGGAATTGAGATGGTGCAAGAGCGTTCCAGAGAAACACGATTGGAAGTGTTGGAATCCTTGAGAGAATCCCAGAATTGTTGAACATTCTGAGGAAGGAAGGCTTTGCAAGAGTGCATCAACAAAGGAAAGGAGATGCCTTAAACCTTCCATAAGGCTAAGGGAGAAGTTGTCGAAGAGTTGAGTCAAGCGCAAGGAGTGCGCCAAGGATATTGTAAGTTCACCTTACAAAGCTCAAGAGGAAGAATGAGAAATTTCCAAGAGGGAAAAAGGAATTCCATTGGAAGACATAGAGAAACTGGGAACCTTAGAGGTTTTCAAGCCAAGCAAAGTTGTAGAAGAGTTTGTGCAGAACTCTGCAAGGACTGCAAAAATAATTCAAGAATAGCCTAAGTCTCGAAGGGGAGAAGTGCACTAAGTGTGAAAAGGAGTCAAGGGCTTTCCAAAGTCCCGAAGATCGTAAAACCATCCATCGTCAGACAAACAGGTGGAAGCAGATCTAAGAGTTTGAGGATTCAAACTTCAGAAGAATTGAAAGGATAGTAATTCAAACTTCACAAAGAGCGAGGAGCAGAGTGATTCTGGACTGTTATATCCAGGAGGACACATGGCATAGATCCATGTATTTGGGAGGGAGACCCTTCGGAGAAAATTCAAGGAGAATACCCGAAGAATTGGGGGAGCCGAAGAAATCCTAGCCGTCCATAGAGATAGGAAGTGTGGCGAGATATCAACACTTCGCTAATTCGCAAATAGGGATAAGAAGAGTTGAGAGAGGAGAGGACTCATGAAGTCTGAACTTGTGATTCGATCTCAATCGTCGATCGCAAGGAGAACGTGGACCGTATATTTGGTCCCAAAGAATTCGTCGATTCAGGAATCGAGAAAAGGGGAGAAAGTAGCTCACGATAGTTCTGAAGCACAGAGTCACAAAGGGAGTTGTCCCATGGTTGTAGTCTATGGTCACATCAAGGAGGGAATCTAGCATAGAGAGCTAGTGCCATTGGTGTTAAAATTTGAAAAGTGTTAAGGAGAGGGTCCACAGGTAACACACAACCTGCGCTGAGGAAGGAAGGACTTATGATAGAGTTTTTGAGTTCCAAGAAGGGACCTAAGGAGTCGCTCTGACTCAGGTATCGAACGATCCTAGACCGGGAGGTTGCGTAGCCCCAAAGGAGGGGTGGGGTCTGCACAAAGTGGTATCAGAGTGTAGTTTTCATCTGTAGATTTCAAGTGAAGGAGAATCTAGTGATGCTCTCAATTGCAGAGTGAACAACACAAATTCCAGGAGGGAAGGTAGAAGGTGAAGATAGATACTAAAGGTCGTGAGTATGGTCAAGGAGTAGACTGCAGGATAAAAATCAAAGTGGAGATGGACAAGGATCTCAGTGAAATTCAAGCCCATATGGAGAGGTTATCATTTAAGATGCAGCAGGAGGCAAACGTGCACTGGAGGTATGAGTGGCCTTTGAAGAGAATAACTAAATGGCCTGTTCAGAAGTTGTTGGTCATAAGACATCAACATATGTTAAAAAGGTGGCTGAGGTATGTTGAAACCCTCAGTAACAAGGGAAAGAGATATGGTAGGGGTCTCATAGGTTTCCAGGTGGGTAATGAGAAGGGATCAGTGGATCTCGTAAACTGCCAGGAGGGAAGAGGAGACATCCCAATTTTCCAAGTGGGTAAGGGAGGAGATATGAGCTCAGCTGAGATTTTGTGTCATCAAGGGGTGTCATTGGATGAAGAGGAGGCGGAAGAAAGGTCGCATCCATATGGAGATTCATGCGGAGCTGCAAGTCGTGTGAATGAATATGATGACAAGTCAAAAACCTTCATCATCAAGGAGGAGGATCATAAGAGCGTTCTGGTCATTGGAGGAGTCGAGATATTTCTACCAAGCAGCCAAGGAGAGGTTAGCACAAACGTTGCAAATGAAACCAAAGGACATCAAGTTGAGACTGTCATGGAGAAGGACGAGTAGATGTTGAAATATGTCCCAAAAGAGAAACACCCAGTTGAGTTACTCACTCAGTGAGAATTGGAGTTAAAGGAACTGGAGGATTGGTTGGGAAATCTAGAACCAGAAGGTGGTTTCCAAGAGATATCCATGTCAGAAGAGACATACCAGCATGAAGAGAAGTGGAAGGATGTTGAGTTTGAACCAGCACAAGCGAAACTGACAGAAGAAAATCTGTCAGAAGTAATACTTGAGCAACAGCTCAGTGAAGAGAAGTCTGCAAGAGTGGAGGCTACAACAACTTGGAAAGCTAAGGCCACAAGAGGTGAAGAGGATAACTTGGGAGATCAATGTGATATACCCGTTGACAAGGAAGAAGTGCAGCAAGTTATCTTGCAAAGGCGGAGCCAACCGACAGAGCAACTGGACGAGGTGATTGAGGAGATAAGGAGGCTGATGTTGGGGTCAACAGAAGAAACAATCAGCAAGGAGAATTTGGACCGAAAGGAACCTACACGAGCAGCGAGAAAGATATAGCAGCAACAGTGAAGCTGAGGAGTAGGAAGACAACTGCAAGAGAAAGTTTGGGATCTAGGAGGATTTCAACAGAGCTAGAGATCTCATGAGCAGGAGCTCATGATTTTCATAGCCATGGAGTATGATGCAGGAGCATCGCTCCACCTCAACACATGCCAACCGATTTACACACATGGTGTGCATTCAAGGAAGGGAGAGGTTTCGGCCTCTCATTATGCCCTTGAGAATGTAAAGAGTGATCTGAGCATTTAATGTTGACAAGCTAGAAGATCCAAATTGTGCCTTCGCATAAGTTGGAGATAAGTTCTCCATTAAGTGGTTAATGGTAGGAGGGATTTGTATTCTGATTTGGAGAAGATTTACATCATTGTAATTTGCCTCGGTAGTTAGGCATTTTTGAATGGTGATTTGACCCCACTAGATTAGTTTGGAGGGTAGCTCGTCGGGCCCCTCTTGTATAAATCTTTGTATTGTTTCTAAGTAGAGTAGTTGTAGGCAAATGCATAGGGGATAAAGAGAGAAACACCGAGAGTCGATACTTAGTAGTAGCTCAAACTCCACTATTGTAATTTGACATTCCACCATTAATAGAAAATGACAGTTTTCATGTTATCAACTTCTGTGTAATGGATATTTCGTGTTGGATGTTATTAGTATGCATTTGAATTGTAGATGAATGTTAGAAATCATATGGAGGGATAGAGATATAGTTTTCTATCTGTGAGTGTGTCGAATTAAGTCTGGTTTTCTAGGCTAAATGCAAGGAGTGTGAGACGGAGGGTGGAAACTCTGTAAGCCGACGCAAGTAGTGCATGTCTGAACTCAGTGGAGTCAGAAGAGAAAGTATCAAGAGGGCATACCAGAGTAATTCACAGACTCGGGAGGAAATTTCAAGGTGGTTAAGTACCTTGGAAGGAAAGACTATGTGGGAGGAAGCACAACGCAAAGTTTTTGAATACTCTGTAAGACTCTGCCAGGAGGGCATTGAGATGGTGCAAGAGCGTGCCAGAGCAACACGATTGGAAGTGTTGGAATCCTTGAGAGAATCCCATGATTGATGAACATTCTAAGGAAGGAAGGATTTGCAAGAGTGCATCGACAAAGGAAAGGAGATGCCTTAAACCTTTCATAAGGCTAAGGGAGAAGTAATCGAAGAGCTGAGTCGAGCGCACCTTCTAGAAGATCCCCTTCTAGAACATTCGTGAAGTTTGACTTTTCCTTATATTTTGGCATCGTCGCACCCTAGGTATATTGCAACCTGCGGAGACGTCGCAGTCTAGCTCTAGAGCAGGATGTGATGATCAGGCATTGTCGCACCCCATACATTTTGCAAGGTGTGAATGACCTTCCTTAATAAGGTTTTTGAGAAAGGAAAGCAAATCACTTTCCTCATGGATAAAGACTATTTTATATTTTTTAGGGAACATGAACACATGTTGTCAGTGGATCACTAGGATGACCAAACAAATGTGTAAAAAAATGCCCCCCAAAGTATGAAGCTGGAACTCATGACAACCAAAATACTTTGTAGAATGTGTGTGTCGAACAAGGAGCGCACCGATCAGGAACCTGCAAACAATCAATCATCTACATAATAATATACCATCATCTGAGGTAGGAATTCCCAAACTCAGATTACAAAATTTCAACTGAGTCATGGCCACTAAATATACCCTGTGGATCCATGTCATTATGAATCAGCATAGCCACCAAGAATACACTATGGATCTATGCTCTAAATGGACTCAAATTCAGACATAGCCACGATACATACAAAGTGGATCTATGTGTCAATAAAAATCATGAATACTCCATCGCAACCTGGATCAAAATGATGATAACCAGGGTCTTCATTTCCATCATCTCTAAGTATGAATCTAACCATGTGATTACAGGTTTCGGAGTCGAACATGGTAGAAACCACTTGATTACCGGTGAATGATGGAAACCATTAACAAGTGCAAGGGAAATCACCATTGATGTTAATGACTCCCAAGGTACCCTAGTACAATCCAACGAATGTGAATAAATGAGTTGAAGTCGAACACTAGATGGAATCTCCCAATCAGGGGTCAATGATGTGAACCCACTGTTGAAAGTGAAGAGACCTACCATTGAGGCATGCAGGCTCTAAGGTACTAAATTATTTCTAAATCTTGTTCCTAGATAATGAGTTGGAGTTGATAAGAAAATACTTGTCACGGGAGGGCCTTGATGTATCCCCCATCAATGACATGAAATATGTAAATAATTTGAGGTAGATCAGAGTATGAAGTGACTCGGAACCGACTCAGGGAAGGCCGACATGGTAGAAAATTTATAACTGCAGATGGACAACTCAATAGAAGGCTTATTTAGGTTCGACTTATCTTGAACATATGAATGACATGACAATGGTCTTGGCAGCATTGACTCAAGGAGGACCCAACATATGAATTTGTGGATGGTCAAACAAGAGACAAATGGATTTTCTAACCCGGATACAATGGTGAAGGGGGGTGTCATGTTCAAGAGTGACTATTACTGCCACTAACATAAATACAGAGACACATTTATTTCTCAATTTTCCCCCACCATTTCTGGCGAGTACCTCCTTATTTTTATGCAAGCTTGAGGAGGATAACATATGCTTGTTGATGTAAGCTCATCCTTTGGACGAGTCCCTCGGAGTATATTTAATGAACCCTAAGAAGGAGTGGTCCGATCCCATATGTGTCTATCGATGTTTGCTTAATGAGTCCAAAGAGAGAAAACTCAGGGGTTTTACATTTTTAGAGTCTGAAAAACACTTAAAGAGAACTCCATCGGGTCTTTTTTTGTAAATTAATTTAATGAGACCGAAAAAGTGATAACCTACCGCTCATCAAATACTTTTACGAGCGTGAAAAGAACAAGGTCGCTCAACAATCTTTTCGTTGTTATGGAGTGTTAAAAGATCTTAAAGAATACTCAATAGGCTTCGTTTTTCGTGTCACCATTACGAGTTCGAAAAAATGAAAAAAGACTTATCAATTACATTCTCATGGTTTCATGAGTGTGAAAAAGAATCAAGACTCTGCTCAGAGTTTACCTGAAAAAACCCTAAAAGGATCTCTACATGTGACAATTGTATAAAAACCAACCAAAAAGTGAACCCTTGTTCCAACATTTCACTCCTAGACTTTCCTGTCTACAAAAAATCAACCACTTGTAAAGTTGTTAGGACTTTAGGGTTTAGATGAAGTATAAAAAATAATATAATATACAAATGAAAAGCAATAAAACTCAATAAAATAAGTAAAAAACCATATTTCACTATTTCATTTGTAACTTCACCCAAACATTGCTCCAAACCCCCTTTTAGCCTCGATTTTTAATTGTAGATTGTGTAGTGCACGAATGTTCATTCCACGAATCATCTCCACAGAAAAGATAATTCATTTCCTTCATCTTTCCATGAATTTTCACTGGTTAAAAATGTGCTTCTGGGTTGATTTTTTTAGGTTACCCATGTGTTGAGGTCATCCCAAGCACCCTATATTGGGACCTACGAAAATCTAGGATCATCACAGTTGACCCTAAATCTAGGGAGCGATGAATCTGCACTATGCAAAGGCACAAGCCAACGACGATAGTAGCCCAAAAGTTTAAAAGATGAAACCAACAAGAAAAACCCTCTAGGAAAGAAAATTATGATTCTAATCTCTTTTTATGGTTCCTTGGCAGGTATTCCACGGTCAGGATGTTGGAATGGCATGAGAGAGAACATGAAGAAGAAGATTACTTTATCAGGAATGACCCGCGAATAGTCATGGCCCTCTGGCAATGTGGGTTGTTGAAATTCTTCAAGATTCAAGGTATGAGGGCTCAACTGAGACTACTTGAGTACCTGGTTCACATGTGGGATGTGAAAGAGCATGAGTTTCATGTGGGTTCCCACACACTCACCATAGATATCGATGATATCTACTTCCTAATAGGACTATCTCATCGTGAATCCTGAGTGACACTTACAGGTCGCAGGGGTGGCGGTGAGCCTATGAACCACTACATCAGTGAGCATTGTGTGTTGCGTACCTAGAAACATAGCGGTAAAGACGCTATCATGGATGTCCGAGACTTGCCTCTACGGACCATCTTCTATATTATCATGTGCATGGCAGGGAGTGAAGCTCCCCACATGGCTCTTCAGAGCTATTTTCAGTATGCATTGGAGTGTATGGAGCCCCGAGTCTTCAACTAGTGTGAAGGGGTTATTAAAAGTATGAAGAAACAACTGACCAAGTGCAGAAGTGGTGGGTTGAAATAGTTTGGATACGGTTTTATTTTGGTATCCTTCTTCCTAGAGAGGGTCCTAGTTTTACGCTTGCAGGTAGATTGGGGTATACCTGCTCCACAAGATCTGAGAATGAAGAGGTGGGTAGAGCTCATGGCCCGACATGAAGTCGGTCCCATCGTTAACTATAATGATGTCTTCTTCAAGTGGTTGAGGACTCAAATGCTCATTGTCGATGATTATGCATATGTCGGGTTGGACTTCCGTGGAGATCTGGACCTAGCTCTTCCCGAAGGTTCTCAATGGAGGGACATAGGTAAGAAGAATTTTTTGTTTATATGATGTTTTTGTTATTTTTAATGATATAAAACGTTTTTTAAGGTGTTTTTCCAATGATTAATCAAATTCTCTTCGAAGATGCAGATGTGGGAGCTTATTATCCTCCAGGTTCATCCCCTATCCAGAGGAGAGGGGAGAGAGGTGACATAGCAGGAGTAGTTGTTGCTAACTTCGAGACCATAGAACAAAATCTGGAGGGACTCACAATGAATATCTCAGATGCCTCTATAGATGATATTCTGAGGCATTACCAATGCCACACAGTGGGCATTTCTGCTTCCATCAGTCGACTTCTCCGTAGAGTAGCACAGGCAATCGCGTGTTATAGCGAGCAGCATCCTTGATGCTCTATTGTATATGAAGTCGTGTGCTTCACGTTTTTTATATTTTTTTATTCGGACAAAAACATTTTTTTGTAAATTTTTATCGTTATTAATATGAGGCTCCTACCTAAGTACTTGTTTTATGTACAAACATGTGATTAGATTTTTTAAATGTCTCAAATGTTTGTCTAATACATAATTATCCAATGGATCTGTTAATTTATTTAGACATCTAGGAATGTGTTGATATTCAATGTAATCAAAATGACGTTCCAAGAGGTGAAATCATAAATATACCCTTAACAAAGTAGGACTCTGGATGGAATAAAGGTTATTAACATGTAATACCACTACCTTTGAATCCTGTCGTACAATAATATGGTGGATTCCAAGTGAAACAACGTCAGTCAATAACTCGATAACTACACTGTATTCTGCAATGTTGTTGGTTGCACGACCAAGGCATACACCATGTAGACTGATTAATTCAGCCGTAGGTGCATAGATTTCCCAAGCAGTAGATGCTAAGTTTTGAGTACTGTCACTAGCACCATTAGTGAAGCCAACGTAGGGTAGTGAAGAAATCGACATATGGAAACCAAGCACAATGCAAGGTAAGCAGTTGAAAGGTGGAACTGAACAACGAAAAAGCACACAAGAGTATGATACACTAAAAATACACAAAACTCATGCAAAAATGACTCAAGCATAGTACTTCTTCAAGTAAAGCCTATTGCAGGGTTCACTCAAAGGAACTCCGTCATAATCTACAAGCTCATAAGCTCCCTTCTCCAACATTCATTTCACAATATAAGGACCCCACCACATGGGCTCGAATTTACCGGCCCCTAGCAAATCGCGATCTTGCTCGTAAAGAAGAACTAGATTACCTTCAAAAAAAACACATGGCTTGACATGCTTTTCATATTGGGCTTTAACACGTTTTTTCTGAGTTTCAATAACTAAGGTAGCATCACAACGGGTTTCATCTAATTGCATCAAATACAAAAGATGTTCTTCTTCAACATAGGTGTTAGGGAGAAGTTCAACGGCTAGTTTCAAAGATGGTATCTCAGATTCAATCAGAAATATTGCTTCGATACCATATACTAACTAGAAAAGTGTGAATCACGTGGAAGACTTAACGGATGTTTGATAGGCCCATAATGTTGAGAACAACATCGTGTACCAATTTGACTTGTGAATTCCTACCATCCGTTGAAGCATAGTAGTGAGAACTTTGTTAATTGCTTCAACTTGGCCATTGGCCGTTGGATAATAGGGGGTTGAGTTTTCATGGGGGAGACCCAACTTTTCAGTAAGTTTAGACATCATAAAATTGTGAAAATGACTACCGTTATCAGTAACGATGGCTTGAGGGACACCAAATATAGTAATGATATGATTGAATATGAATAACGTTGCAGTTTTCCCGGTATTATCAAATGTAGGCATCGCCTCGGCCCATTTAGTGAAATAATCCACAACTACAATAATATATCCATGCCCCTCGACCGAGTGAGGGTTACATGTCATGAAGTCAATGCCCCATTTAGAGAACAGACCAATGGAAACTACAGGGTGAGGATGAGCAGGGTGAGATCGGATCTTATTGTTATAAGTTTGAAAAGCGTGGAATTTCTGGATGGCAATAATGCAATCCTTAAACAATGAAGGACAAAAATAACTAGATCGTAAGATATTTTGGGTAGTGGCATACCCGAACATATGACCGCCACTCCCGGCACAGCCATCAACGATCTGGTCAACGAAAGAGGTTGGATAATTGTTTTTAGGACAAGTTTTATTTATATCCCTATAATCTACACAAACGTGGATCGTGCCTTGTTTCTTATTTACCAGAACAAGATTGGATACCCAATCAGTCAAAGCCACAGGATAGATAAAGCCAACTTTAAGAAGTTTTTCAACTTCAAGCTTGATAGCAGCAGCTTTATGTGGATGCACTAGGTAAAGTCTCTGCCAAACGAGTTTAGCATCTGGATAAGTCTTAATATCATGCACAACAATATCAATATTGGGTGGTGGAATAGGAAATGTACCCATCAAAGTTGAATCTCTTAAAAGACCTACGTCGACATTCTCATAACCGGGAGGTGTTTTCAAAATAAAAGGAACGTTGCTAGTACGAGAATCGGAATTAAAGAATGTCAGTTGGTCAACAGTAACGACCTTTCCTTGGTGTGGTAAATGTAACACACAGAAAAGGGTAGACATAACTACGTGCATGTAATTAATCCAACTATGGCCAAGTAGAAGGTTATAATCAAAAGGTGCATCAAAGACCTCAACCTCAACATTGACCTATTCACCTTCTAACGTAATAGACAACGAAGGAAGAACATCGTAAAGTTTAAAACATGTACCTTTGAAGGCCTTAAGAGTATTGTGCGACTCGATAAGGGAAGGACAGCTAATAGCTTTTCAACAAGTAACGGACATAATGCAATTCGAGGCTCCTTCATCAATAACAGTTCTACAAATATTCTTGTTTTCCACAACAACTTGGACCTAAAACGCTAATTGAGGAGGAAGTCTTAGAATATGCTCTTCCAATTCAAAGATTATCAAATTGGTATTGGTAGGGTCAATTCCACCAACAGCCTTTAACAGTGCCTTCCGTTGAGTAGGAAAAATTTGAAGGACTTCGAGAGCCGACATCACAAAGGGTGTTTGCGCAAGGTCTTCTACAATGTTGTAGTTTTGGGCAGCACATGCATGAGGATTAAATGAAGACTTCCAAAAAATGCCCTTGGGAGGAGGACGGAAAATTGTATCTAGGCCCAGTCATTCAATATGAAGAGGACCGTTTGGAGGAGGAGGTTGAACCAACAAAGGGGGTATATCATCAACTTTCAATTTCGACGAAGAATAATCTTTGGCTTGAGTTGCGACTGCAACTTTGTTCTTTTTGGAGTCACCAATACACATAAAGACATAAGATGAGGTAGAAGGAGAAGGTTGGTCATGAATGACCAATCAGGCCTGTTGCTAAGAAGGAAATGGTTGTGACAAGACGGTAAGTGTAGAATGTTTTTCGGTCCCTTGTAGGAACTTAGTAACCTTAGCGCATTGTGGACAATATTTCATATAATGGTCGTCACCACAAATAAGGCAAGGGTAACGAGGTTTACATTTATCTTTCTCATCAGTGGGTTGTGTTTTGGACTTCTCAGATTGTTGAGTAGTATTTTTTTCCTCCTTATTCTTACCCTTCCCTTTCTTTTTATTTTGATTTTTACCAGTAGGTGTAGATTGAACTGAATTAACTTCAAAAGTTTTACTGGAAGAAGGAGTAGGAGCAGGAGTATTTTGTACATTAGAAGTGCTAGACTTGGGATTGGTATGACTGGCATGTGCAAACTGAGTCTCAACATGAAAGGTGCCAATCACACCATCAACAGCATGAGAAGTCATTGGAGGTGTTGGGATAGGATTCGTAGAAGGACAATGAGTGTCAGGGGTCAAGTCATAAAGTGTTCTCATTTGCGAACAAACGATATATAGATGTTTAGCATGACTAATCGCCTGCTCTTCAGTGACGACGGCACCCATGGAAACATTGTGGGCTATAGGCCCAATGAGTGATTTGGTAAACCACTCATCCAATAGTTGATTAGGAAAGGGAACTTTGATTAAGCGTATCCTCCTCCTCCACTCATGGATGTGATCATAAATATGAGTGGAAGAATATTATTTAAAAGAACTCAAAATTTCAGTTCTTGTCTTGTATCGAATTGGCAATTGGTAATGCGTTAAGAAAGCCATGGCTAGGGTATTAAAGTCATTGAACAAACATCGTGGTAACTCGATGTACCATTTTGTTTCTGAACCAGTGAGAGTTCATTGGAAAAGTTGTAATCTTATAGAGTCATCCATCAATGAGTTGGATGAACACCAAAGATAGAAAGTCATGACATGATTAGTCGGGTCTTCTCCCGATTGGCCGTCAAATTTAGGAATGTCAGATGGTAATTTGGTCGTTATGATGGGACAATAAGGAGAATGCAAAATAGGATCATTCAAAATCCTAGACAAATCCGGTAAATCCAAAGTGGCAAGAAAAGGCAATTGTTTGTTCACTTGAGGAAACTGGTAGTTTTGAGGAGGAAGTCCCATAGGTATACCAGTAGGACCATAAGCATTCTGAAGATAGTTAGACAGTCCTCACAGATTGAGTTGTGGAGGGTTTTGATTAATATAGGTATGTTCCCTTGGAAAGGAACATTAGACTAAAAATTTTGACCCTAGGTAAGATTCAGAGAGCCTAGATACGGTTGGTCGAGATTAAGGGGCACAAAAGAATTAACTTGAGGATGTTGCCCCCCAGACGGTTGTTGATTCCCTTAGAAAGGAAGATTCCAAGGTTGATATTGTAACACAGGTATACTTTGTCCATAAACTAGGTTATGGCCTCCAACTTGAGGTTGCCCCCCAAGTTGAGGTTGTCCCCCAATCTGAGGTTTTCTCCCAAATTGAGGTTTCCCCCCAACTTGAGGTTGACCTCCAACAGGAATATGAAAACCAAAAGTGAAAGAATGACTAATGCCTCCAACTAGATTGGAGCCACTAGGGCCAGGATGCTTAGATCCTCCAAACAAAGGTGGAGGAGGAATGTAATGCCCCCCGGAGAGAACCTAGGCAGGTGTAGGAACAAACTGACTAGCAACATTATACCCAGGAGGAACAAAAAGTCCAGACCCTCCAAATGGATTTTGGGTAGGGATATCAATGGAAGTATTAAAAGTGTTATACCCAGGGGGAAGTGACGGATAGTGGTGTTCCAATAGGAGCTTGAGTGATAACCACATTTTTGGTAGAAACAGTCGTATCTTTGGGGGGCATAGTAGAATGGGTCATCTGGAGAGGAAGAATCGAGTGAGAACCAACCAACAATTGGTTTGAAACAGTGGTGACATTACTAGTCGTGCCAATAAAATGATCTAAAGGTATCCTATAGGTAACAAACGTCTCATGCATTTGCGATGCCATAGGTTTATTAGAACTCATTCCTAGTGCACCAAAAATATCTCTCACTAAAGAAGGGGCAGAGCTAGGATTAAAAATTCCAGCCGTGTGAGTCGAGGTTCTAAATTATTCACTTTGAAAAAGTGGATCATCTACTCCAGATCATGTGTTAGGTCTAGTAGGTACTTCAATATTCTCAACAACAACAAATTCTAATGATGAATTCATCTGGAGTAAATGTGCATCTTTTCTAATACTCAATAACGAATTTGGGGGAAGTCAAAATGCTTCTAAAGAATTTGAAACTATTATGAATCCCACTAAAGAGTGTGTGCTTCCAACCTCAGAAGCTACTTCGTCATTTACTACTCCCTCAGGAGAGCCTTCTGGTGAGTTAGGAAGCAAAGGGAGGTAACCTTACGGATCTTCTGAGGGTAGCCCTTGAATCCTACGTGAACGAAGAAGGTCGATGTTGGCTGAACCAAATAAAGAACGAAATAAATCTATGGTCAACTAGAGAAACAAATAACACTCACTAATAAAGTCTAGAAATCAAACCAAGCAAACAAACCTTTTTATTTCGAAGTCACTAGTTGGTGATGAAATCCAATGTCGTGAAATCAAGACAAGAAGGGGTTGGGATAAAGCAGGTGGAAATGTTACGTTGACGACTTTCTTAACAGACTTACACCCTGGTGCAAGGTCCCACACATAATCGTGGGTATACCCTCGAAGGAGCCCAAGTGAGTTTGGCCAACGTCGATTCCAAGTACCGTGAAGACTTTCCCCTCGACAATCACCTCATGTAAAGACCCTAAATAGATAGGCTACTAAGATTACCAACTACGAAAATGATGCATGGGGAAACAGTCGACAGTCTGATCCATGCGCAAAGGTAGGGTATCTAGCCCGAAATCAACTCGATAAGATCCCACACATTATCGTGGGTATACTCTCAAGTGACCCCCAATAATACACACAATCTCTACACTAAGACCAACAAAGCAGGGTGAGTAATTCTACCAGTCCTAATGCGACCTCATGATTGACCCTTGTGTTAGAAGAGCTTCCCAGGAAAAAATATAACAATTGGATTTGAACTCTCCCTATCACAAGATACTATTGTGTGTTTCGATGCTTTGGAGAGTGTGCCTTACAACCTATTCCAAAGCGTTATCCTAGCTAATGTTGGTGAAGAGAATTCCTAGAAAATAAAAGTTGCTAATAAATTTTAAAATTACGATGTATTTTAAAGGTTGTTGTTTACTCAAAAGGGAGACGGTAATTAAACTGATGATGTTGTGACCTTGACCCAATAAAAAGTGAGAAGAGATGAATATGAAATCTTTCAATTCAATGAACTCTGATTACATTAGGGAGAAGGTATTTCTTTTGAAGTACAAAAGCTACGAATTGCAATCTCTCAATTTCAAATGAACAAAAACTCCAAATAATCATAAGCTATGAAATTTTCCAATTTCTCTCGTTAACAAATATGTCAAATGCAAGAATTTTCTTGTGAACAATTACTAAAAATAAGAAGTGATTTCAGTCCTTTATTTTTCAAATCAAATTAGATATATATGGAGGAAAAAGAAAGCGAAATGAAAGAAAATCAAGACATTCTCAACACAATTACCAAACCAAAACTCATAATATAAACAAAAATGAAAATGATAAGAAAGGCTTTTGTCAAATGCAAAAAAAAATGTCTTTCAATCAAAAAACGATTTGGAAAGTTAAATCAATCCAAAAGCTCAAACAAATCAAAGACCCTTTGTCAAACAAGAACTCAGATCAAGATCCTGAGATTATATCCTTCTGACAAATATCAAAAGCCAAAAACTTGCAAAACTACAAAGACAAGCTTTGAATCCCTAAAAACCAATCAAATGCAAGTTTTAAACTCATAAATCAATCAAACATTGGTATCAGAAGTTCCTCCTAGGAAACTGAGGCAAAACTGGGTGAAAAAAGACAAATTGTCTCACTCCAACAATTCCTACGGGAATCGTCGCAGGCTGACAGTGGGGTACAGTGTGACAATCTAAGATCGTCGCAGACTGCCAATAGAGAACAGTGCAACATCGTCGCACTAGTTTACACAAGCAGGGTGTGACATCTAAGGGTCGTTGTAGGCTGCTTATATGGTAGAGTGCGATGATCTCTGTAAATAAGGAAAAAATAGAATAAAGACAAAAATCTAACTGAACTTTCAGACCCAGGGAGTCCAGATGGATCACGCACAGACTCAGAGAATGAATTTAATCAGAGGAAGACAGGCTAAAAGAAAATAAGAATAAAAAAACCAAAAGGAATTTGTATCCCTAGTATGGTCGCCAATTTTTTTATTGGACTAATCGGTAAGTATGGACACAAACAAATCTCCCTAGATCCCACTGGAAACTAGAACAAAACAAAACAGAATATAAGACTTTCCCTAGGCTCTAATTATCGAGTTTACTAGTTAACAAGAGATAGACAACATACCTTTTAAATGTCATTTTCTCTTGCCATTGCCATCCTAGCTCTGTTCCAATGCTCCAAGGATATTGAACCTGCAAGGGAACACAAGACAATCAAAGTGAAAGCAACACAATATACTCAATAAGAACATATGTATGTGATCAAGGAATCATACAATAAAACAAGACCAGTTTTATGGGTAAGAAACATATTGTTGTATCATATTAAATAGAAAGTGGAGAATACAATGAAAGCCTTGATGTTGCAAGGTCGCCTTTCAATGGCCCTTTTCTCCAACACACACACCTTTGCTCCAAAACCTTTGAATGAAGAAGATCCACCATGTAGCTTGTAGAACTAAATCAAAGCTCCCAAGAAGAAGTAGAAACTCTCCATACAAATCTTAGCCTATTCAAACTTATCCTTTTCCATGAGAGATCCCTCTTTATATAGTGTGAAAGAGGGATGGATGAGGAGATTTGAATGATCCCACCAAATCATAAAAGTGAGTAAGATCCAAATCGTTCAGAGGCCACCTCACCTTCTAGAAGATCCCCTTCTAGAACATTCGTGAAGTTTGACTTTTCTTTAGCTTTTGGCATCGTCGCACCCTAGGTATATTGCATCCTGTGAAGATGTCGCATTCCATCTCTAGAGTAGGATGTGACGATCAAGCATTGTCGCACCCCATGCATTTTGCAGGGTGTGAACGACCTTCCTTAATAAGGTTTTTGAGAAAGGAAAGCAAATCACTTTCCTCATGGATAAAGACTCTTTTATATTTTTTAGGGAACATGAACACATGTTGTCAGTGGATCACTGGGGTGACCAAAATAATGTGTAACAAAATTCCCCCCAAAGTATGAATTTGGAATTTGTGACAGCCGAAATACTTTTTACAATGTATGTGTCAAACAAGGAGCTCATTGATCGGGAACCTACAAACAATCAAGCATCTGCATAATAATATACCATCGTCTGAGGTAGGCATTCCCAAACTCAGATTACAAAATGTAAAGTGAGTCATCGCCACAAAATATACCTTGTGGATCCATGTCATTATGAATTGACATAACCACCAAGAATACACTGTGGATCTATGCTCTAAATGGACTCAAATTCGGACATAGCCCCGAGACATACAAAGTGGATCTATGTGTCAATAAAAATCATGAATACTCCATTGCAACCTGGATCAGAATGATGAGATCCAGGGTATTCATTTCCATCGTCTCTAAGTATGAATCTAACCATGTGATTACAGGTGTCGGAGTCGAACATGGCAGAAACCACTTGATTACTGGTGAATGATGGAAACCGTTAACAAGTTCGAGGGAAATCACCATTGATGTGAATGACTCCCAAGGTACCCTAGTACAATCCAACGAATGTGAAAAAATGAGTTGAAGTCGAACACTCGATGGAATCTCTCAATCAAGGGTCAATGATGTGAACCCATTGTTGAAAGCGAAGAGACCTGCCATTGAGGCATGCAGGCTCTAAGGTACTAAATTATTTCTAAGTCTTGTTTCTGGATAATGAGTTGAAGTCAACAGGAAAAGACTCATCACAGGAGGGCCTTGATGTATCCCCCATCGATGACATGAAATATGTAACGAATTTAAGCTAGATCAAATTATGAATTGATTCGGAACTGACTCGGGATTAGGCCGACATGGTAGAAAATTTATAACTGCATATGGCCGACTCAATAGAAGGCTTATTTAGGTTGGAATTCTCTTGAACATATGAATGACACGAGAATGTTCTTGGCAGCATTGACTCAAGGAGGACCCAACATACGAATTTTTGTATGGTCAAACAAGAGACAAATGGATTTCCCAAACCGGATACAATGGTGAAGGGGGGTGTCATGTTTAAGAGCGACTATTACTGCCACTAACAGAACTACAGAGACACATTTCTTTCCCAATTTTTCCCCACCATTTATGGCAAGTACCTCTTTATTTTTACGCAAGCTTAAGGAGGATAACATATGCTTGTTGATGTAAGCTCATCCTTTGGATGAGTCCCTCGGAGTATATTTAACGAACCCTAAGAAGGAGTGGTTTGATCCCATATGGGTCTTTCGATGTTTGTTTAATGAGTCCAAAGAGAGAAAACTCAATGGTTTTCCATTTTTAGAGTCTGAAAAACACTTAAAGAGAACTCCATCAAGTGCTTTTTCATAAATTAATCTGATGAGACCGAAAAAGTGATAACCAACGCTCATCAAATGTTTTCTTCAAATAATTTTACGAGCGTGAAAAGAACAAGGTCGCTCAACAATCTTTTCATTTTTATGGAGCATGAAAAGATCGTAAAGGATACTCCATAGGCTTCGTTTTTTGATGTCACCAGTACGAGTTCGAAAAATGACAAAAGACTACTCGATTACATTCTCATGGTTTCAAAATCGTGAGAAAGAATCGAGACTTTGCTCGGAGTTTACCTGAAAAACCCTAAAATGATCTGTACATGTGACAAATGTATAAAAACCAACCAAAAAGAAAACCCCTGTTCCAACATTTCACTCCTAGACTTTCCTATCTGCAAAAAATCAACCACTTGTAAATTTGTTAGAACTTCAGGGTTTAGATGAAGTATAAAAAATAATATAATATACAAATGAAAAGTAGTAAAACTCAATAAAATAGGTAAAAAACAATATTTCACTATTTCATTTGTAACTTCACACAAACATTGCTCCAAACCCCCTTTTTACCTCAATTTTTAACTACGGATTACAGAGTGCACGGTTGTTCATTCCACGAATCGTCTCCGCAAAAAAGGTAATCTTCATTTCCTTCATCTTTCCATGGATTTTCATTGGTTAAAAATGTGCTTTCGGGTTGATTTTTTGAGGTTACCCATACGTTGAGGTCGTCATAGGCACCCTATATCGGGACATACAACGATCTAGGATCGTCGCAATTTAACCTAAATCTAGGGAGTGATGAATATGCACTATGCAAAGGCACAATCCTGCGACGACCACAACCCAAAAGTTTAAAAGATGAAACCAACAAGAAAAACCCTCTAGGAAAAAAAATTATGATTCTAATCTCTTTTTATGGTTCCTTGGCAGGTCTTCCACGATTAGGATGTTGGAATGGCATAAGAGAGAACACAAAGAAGAATATTACTTCGTCGGGAATGACTCGCGAACAGTCATGGCCCTCCGGCAATGTGGGTTGTTGAAATTCTTAAAGATTCAAGGTATGAGGGCTCAACTGAGACTACTTGAGTACCTGGTTCACATGTGGGATGTGAACGAGCAGGCGTTTCTTGTGGGTGCCCATACACTCACCATAGATATCGAGGATATCTACATCCTAACAGGACTATCTCATCATGAATCCCGAGTGACACTTACAGGTAGCAGGGGTGGCGGTGAGCCTATGAACCACTACATCAGTGAGGGTTGTGTGTCGCCTACCTAGAAACATAGCGGTAAAGTCACTATCAGGGATGTCTGATACTTGCCTCTATGGACCATCCTCTATACTATCACGTGCATGGTAGGGAGTGCAGCTCCCCACATGTCTCTTCAGAGATATTTTTAGTATGCATTGGAGTATATGGAGCCCCGAGTCTTCAACTGGTGCGAAGGGGTTCTTAAAAGTATGAAGAAACAACTGACCAAGTGCAGAAGTGTTGGGTCGAAACAGTTCGGATACGATTCTATTTTGGTATCCTTCTTCCTAGAGAGGGTCCCAGTTTTACGCTTGTAGGTAGAGTGGCGTATACCTGCTCCACAGGATCCGAGAATGAAGAGGTGGGTAGACCTCATGGCCCGACATGCAGTCGGTCCCATTGTTAAGTATAACGATGTCTTCTTCGAGTGGTTGAGGACTCAAATGCTCATGGTCGATGATTATGCATATGTCAGGCTGGACTTCTGTAAAGATTCATACCTATCTCTTCCCGAAGGTTCTCAATGGGGGGACATGGGTAAGAAGGAATTTTTGTTTATATGATGTTTTTTTTATTTTTAATTGTTGGCACAGGGGAATACCCAGGGTTCAACTCTAATAGCACACCAACGAACCCTAACTACTGGCCCTTTCGGCAACACCTGCAGAGCAGATGCAGTCTCACCCGAAGTAGCAATAGGGGGTTGTAGGACACAGGTGTCTACAACCAGAGAAAATGTGAAGTGGATCCAAAACAAGAACACACAAAGATCTAGTTATTATTTACCAAGCTAAAACCTACTTCGCAAGTTATGTCTCAGATCTAACACAATAACACAAAAACAGAATAACAGAAGCAAAGAACACAGCAACAATCCACAGAGATAGCAATATTTACGTAGTTCACCCTCTCCCTAGGGCTACATCCACAAAACTGTGTTTCTTGATATATTAAGATGAAACCATACAGTTCTATCTGCTCATTTAGCTTGCATATCTCTCTCTCTTTCTCTTCTTCTCTCCCCTCCCTGCGCACCCAGCTGCAGAGTTGATCTTCGCACCCAGCTGAAGATATTACAATACCAGAGTGCTCTCACACACAACACTTCTCTTTCACACAAAAATAATCACTCGATATCAAAACACAACTCTAGCCAACAACGAACCCCTCTTCTCTCATCTAGGTATTTATTTATACATTACAATGATTCTTAGACAACCTTAGGCCAAAACCTAAGTGTCAAAACCCTAAATGCCAAAACTCTAGGTGTCTAAAACCCTAGGTCCACTTTGAACCGTGTTTTCAGGGCTTTGCCAGCCTGTCTTCCCGTCTTTCCCAAGAGTTTCTCCAAAGCATCCATTAGTGGATTTTTCCGCTTGTTGAGTTGTCCACGATCCATCTTCCTTATTGATCTGTTCTCCTCGATCTTCCCATCCAACGACTCGTTTTCCCTTACTTCTCTTCTTCTTTTCTGCTTCTTTGACCACTTCGACCCATTCTTAGTCAATGTGCCTTCCGCGCAGTTCGTACTTCATCTTTTCTCTTCATTTTTCTTCGCTTTCTTCCTTAATCCATAACCAAGGGCCAACAGACCCCCAACACTCACCTGTGACTCGTCCCGAGTCATTGCAAGACTGGACCTTTTGTCTTACTTCGACTTCAGACTACATGGAGTAGCTTGTGATTTATGCTCTATCCCTCCCCACTATGTGCAGACTGTCTTTTCTGTGTCTGGTACCTAGTTTCAACTGCACCTGGTACCTAGACCCTTCTTCTTATGCTTTTATGGAGAGATGTGAGGTAGATGGTTGCCATAGTACAATTTCAACCGGTTCCCATTCACTAAGCCTTCCTTCCATTCTCCATTTAAAGTCTTCAACTGCGCAGCTCCCCCTTCTGTAACATAGGCAACCTCATATGGCCCAAGCCAATGTGTCATAAACTTCCCTAGATGCTTCATGATCTTGTTTTCATATACCAATACTATATCTCCTTGCTTAAATAATTTCTTCTTTATGTGTTTGTCATGGTAATCTTTTTCACGTTCCTTTTGTACCTGTTGATGGAATCCTACAATAAATTTGTCGTCCTCTAGTTCTACCAACTGCGCAAGCCTATTTTGAACAACTCCAGTGTCATCCATATCTGTAAATGCTACAATTCTTAAGCAAAGAACCAAATATTCCATAGGTACAATTGCTTCTAGACCATAGACCAACTTAAACGAAGTCTCCATTGTCAGCTTCTTTCAAGTAGTCCTATAAGCCCATAACAATGTTGGTACTCTCAAATTCCAATCATCTCTGTTCACACTGCAAATCTTCGTCAGCTTTATCTCCGAGATCTTATTGAAAGCTTCGACTATACCATTCGCCTGTGGATGGTAAGGTGTGCTCTTCTGATGATGAACTGCAAATTCCTGGGTCAGGGCTTCAATAGTCTTATTAATAAAATGTGTACCTTGATCGCTCATAAGGACCTTCGGTCATCCAAATCGGGTTATGATATCATCAAATATGAACCGCCCAGTTGTAGTTGCACTACAGTCCTTAACTGCTCTGGATTCTTCCCATTTGGTCAAATACTCTATCACAGTGATTATGTATCAAGCTCTTGTGCGCTTTCCTTGTGGGTTGATAGGTCTCATGAAATCAATGGCCAATTTATCAAATTCTTATAAGATTAGTTGAGGCTCTAAAGGCATCTCATCCCTTCTAGAAGGTTTCCCAACTCTTTGGCATACATCGCAGGCTTTGTAGTATTCTTTAGTGTCTTTGTGTAAAGTGGGCCATCAGAGGCGGCTCTAAGAACCTTTTGCATTGTTTCTTTTCCTACATAATGTCCTCCTATGATGGCTTCATGTGCTTCTGCCAGAATCAGTGGTTTTTATGTCTCGATAACACATCTCCTCAAGATCTCATCAGGGCCCATATTATATAGTTGTCCAGCTATAAGTGAAAAATCTGCAGCACGAACTACCAGTTGTTTCTTTTGAATGATTGTATATTCGCAAAGTGCCATTCCTATAGATAGGAACTGGAATATCTCGGAAAAGTGATCATCAACCTTTCTGATGGACAGCAATTGTGCATCTGGTAGTGTATCCTCCAAACTGGTAGGTTCCTCTCCATTTTCTAACCTAAACAAGTGGTCACGTCCCTTGTTCATTCTCCCTGGCTTGACCACAATCTCAAAATCATATTCCTGGAATAATAGTATCCATCTGCATATCCTTCCCCCCAACACTTGCTTGGTTACTAGGTATTTCAACGTAGAGTGATCAGTGAACATCTTAAAGTGTCCTTCCAACAAGTAGTGACGAAACTTCTGCAGTGCATACACCATGGCTAAACCTTCTCTCTTAGTGGTAGTGTAATTTATCTCAGTCGTAGAGAGATTCCTGCTAGCAAAGGCTAACAGATGGTCAATATATCCTGCTCTTGGTTGTGCAAACACTGCTCCTAATGCAATAGATGATGCATCAACATGCACATGGAATTCCTTACTCCAATCTGGGAAAACCAGAATAGGCGCAGTGACCATTTTCTATTTCAGTGTGTCGAAGCTTTGTTGACATTCCTCTGACCATTTAAACTGACAATATTTCTTTAAAAGCTTCTCCATGGGTGTTGTTATCTATGCATAGCCCTTGATGAACTTTCTGTAGTATCCAGTATGTCCCAACACAGTGCGCAACTGTCTAACCAAAGTAGGAGGGGGTATATCAACAATGATGGGAATCTTGGAAGGATCTACCAACAACCCCTGCTTACACACAATATGGCCTAGAAACACTCCAAAGGGTGAAAAGAAGATACACTTCTTCGGGTTCATGGAAATATGACATTGCCTGCACTTATCCAACATTGGTCTTAAACATTCAATATGATTTTGTAATAAGCTAAAAACAATCCAATCGTCAAAATATGCTTCCAAAAATTTATGTAAAAATTCCTTGAATGCTTCGACCACCACCCTAGAAAAGATGGTTGGTGCATTCTTCAATCCGAAAGGCATCACTGTGTACTGGTAGGATCCACATTCTGTTGCAAATGTGGTCTTATGGCGATCTTCCTTGGCAATCTTTATCTGGTGATACCCTGAAAATCCATCTGTGAAGGAGTAAAATTCCTATCCTCCCACATTATCTAACACTTCGTCAGTAAACGGTGTAGGGAATGGATCATGTAAACATGCATCATTCAGTTTCCCCAAGTCTACATAGATTTTGATCTCTCCTGTCTTCTTATCTTGAACCACCATAGGGATAATCCATTATGATTCTTCAACAGGTTCTATGATTCCTGCTTCCAACATTCTATTTAATTCAATCTTGACTTTCTGCTTATACTTGGGATTCAATATGTAGGGTCTCTGCTTGACTAGCCTTGCATCTGGTTTCAAGAGGGTCTTCATTTCTCCCTTGGGCCCTTTAATTCCCTTCATGTTGGTAAACTTGGTTGGAAACAAGTTCTGGTATTCATGCAGTAGTTCCGTAATCTTGTCAATAGTGGCATCATCCCAATAATCTCCAAGGTTTGCGAGCTTAGGTGCTTGCTCTGTTCCAATGTTAACTTTCTTGATTTTGATTGGTTGTCCAATAAAAGGTAGTTCGACTCCTGGTCCTTCTATGTCTCTCTATCCTTTTGTTTCTGCGATGTTCACATTCCTAGGATCATCGTATTCATCAGCATTGATATTGTAACAACCTTGCAATTTCTGAAGAGGTGCAGTCCATTCATCCTCTTCTTGCTCAACAGGGAGGTTAGGTGCCTCCTCAAAGAATTTATGTCTTACAACTTGTAAATCTTGATCTACTGTGGGGTATTGACTTTCAAATAAGAATGTAGCTACAAAGTTTTGAGTCATACCATACCACTCTGCAGTGGTGAGGTGCAGTTATTCTTGAAGATACCAATTGATAGAAGTTGTGTCCAAAGTGTTAATGAATTTATGCACCCACTGCTCCTTAGGATTGTTGCTCCAAGTCTCCTCACAACTTCTCACATGGTCCTTTGGACAACTCTGACTCATGTATCGAACTTCACATCCTTCGACTTGGTCTAAAAATCACATTGTCATCAAAGTGCGACATTGCACCCAGTTCGTGATGTTCTTCTTGTGTGTTCCCCACCATCTCACTGACGTTTCTTTCAAGGCCTCATCCAATGCCAACAACCTCTTTTGTACTGGTACAGTTTCTTCAAATTCCAATAAGAAAGTTTATAAATGATTTAAACCATCAAGTGTGGGAAAAGTACTTACTTTTGTACCAATCCAACGAACTTTCCTGGTCAATCTAACACACCTCTGCGCAGAAAATTTGTATATTTTGTTCTGCCAATTCTCTAGTGCTTCATCTAAATCTAATGAGTATGTACTTTCACTTTGCCAACTTAAATTCCCATCTATTGTAGGATTAATGTAATCATGTTGCCTTGCTGTCAATTTATGTATATTCTCTACCTTGTATGCACGGTCTTCTTCTCTTATGGGTTCTGTGTATTTGCGACCTTCGTGAGGATCAAGAGGTGCAATGACCCTAAGGCCATCTACTTCAAATGTCATTCTTATTTTCTTTAAGTCAATGACAATGGAATTGTTGAAATCCCAATCAATTCCTAACAGCGTAGGATAAAGACAGCGATTGTCAACTATCTCAATAATATCAAAGTCTGCAAACGTCCTTACCCCATCGATGTCCATAGGGACATGCTCCAATCTTCCAAATTGGCTTACTGCCTACTGATTAGCCATCCTGAGCCTGATAGGAGAATAATTCAACTTAGGTTTTCCCATGAGTGCCCAGGTCTACTTCGTAATAACATTAACTTCTGACCCTAAGTCAAGGACCACATAGTCTATGTCATAATCTCCAATCTGAGCATTAAGGTGTAGTTCCTTATTTGTCATTCTCTTCCTAGATACCTGATGTACTGCTTTATTCAGCAAAGGATCTATCATGCCTATCTCATACTGTCTGATCAAATTGTGTAGTTCTTGTACATCTATTTCATCCTTAATCAAATCGATGCAAGTTCATAAGAATTCCATAAGCTTGCTTACCTCTTTTCCTTCTCCGGGCGAAGCAGACTGATCAAATTCCGGAGGCATTCCACATTCTCTCACTTCTGGCTGTGTCTTTGATGAAGAATCTTGTTCTCTTCCAAATTATTTTATTGCCTCTTCAAATGTTTGTTTTTCTTTCCTTGGATCAAACACTTGTGTCTTATCTGCAGCTCTTCTGACCCTTGATTCTTCTGTAGTCTTTCCTGGGGTCACTTTGTCTTCTCATGTAACAGCACCTCCTCTAGTGATAACAGTGACTCTGGGATCCTCTCTGCGAGGTTCTACTGAGATTAGTTGTACTTATTGGCTTCCTCCTCGTCTCTCCTGAAGTTTGGATAACAACACGGGACAATATTCAATAACATGTTCAAATGCCTTGCAGTAGCTGCAAGTGGTACAAGGGTTCTGGCAGTCCCTTTCCAAGTGACCCGGTTGTGCATAGTTATAACAAATGATCTGACCTCGACCTCGACCCATGCCTCCTCCTCCTCCTCTTCCTATGAATCCACCATGAGGGTTGAAGTATCCTCTTCCCAGGGAATTAAACTGCATAGTGTTCCCCTCCTGCTACATCTCTCCTTGAATCCTATATGTATCTCTTGACCTTTCATGCGAGAGGTCATAAGCCCTACATTCCTTCTCATCATGCCCCACAGAATTACAGAATGTGTAGTAAATATTGGTAGGTGTCTCGACATATTTTTGCATGTAATAGCATTCACCAGGGCGATGTCTACTTCTACATACCTGGCACCAGGGTAGAGTAACCTACTTCAAAGGGCTCTGAACTATAGAGGCCAGTTATTCATGAAATAGGGGAGAGTGCTCCTTGTCATGGCCTTCTGATTTGCAACTGATACACCAGGTGTCTTCTCTTTTATCTTTTCCCTTGTCTTTCTTCATATCTTCTACCTACAGAGATAAGCTAGTTAGCTGAATCAAAATTTGACTCATACGTGAGTTGGATTCTCCCATAGGGGTTGACTCTAGTTTCATGGTGATTTCCAATGCCTCAGCCTATGAAGCAACCTTCTGCTGCATCAGAGGAACTCTGATGCGTGGTAGGAGGGAAACAATCAACCATTCCTTGTTCTGCTCGTCTGGGATCTGAAAAATCAACTGGCCTATCAAGGTCTTAAACCTCTGATCAAACTCCCAAACAAGTTCGGCTACTCTCAGCTTGATTTCTTTCAATTCTGCAATGCACTGTGACTCCGACTTGGGTTTCTTGAATTATGCACTCAGTGCGGTCTTGATCTCATTCAGCGGTTTAGGTTGTGCAACTCCTTTAACAAAATTCATGTACCATCTCAGTGCGTGGTCTCTCAAGGTATTACTAAACTGAGCTCTCTTAACTACTTCATCATCAACTTGCTTAATACTCCATACAGCCTCGCATAAGAACGAGTGTTAATCAGGATCTTCATATCCATCTCCTCTAAAGATAGGAAGCCTCATTTCATCTGCCATAGATCTTCCTAGGTTTCTTGACTGAGTATGTACCGAACTATTGGTAATAGTGCTCTGAGTGCTTGGATAACTCTGGCTACTCTAGTTACTTAACGTTGCTAAAACAACAAGAGGAGTAATAGTACTTACTTTGACAGTTGGTGCAGTTCCTGAAGTTTTTGATTCTTCTCGGTGAGGTTCTTCAGTCTTCTCTTCCTCTGCCCTAGCGAACTCTGAATGTTTCTCGTTTAATAACTCCTCTTATTCTCCATTGTAGAACCCTTCGTCTTGTGCCAGTGGTCCATGGCTCTGCTCAAACAGGTCTACTAGAGGAACTTCTCTGTGTCGTTGTCGTTGTCTGAGTTTTTGAACATTAGTTTTTCAATCCGACCAATTACTGTATCTTCAAGATGTTCTTCTCATGCAATAGCATCTTGATCCTCAACTTCAAAAAGTGTAAAACGTTTCCTATGGGTCCCTTAAATAAATATCTTTCAGCTTGGTTGTATGACTCTACTCTGTCAATAGAAAACTCGGTAATGTTCCCTCCAATGGTTCTATCAAACCAGTGATCTGTTTCTCTTGACACAGCATTATCAACTCTCTTGACCTTCTTGATCAGCGCTAACATCCAAACCACAGGTGGTCTAGATCTAATTTCAAACTGGGTATCTGCTAATCTAGCTAACCACTCGTATAACTCCTTATGAATTCCTCCAAAGAAAATCTCATGTATATCAGTAAAGATATACCTTCCCAAATAGTCTTATGTACTAAGATTAGGGTTCTTGTTCTGAGCTTCAGCAAAGTCCTTTATTGTTCTTCTATACACTTATGAATCTTTGTCTTCGATGGAAACCACCTTGACATTCCCTCAAGAAGATCTTGGTCCCGACAACGGAGCCATTTGTTGGCACAGGGGCAAACCCAGGGTTCAACTCTAACAACGCACCAACAAACCCAAACTACTGGCCCTTTCGGCAACACCTGCAAAGAAGATGTAGTCTCACCCGAAGTAGCAATAGGGGGTTGCAGGACACAGGTGTGTACAACCAGAGGAAATGTGAAGTGGATCCAAAACAACAACACACAAAGATCTAGTTATTCTTTACCAAGCTAAAACCTACTTCGCAAGTTATGTCTTAGATCTAACACAATAACACAACGACAAAATAACAGAAGCAAAGAACATAGCAGCAATCCACAGAGACAACAATATTTACGTGGTTCAACCTCTCCCTAGGGCTACGTCCATAAAACTGTGTTTCTTGATATATTAAGATGAAACCATACAGTTCTATCTCCACACTTAGCTTACAGATCTCTCTCTCTCTTTCTCTTCTTCTCTCCCCTCCCTCTGCACCCAGATACAGTGTTGATCTTTGCACCCAGCTGAAGATATTACAATACCAGAGTGCTCTCACACACAACACTTCTCTTTCACACAAAAATAATCACTCGATATCACAACACAACTCTAGCCAACAACGAACCCCTCTTCTCTCATCTAAGTCTTTATTTATACATTACAATGATTCTCAGACAACCTTAGGTCGAAACCTAGGTGTCAAAACCCTAAATTCCAAAACACTAGGTGTCTAAAACCCTAGGTCCACTTTGACCCGCATTTATATGGCTTCGCCAGCCTGTCTTTCCATCTTTCCCACGAGGTGTTCCAAAGCATCCATTGGTGGCTTTTTTTGCTTGTTGAGTTTTCCACAATCCATATTCCTTGTTGATATGTTCTCCTCGATATTCTTGTCCAATGGCTTGTTTTCCCTTACTTTTCTCCTTCTTTTCTGCTTATTTGACCACTTTGACCCATTCTCAGTCAATGTGCCTTCCGCGTAGTTTGTACTTCATCTTTTCTCTTCCTTTTTCTTCACTTTCTTCCTTAATCCATAGCCAAGGGCCAACATTAATGATATAAAATGTTTTTTATGTTGTTTGTCCGATGACTAATCAAATTCTCTTCGAAAATGCAGATGTGGGACCTTATTTTCCTCCAGGTTCATCCCCTATCCAGAGGAGAAGGGAGAGATATGACGTAGCAGGAGTAGCTGCTGCTGACTTCGAGACCATAGAACAAAATCTGGAGGAACTCACAATGAATATCCCAGATTCCTCTATAGATGATATTCTGAGGCATTACGAACGCCACATAGTGGGCATGTCTGCTTCCATCGGTCGACTGCTATGTAGAGTAGCACGGGTAGTCGCGTTTTATAGCAAGCAGCATCCTTGATGCTCTATTGTATATGAAGTTGTGTGCTTCGCATTTTTGATATTTTGGTCTTCGGACAAAAATATTTTTTTGTAAACTTTTATCGTTATTAATATGAGGCTCCTACCGACTTACTTGTTTTATGTAAAAACATGTGATTGGATTTTATAAATGTCTCAAATGTCTATCTAAAACATAATTATCCAATGCATATGTTAATGTATTTAGACATCTAGGAATGTGTTTATATTCAATGTAATCAAAATAATGTTCCAAGAGGCGAATTCGTAAATATACCCTTAACAAAGTAGGACTCCAGATGGAATAAAAGTTATTAACCTATAATACCACTAACTATGAATCCAGTCGTACAATAAGATGGTGGATTCCAAGTGAAACAACGTCAGTCAATAACTCGATAATTGCACTGTATTCCGCAATATTGTTGGTTGCACGACTGTTACACATTATTTCCGTCATCCCTATCATCGTTAATGATGTAAACCTATCTGTAGTCTTCAGAGGGGTCAGTGGTCTGAGTTCTTGAAGAAAGAAGGGAGAAGAACTTTTTCTGAGAAAAGAAGTTGCATTTTCCTTTGAAAAACCCTATAAAAAAGGAAGTTCGCAGGTTGCATTATATCCAGGGTGCGAGAATGCTTGATTCTCACAGGCTGCATCATAGTTAGGTCACGAGGAGTTTGCAGTCTTCTCTATAGGTAGGGTGCGAGAATGCTTACACGTGGGAAAAACGAGCGTTTTCTCAAATCTTCTAGAAGGAGAAACTTCCATGGTGAGGTGGCATCTGAATGGTTTGGATCTTACTCACTTTCATGATTTAGTGGGATCATCCTAACCTCCTCACCTCATCCTCTTCAGCTTATAAAAGGAGAGGAGCTCTCATGGAGAAGGGCTAAGTTGGATTTGGCTTGGAATTATTAGCTTGGTTGGAGTGTCTTTGAGTTTTTCCTTTGTCAAGATAGATTGTGAATATTATCAGATCTATACTTTTAGAATTCTTGGAGTGGAAGTGTGTGGGGAACAAAGGACAGTTGGAAGGGACCTTACGACATCAAGGCCATGGTTGTAATCTCTCTTTCACATTTAATATGATACAGTAATATGATTCTTTCCTATAAAGTTTGTTGTGTTTTATTGTATGATTCCTTGATCACATACATAGGTTTATATTGAGTTTATGTTATTACTATCACTTTGGTTGGTTGCATTATTTTGCAGAATCATCATTGTATGAGTGTTGGAACGGAGCTAGGATGGTGATGGAAAGAGGAAGAAAGGTTTAAACGGTATGTCACCTATCCCTCTTTAGTTAGTAAATTCAATATCTAAAACTTAAGGAAAGTGTCATGTTCTGGTGTGTTTTGTTCTAGATCTAGGTGGATCTAGGGAGATCAGTTAGTGTCTGCACCTACCAATTTATCCGATAACAACGACCAAGGCATACACCATGTAGATTGATCAATTCATCTGTAGGTGCATAGATTTCCCAAGAAGCAGATGCTAAGTTTTGAGTATTGTGACTAACACCATCAGTGAAGACAATGTAGGGTAGTGAAGACACTGACATATGGAAACCAAGCACAATGCAATGTAAGCAGTCGAAAGGTGGAATCGAACAATGAAAAATCACACAAGAGTATGATACACTAAAACTACACAGCACTCAAGGAAAATTGACTTAAGCATAGTACTTCTTCAAGTAAAGCCCATTTCTGGGTTCACTCAAAGGAACTCCGTCATAATCTACCATCTCAGAAGCTCCCTTCTCCAACACTCGTTTCACAATATAAGGACCCCGCCACATGGACTCGAATTTACCGGCCCCTAGCAAATCACGATCTTGCTCGTAAAGAAGAACTAGATTACCTTCAAAAAAAACACATGGCCTAACATGCTTGTCATATTGGGCTTTAACACATTTTTTCTGAGTTTCAATAACTAAGGCAGCATCACGATGGGTTTCATCTAATTGCTTCAAATACAAAAGATGTTCCTCTTCAGTAGAGGTGTTAGGGAGAAGTTCAACAACCAGTTTCAAAGATGGTATCTCACATTCAATAGGAAATATTGCTTCGATACCATATACTAATTGGAAATGTGTGAATCACGTGGCAAACTTAACGGATATTTGATAGGCCCATAATACTGATAATAGGGGGTTGAGTTTTCATGGCGGAGACCCAACTTTTCACTAAGTTCAGACATCATAAAATTGTGAAAATGACTACCGTGATCGGTAACGATGGCTTGAGGGACACCAAATCTAGTAATGATATGATTTAATATGAATAACGTTGCAATTTTCTCAGTATTATCAAATGTAGGCATCACCTCGACCCATTTCGTGAAATAATCCATAGCTACAATAATATATCCATGCCCCCCGGTCGAGTGAGGGTTACATGTCATGAAGTCAATGCCCCATTTAGCGAACGGACCAACGCAAACTATAGGGTGAGGAGGAGTAGGGTGATATCGGATCTTATTGTTATAAGTTTGAAAAGCGTGGCATTTCTGGACGGCAATAATGCAATCCTTAAACAATGAAGGCCAAAAATAATGAACTCGTAAGATCTTTTGGGTAGTGGCATACCTGGACATATGATCGCCACATGATCCCGAGTGTCAGTCATTCAAAGCTTTCCCAGCTTCATCATAGATGAGACATTGTCGAAATATGGAATCAATACCACATCGGTAAACGGTATCACCAAAGATAATGTATTGATGGGCTTGATATCGTATACGACGACGATCTGTACTAGAAAGATTAGGCCAGAAATTTTGAGTCTGGAGATAAATGATAATATCTCTGTACCATACGTCATCAGAACTTATCAGAAAGAGGGATTCGTCAGGTAAGGAATCCTCTGCCACATTTTATATCTCAGTAGAGGGAAGGTCACATATCAATTCAGCAAAAACCAATGACTTCTTTGACTTGGCGCGTTCAAACTCCAAGTCAAACTCCTAGATAATAACTATCCATTTGGAGTACTTTTCCCCCAACAATTGTCGAGTAAGGATATGTTGCATGGGGTTTCAATCGGAAATAACTGTGGTTTTGCGTAATAAGTTGTAGTGACGAAAACGTTGAACAGCTTGAACAACTTCTAAGTCCAGTTTCTCCACATGTAAATATTTGGTTTCGGTAGTTGTGAGACTCCGATTCAAATAGTATATCACATTTTCATCATGTGAATCATCCTCTTGGACTAAAACCATAACAATGGTAGAGTCTGAAGCAGCTAAGTACAAGAAATAATCTCAGCTATAGTCATGGGGAAATAACAGTGGTGTACGGGTTAAGGCAAGTTTCAAAGACTCAAAATCTTTGTTTGCAGTATCATCCCATACAAAATCGTAACCTTTTTTGAGGAGACGAGTGAATCCTTTCGTTAATTCAGCATAATTGGGAATGAATCGACGTAAAAAGTTTGCCTTCGTTTGCAAAATTTAGAGTTGGCGCAGCGTGGAAGGAGGAGGTAGATTAAGAATAGCCTCAACCTTCAAGGGGTCTACCCAAATCCCATGTATAGACACAATGAAACCAAGAAGTCGGTCGGATTTCACACAAAATGCACATTTTTGCGGATTCAAACATATGCGATAATAAAGACAACGTAGGAAAATGGTCTGTAAATGTGTCGTGTGATATTGACGATGCATGGAATGCGTCGGTAGATCATCGAGATAGGGTTGTACTATGTGCTTAATTTCATGAAAAACGTAAGACATAGCGTGCTGAAAAGTCGCACCAGCATTTTTTTGACCAAAGGGTAATTTCTGGTAGGCAAAGGTTACCCAAGGGCAAATAAAAGAAGTCTTGTGTTGATCCGCTGGTAAAATATTATTTTTATTATAGACGGAGAAACCGTCCATCAAGGAGAATATTTCACTCCCGACACAATCATCAATGATCTGGTCAACGAAAGGGGTTGGATAATTTTCCTTAGGACAAGTTTTATTTATATCCCTATAATCTACACAAACACGGATCGTTCCTTGTTTCTTATTTACCGGAACAAGATTGGATACCCAATCAGTCAAAGCCACAGGATAGACAAAGCCAAATTTAAGAATTTTTTCAACTTCAAGCTTAATAACAACAATTTTATGTGGATGCATTGGTCGAAGTCTCTACCGAACGGGTTTAACATCCGGATAAGTCTTAATCTCATGCACAACAATATCATGATCAATACCTAGAATTTCTTCATAACTCCGGGAAAAAACATCACAGAATTCTTGAAAAGGGGCTTTATAAGTGTCAACCTCATCAGTAGAACATGAGGCATCGATATGAACATTTTCCATGACCTAGGGTTTAATCGATATTTCAAGAGGAACGGTAGGTGAAATATTGCTCAAGCTCCTTTCATACAAAACATCGTGTATTGACTCAGGAACAAAAGAAATAACAACAACAGTCGATGGAGTCGAAATCCGTTGGCAACTCTCTATGGTATCACGTTCTAGGAAGAGAATAGAGCGATGATGCCCATCATCCCATGGAGTATCTTCCATATACATGACTGAAATGATCATCTCATCAGTAGGAAAGATCACGTGAAACAGATCAGGAGATGTATCACAGAGATAAGTTGGAGAAGGAGTTTTCAATTGAATATCTTGATAAGTGGATTCTACTGAACTTAAAGGCATCATGTCGTCGTAACGAAGATAATCACCAGAGCTAGGTATTATCCATGGTTCATATGACTCAGGGGTTTCACGAAAAGTGTTTGATATCATGTTAATCGAAGCGATAAAAGGAGGAGAAATATTGGGTGGTGGAAAAGGAAATGTACCCATCAAAGTTGAATGTCTTAAAATATCGACGCTGACATTCTCATAACCGGAAGGTGTTTTCAAAATAAAAGGAATGTTTCTAGTACGAGAATCAAAATTAAAGAAGGTCAGTTGGTCAATAACAACGACCTTTCCTTGGTGTTGTAAACGTAACACAGAGAAGAGGGTAGACACAACTGGGCGTATGTAATTAATCCAGCTACGGCCAAATAGAAGTTTATAATCAATAGGTGCATCAAAGACCTCAACCTTGACATTGATCGATTTACCTTCTAACGTAATAGACAATGAAGGAAGAACATCGTAAGGTTTAAAACCTATACCATTGAAGGCCTTAAGAGTATTGTGCAACTCGGTAAGGGAAGGATAACTAATAGCTTTCCAACAAGTAACATACATAACGCAAGTCGAGGCTCCTTCATCAATAAAAATTCTACAAATATTATTGTTTTCCACAACAACTTGGATCTGAAACACTAATTGAGGAGGAAGCCTTGGAATATGCTCTTCCAATCCAAAGATTATCAAATTGGTATCGGTAGGATCAATTCCACCAATATCCTTTAACGGTGCCTTACGTTGAGTAGGAGAAGTTTGAAGGACTTCGAGAGTTGACATCGCAGAGGGTGCTTGCGCAAGGTCATCTACAATGTTGTAGTTTTGGGCAACATGTGTGTGAGTATTAAATGAATACTTCCAAACAGTTCCCTTGGGAGGAGGACGAAGAACTATATCTAGGCCCGATCATTCGATATGAAAAGGACCATTTGTAGGGGAAGTTGGAGGAGGAGGTTGAACCAACGAAGGGGGTATATCATCAACTTTCTCTTTCGACGAAGAATAATCTTTGGCTCAAGTTGCGACTGCAACTTTGTTCTTTTTGGAGTCACCAGTACACATAAGGACATAAAATGAGGTAGAAGGAGAAGGTTGGTCATGAATGACCAATTGGGCCTGCTGCTGAGAAGGAAACGGTTGTGACTAGACGGCAGGTGTAGAAGGATTTCTGGTCCCTTGTAGGAACATAGTAACCTCAGTGCGTCGTGGAAAATCTTTCGTATAATGGTTGTCACCACAAATAAGGCAAGGGTAACGAGGATTACGTTTATCTTTCTCATCAGTGGGTTGCATTTTGGACTTCTTGGATTGTTGAGTAGTATTTGTTTCCTCCTTATTCTTACCCTTCTCTTTCTTTTTATTTTGATTTTTACCGGTAGGTGTAGATTGAACTGAATTAACTTCAAAAGTTTTACCGGAAGAAGGAATAGGGGCAGGAGTATTTTGTACATTAGAAGTGCTAGACTTGGGATTGGTATGACTGGCATGTGCAGACTGAGTCATAGCATGAAAGGTACCAATCACACCATCAACAACATGAGAAACTGTTGGAGGTGTTGAAGAAGGATTCGTAGAAGGATGAGGAGCGTCAGGGATCAAGTCGTAAAGTGTTCTCGTTTGTGAATAAACGAGATCTAGATACTGAGAACGACTAATCGTTTGCTCTTCAGTGACGACGACACCCATGGAAACATCATGGTCTATAGTCCCAATGAGTGATTTGGTAAACCACTCAACCAATATTTGATCAGGAAAGGGAACTTTCATTAAGTGTCTCCTCCTCCTCCACTCATGGATGTGATCAGAAATATGAGTGGAAGAAGATTGTTTAAAAGAACTCAAAATTTCAGCTCCTGTCTCGTATCGAATTGGCAAATGGTAATGCATTAAGAAAGCCATGGCTAGGGTATTAAAGTCATTGAAGGAACCACGTGGTAACTCGATGTACCATTGTGTTTCCCAACCCGTGAGAGTTCGTTGGAAAAGTCGTAATCTTATAGAGTCATCCATCAATGAGTTGGATGAACACCAAAGATGGAAATTCATGACATGATTATTCGGGTCTTCTCCTGATCGGTAGTCAGATTTAGTAATGTCGGACGGTAATTTGGTCGGTATGACGGGCCAATAAGGAGAATGCAAAAAAGGATCATTCAAAATTCTATACAAATTTGTAAATCCAAAGTGGCAAGAAAAGGCAATTGTCTGTTCATTTGAGGAAACTGGCACTTTTGAGGAGGAAGTCCCATAGGTATACCAGTAGGACCATAAGCAGTCTTTAGATAGTTAGATAGTCCTCACAGATTCATTTGTGGAGGTTTTTGATTAAGATTAGTTATGTTCCCTTGGAAAGGAACATTAGACTGAAAATTTTGACCCCAAGTGGGATTCAGAGAACCTGGATACAGTTGACCGAGATTAGGGGGCACAAAATAATTAACTTGAGGATGTTTCCCCCGGACGATTATTGATTCTCTTGGAAAGGAGTATTCCAAGGTTAATATTGTAACACGGGTATACTTTGTCCATAAACTGGGTTATGGCCTCCAACTTGAGGTTGCCCCCCAAGTTGAGGTTGTCCTCCAATCTGAGGTTGCCTCCCAAATTGAGGTTGCCCCCCAACTTCAGGTTGACCTCCAAAAGGAATCTGAAAACCAGAAGTGAAAGAATGATTGATGCCTCCAACTGGATTGGAGCCACTAGGGCCAGGATGCTTAGATCCTCCAAAAAAATGTGGAGGAGGAACATAATGCCCCCCGGAGAGAAACTGGGTAGGTGTAGGAACAAACTGACTAGCAACATTATACCCAGAAGGAACAAAAAGTCCAGACCCTCCAGATGAATTTGGGTTAGGGATAGCAATGGAAGTATTCAAAGCGTTATACCCAGGGGGAAGTGATGAATTTGGTATGAGGGGAAGTGGTGTTCCAATAGGAGCTTGAGTGATAACCACATTTCTGAAAGAAACAATCATAGCTTGGGGGACCATAGTAGAATGGGCCATCTGGAGAGGAAGAATCGAGTGAGAACCAACCAATAATTGGTCTGAAATAGTGGTGACATTACTAGTCGTGCCAGTAAAATGATCTAAAGGTACCGTGTAGGTAACAAATGTCTCATGCATTTATGATGCCATAGGTTTATTAGAACTCGTTCCTAGTGTGCCAAAAAGATCTTGCACTAAAGAAGGGGTAGAGATACGATTAAAAATTCCAGCTGTGTGAGTCGGTGATGTAGGAGCATCTCAAGCGAGCCAGCGTGGAAGCAAAAGATAGTTGGACAAGCGCCAGCGCAAATTTTGAAATTACCTTGAAGTTGATGCGCAATCTTAAATGAAGTCATTAAGAAGAAGCGCACTTGTAAAATGTAAACGGACCTTGAGCAATTCTCTCTCGTCCTTAGTAGATAGAAGGCATTTATGATAGTTAGTGCAAGTAGATAGAATTCAATTCTAGATTAGACAGTTTTAGAGCGCAAGAGGGAAACGGGATATAGACACCCTCATTGTGTATTCTAACACTAACCTGAAAATAATTGAGGAGAGCATAGAGGAGAAGCAAATATCTGTGTAGCAGACTCCATGTACAGAACTTCTGAATTAATACAAAGAAAGTTGTGATTCAGACTCATGGTGTTCATATATTCTCTGTGTATGCATATTTGAATGTTATGCTCATGAATGTTTTACTCTTTCTATCATGCAATTGTTTTTTTGCTATGTACGAATGATTTCTTATTGAATGTCTGAAATCTGAGAGGAAGGGGTAATGGAATGAGTTTCAATTGTTTCTCTATCTGAGCAAGAGTTCCTGCAAGGAGTGCAGTTGAAGTGTCTGCAAGGAGTGCGTTGACAAAAGGTGTTCAGGGGTTTGTCTCTGAAAGCTCAGGATAGATAGCTTTTGTTCTCATTTCCATAGAAGTGCAGTTAGGCACAGGAGTCATGCAAGGAGTGCGCAGGCCGAGTGAAGTCTCAGGGTTGCAAACCTGAGAGAAGAATTTGGAGACTGTTGTTGCAGGTGTGCGCAGAGTCAAAGGATTTCAACACTTAGGAAGTACTTGAAAGTCTTCCACAAGGAGTGCATGCAAGATTTTTTCTAAAGAGACGCAGAGTCCTGGAAAGTTCAAAAGGATTCGAAGCCTTTGAAATGGTCGAAGGAAAGCATAGCAACGTCAGACCGCGGGAGGATAAGCTCTCAAGGGAAGAGACAGACGGTCGGAATTATCTGAAGAGAATTCATGAAGTCTCGTGAGCCATCAGATCTCACAGAGAAGCAGGGGAGTTACGGCGAAGGCGCCGAAAGCTTCTAAGCTTAGGAGGAGTAGGACCATAGATCCAAACCACAAGGATCGTTGGATTTACACGTGGATACTTGTATCGGGTTTTCGTGGGTGGAAGTCCCGTAAACCTTGCAACAGGAATCGTGATATTCCGAAACGTGACATCTCGAAAGCTAAGAAGATTTGTGTGGGCCACGGAGGAGTCAACAAGTGGACAGGTGGCACTCTATTGACACGGAGTCAAACTCCATTACCGTTTCGGAGTTTCATGGAGTAAAGTTCTGAAACCTTTGCATTAGGATTCGCGATATCGCGAAGTCCGAAGTGCCGATGAAGTGAACTGGCATTGAAAAGTCAAAGCTCATGAGTGTATCAGAGTTTCGGCAAATCGGGATTTGGGAGTCGAGGCGACAAGTTTCTCGACATCGCAATCACCGAAATTGCGATAAGGAAAATCCCAAAAAGGAAAGAGAAGGGTCAGAGTAGACTGTTTTAGTTTTCGGGGATTCGAGAGACCAACGCTTAACCACTGGATTCGTGAAGTTGCGAAATCCGATCTCCTAAGTGCAAAGAGGGGATCCCACGAGAGTTGTTGTGGGTGCAGATTTCCTGATAGGGAAATAGAAGAGTCATTTAGAGTTCTTCGGGCCAGTGGTAAAGAAAAGATCATGTGCTGACGTGGACCCTTTTGACCTGCGGGTTGTGGAGGGAGTGTGCGTCGGCGTCAAAGTGGTATTAGAGCCCAGAAAGGTTCTTTGCTTTCTGCAGCAGAGAAGAAAGAAAATTCACCATGCCGCCAAGGAGAAGGGACAGGCAAACACCCGATCCACCAGAGGATAGGGAAATGTCGCGAAGAAGAGGCAGGCAGATGATAGATCCAGCTATGGAGAGAGAAATGCGTGATCTACGAGCTAGACTCGAAGACATGGAGACAACCCAAAGACGCACAGTTAGTGTTGGGGATCTTAGTGATTTTGAAAGTGAGATTGAGACTGAACATGAAGAGGAAGTTGTAGTTGAATATGCAGCAAACGAACGTTTGATCAGAGCTATTGCAAGAATGGGTGTAAGAGTGAAAATGGACATTCCAGTTTATGAGGGAAACTTGGATGTGGAGGAGCTTCTAGAATGGATTAGAGCTCTAGACACATACTTTGACTATGAAGATGTCGAAGAAGACAAGAAATTCAAGCATGCTATCACAAGATTGAAGGGACGTGCAACATTGTGGTGGGATGAACTACAAGCTGACAGACGTTGCAAAGGCAAGCAAAAGATCAAGAGTTGGGACAGAATGATCGCGAAGCTGAAGGCGAAATTCATCCCTAGAGACTACCAAATTACTCTGTTTAGGAGAATGCAGAACCTGAGACAGAAGTTGATGACAGTGAAAGAATACACTGAAGAATTCTACAAGCTGAACATCAGGGCAGGTCATTGGGAGAGCGATGATGAAAAAGTTGCTAGATACCTGAATGGCCTGAGATATGATATCCAGGATGAGATGAGCATGGTAAACATCCGAACAGTGGAAGATTCTTATCAGATGGCTCTGAAAGGGGAAGAGAAGTTGAGCCGAAAGAAGGGTCAGAGAGGCCGAGACATAAGTCATCCCAGAGGCAAATCAGTCGCCCGGGACAAATATCAGAAGCCCAAGGAGGACTAGAAGAAACCTCAGACTCGAACTGAGAGAGGTGGAAGCTCACAGAGAGGGCATCATATTGAGCAGAGAGGAGATTATGCTGATAACAATACTTTTCCTCGTACTAGAGGTAGAGGAAGAGGAAGAGGTGGAGTAATAACATGCTTCACATGTGGAAAGAATGGGAACAAGTCTTACGAGTGTCCAGACAAAAAGAAGGAGAGTGGAGAAGCTCACATCGCCGAGGCACAGAGGCGGGATGTTGAGGCAGAAGATGCTGAAGGCGGAAGATCGTTGATGATGTGAAAAGATCTATTGACACCAGAGAAGGAGGTGGAGAGTTCAGTCCAAAGAACCAGACTTTTCCGGACTGCTTGCAAGACCAAGGACAGGGTATGCAAGTTCATTGTAGACAGTGGTAGCATGGATAATATCGTTTCTAAAGAGATGGTAGAGAAGTTGGAGCTAGAGACGATTGATCATCCAAGCCCATACAGAATTTCATGGCTACAAAAAGGACATCAGGTAACTGTCACTAAACAATATTTACTTGAATTTAAGATAGGAGGATATAATGATAAGATACTCTATGTTGTCATTCCTATGGATGTTTGTCATCTATTTCTGGGTAGACCATGGCAATATGACAGGAATGTGATTCATCATGGGAGAATGAACACATACACCCTAGAGAAAAATGGGAGGACTCACATGTTGCTTCCAATCAAGGATAAGGAGGTGAAAACGGAAGTAAGCAACACAGTACTTCTCATCAGTGGGAAGGAACTTCTTACAGAGGTTAAGACGAAGGAGGATCCACAATTCATTGTAGTCAGGAAACCGAAGATTGTTTTGACTAGCACAAGGGTGGATGATTTACCGGAAGAGGTTCAAGAACTATTGGAAGAGTTCGCTGACATAATAGTGGATGAACTACCTCGTTCATTGCCACCGATTACAAGTGTGAGTCATCATATTGATCTCATACCAGGAGCCAATTTACCAAACAAATTTGTGTACAGATTGACGCCACAAGAGAATGAAGAGGTCAAAAGACAAGTCCAGAAGTTGTTGGACAAAGGTTTGGTCAGGGAGAGCTTAAGCCCATGTGTTGTTCCAACAGTACTCAGTCCAAAGAAAGACGGAGGTTGGAGGATGTGTACTGACTCGAGGGCGATTAATAAGATAACCATCAGGTACAGATTTACATTGCCGAGGATGGATGATCTGATGGATTGCTTGAGTNTTGAAAAGCGGTTATCGTCAAATCCGTATGAGAGAAGGTGACGAGTGGAAGACAGCATTCAAAACCAACGAAGGGTTGTATGAATGGCTTGTTATGCCGTTTGGCTTGACAAATGAGCCAAGTACCTTCATGAGGTTGATGAATGAAGTCCTGAGGGAGTTCATTGGGAAATTTGTCATTATGTATTTGGATGACATACTAGTTTTCAGTAAAACAGTGGCAGAGCATCTGAAGCATTTGGCTACAGTGATGCAAAGGTTACAGTAGGAGAAATTGTTGAAAAATATGAAGAAATCCTCATTCATGAAGACAGAGCTCATTTACTTGGGATTTGTTATTTCGGAAAATGAGTTGAGGATGGATCCAGATAAGGTGGAGGTAATCAAGAATTGGCCATCACCGAAAAAT
>SNQJ01S0007064.1:120823-174266 GCA_010110895.2 Picea sitchensis
AAGCTAATAAGATTTGTGTGGTCCATGGAGTAGTCAACAAGTGGACAGGTGGCACTCTATTGACACGGAGTCAAACTCCATTTACCGTTTCGAAGTTTCATGGAGTAAAGTTTCAAAACCTTTGCATTAGGATTCGCGATATCGCGAAGTCCAAAATGTCGATGAAGTGAAGTGGCATTGAAAATTCAAATCTCGCGAGTGTATCGGAGTTTCGGAAAATCAGGATTCGGGAGTCGAGGGGACAAGTTTCTCGACATCGCAACTGTCGAAATCGCGATAAGGAAAATCTCGAAAAGGAAAGAGAAGGGTCAGCGTTGACTGTTTCGGTTTTCGGGGATTCGAGAGACCAATGCTTGACCACTGGATTCGCGAAGTTGAGAAATCCGATCTCCTAAGTGCAAAGAGGGGATCCCACGAGAGTTGTTGTGGGTGCAGATTTCCCGATAGGGAAATAGAAGAGCCGTTTAGAGTTCTTCGGGCCAGTGGTAAAGAAAAGATCATGTGCTGATGTGTACCCTTTCAACCTGCGGGTTGTGGAGGGACCGTGCGTCGGCGTCAGTCGGGGTTCTAAATGATTCACTTTGAAAAAGTGGATCGTCTACTCCAGATCATGTGTTAGGTCCAGTAGGTACTTCAATATTCTCAACAACAACAATTTCTCATGATGAATTGAACCAGAGTAAATGTGCGTCTTGTCTAATACTCAATAACGGATTTGGGGGAAGTCGAAATGCTTCTAAAGAATCTGAAACTATTCGGAATCCCACTAAAGCATATGTGCTTCCAACCTCAGAAGCTACTTTGTTATTGACTACTCCCTCAGGAGAGCCTTCTGGTGAGTTAAGAAGCAAAGGGAGGTAACCTTCCGAATCCTCCGGGGGTAGCCCTTGCATCCTATGTGAACGATGAAGGTCGATGTTGGCTGACCCAAATAAAGAACAAAATAAATCTATGGCCAACTAGAGAAACAAACAACACTCACTAATAAAGTCTAGAAATCAAACCAAGCAAACAAACCTTCTTATTTCAAAGTCACTAGTTGGTGATGAAATCCAACGTTGCGAAATGAAGACAAGAAGGGGATGGGATAAAGCGGGTGGAAAAGTTACGTTGACGACCTGCTTAACAAACTTACACATTGGTGCAAGGTCCCACGCATAATCATGGGTATACCCTCCAAGGATCCCAAGTGAGTTTGGCCAACGTCTATTCCAGGTACCGTGAAGACTTTCCCCTCCACAATCACCTCATGTAAAGACCCTAAGTAGATAGGCTACTAAGGTTACCAACTACGACAATGATGCCTAGTGAAACTTTCGACGGTCTGATCCATGCGCAAAGGCAGGATATCTAGCCCGAAATCAACTCGAGAAGATCCCACACATTATCATGGGTATACTCTCAAGTGACCCCCAATAATACACGCAATCTCTTCACTGAGACCAACAAAGCAGGGTGAGTAACTCTACCAGTCCTAATGCAACCTCATGATTGACCCTTGTGTTAGAAGGGCTTCCCAAGACAAAATGTAGCAATTGGATTTCAACTCTCCCTATCACAAGATACTATTGCGTGTTTTGATGCTTTGGAGAGTGTGCCTTACAACCTATTCCAAAGCGTTATCCTAGCTAATGTTGGTGAAGAGAATTCCTAGAAAATAAAAGTTGCTAATAAATTTTAAAATTACTCTGTATTTTAAAGGTTGTTGTTTACTCAAAAGGAAGATGGTAATGAAACTGATGATGTTGTGACCTTGACCCAATAAAATGCGAGAAGAGATGAATATGCAATCTTTCAATTCAATGAACTCTAATTACATTAGGGAGAAGATATTTCTTTTGAAGTACAAAAGCTACGAATTGCAATCTCTCAATTTCAAATGAACAAAAACTCCAAATAATCATAAGCTACGAAATGTTCCAATAACAAATATGTCAAATGCAAGAATTTTCTTGTGAACAATTACTAAAAAGAAGAAGTGGTTTCAGTCCTTTATTTTTCAAATCAAATCAGAGATATAACGAGGAAAAAGAAAGCGTAATGCAAGAAAATCAACACATTCTCAACACAATTCCCAAACCAAAACTCATAATATAGACAAAAATGAAAATGATAAGAAAGGCTTTTGTCAAATGAAAAAACAAATGTCTTTCAATCAACAAACAATATGGAAAGTTAAATCAATCCAAAACCTAAAACAAATCAAAGACCCTTTGTCAAACAAGCACTCAGATCAAGATCTCGAGATTATATCCTTGTGACAAAGATCAAAATCCAAAAACTTGCAAAACTACAAAGACAAGCTTTCAAACCCTGAAAACCAATCAAATGAATGTTTTAAACTCATAAATCAATAAAACACTGGCATCAGAAGTTCCTCCCAGGAAACTGAGGCAAAACTGGGTGAAAAAATACAAATTGGCTCACTCCAACAATTCATACAGGAATCATCGCAGGCTGACAGTGGAGTACTGTGCGACAAACTAAGGTCATTGCAGGCTACCAATAGAGCACAGTGCGACGTCATCGCACTAGTTTGCACAAGCAGGGTGCGACTTCTCAGGGTCGTTGTAGGCTTCCTATATGGTACAGTGCGATGATCTTTGTAAATAAGGAAAAAATGGAATAAAGACAAAAATCTAACTGAAATTTTAGACCCAGGGTGTCCAGATGGATCACCCACAGACTTAGACAAGGCACACTAAAAATTTGACAAGGCACACCCCATTTAAACTGGTTTATGGTCAATAAGTAGTAGTGTCCTTAGAATTTTTAGTGCCAAGCTTTTGCGTAGCAGCAATCACACAATTGACAGAACGAGGCACACTCCAGGAGAGACTGAATCAACTACTGACCATGGAGGAATATCATATCCTACCAGGATTCCACCAACAAGTTCAGAAAGCAAGAGATAAAGCTTGGCACGATAGACACATCAAGAAGAAAATGTTCAAGGAAGGAGATCTAGTACTGATGTACGACAGCAAATCGTTTCAGCACCCAGGAAAGCTCAAAATTCATTGGTTAGGACCATACGAAGTAAAATCTGTCATGGATGGAGGATTTGTATAGTTGATAGATTTATCAAGCAAAGAACTCAGAGGGATGATCAATGGCAGCCGACTGAAGCTGTACAAGGATAGTCGACCATCTACCGCGCAATTATTAAAAAAAAAAAAAAAAAACATTATATCGAAAAAGAACCAAAGAGGGTGCAATACACCAGAGGTAGAAAGGCCACACAAATATGGAAACACAAACTTTGTGAGGAGAAGGAAAACAGTCACCTACAAAGAGAAATGAGCAGGAAAAAAAAAGTCGGCAAAAGCATGACGACATGACAAGACTAGGTGGAATTAAAGGACGAAAAGGACCAATAGGATGCCACATTAATCGTGCCAACAAAAGACGGCACGACATAGTAATGGCAAGTACAAAACCGTTGGAGATGACTTGAACATATAATTAAGGTGCATTAAACCCATAATCAAGGAAGCGTCCTCAACAAGCTTCATGGGAAATCCATACAACACATGGACGCGGGAGCCAATAGTCTATTCACGGAAATAGAACAGACAGAGAACGACAGAAGCTATAGAGCACAATGCGAGTTCACCGAGATCACAGAGACCATTCAAACCCAACAGACATTTGGCATTCATCGCCATGGCATCGCCCAAGCAAGAAGACGTGAGCCATCTTGCCAAGAAAACCAGGGTTCAGACCAGGTCACAAGGACAGGTGGACGAAGGTGAACAGCAGCCACCGGAGATTGTCAATGTCGACGAAATCCCATCCCTAGAAACAGCATCAGTGCACTCGACACCCATATTGGAAGACATCCAATAGCCAACACCGGAGGGAAAGAATACAGACATACCAACAGAAGTACAGGAGCCGCAGAACTAGGAAGAAGAAACCCTGAAGGAGGTACAACCAGAGAGCACCGAACCAGCTCCGGCAGTCACTAGAATGATGCCAAATCTGAAAAACATAGTTGAGCTAGACGAGTCTCAAACGACCCTATCAGACCACCCAACAGAAGGGATGGTCGAAGATGTCTCGGCTTGGCCGGAATGGTATATAGAGGAACAAACAGAAGTCGTTGGAACTTCAATCCAGCCACCTCCGGTGAAAAAAGACAAGTTACAGATACCAAGGTCACCCGGTAAGAAACCGGCAGCAAAAATTGTTCTACCACGCATACCAGCTGGGGTACAGATAGGACCAGACCTACTGTGTCACATCGGGAAGATCACATACTCGGACCACGACATAGCAGACGAGGACAAGTTTCTGGAACTTGCGAAGAGGGTATTTTTATAGACTACAGGAACAAATCGGGTTGGACAACCGATCGAGCAGCCACTCCAATGGGAAACCGGGTTGGAGAAAACAAGAATTTTAGGCCTGTTAGACCTATCACATTTTGGCAGAGGCCAGCACACAATCGTATGTGTCAAACAGTTGCTAGCAGTTACACATGGCGGGGACATATGGTTGGATAAGCTCGTCTCAATAGACGTTGAGCTTATCGCGAAGATAACAATGTTACCAATTTGGGGTATGGATCCTGTGTTGTTTTTGGATGATAAAGCCAAGGAGAAAGCGCCAGCAGAAGAGATGAAGAATAAGTATGGCACGGACAGAGGGACAAGAGGAATCATTATCAAGAGGATCAACGATGCAACCACATGATTGGGCGCAAAAATCTTAGCCTGCAAGATGCTAAGAAAATGTCGCAAGGAGGAAGTCCCAGCTAGAGTTGTTGCAGTTGCAGCTCAGTGCGCAAAAGGCACCTCAATGAGATGGGCACCGTACCTATTGAACTTATTCTTGGAGGACTGCAAGGATGCGCAGGACCTAGGCACATAGTTTCACTATTCATGGTTAATCACATTGATAGCCTTCATGGGATGGAAAGAGCCAAGGTATGTAGTTTTCGGTACCAGACCAAAACCAAATCAGGGAGCAAGGTATTTGTTACTCATAGCTAGGTCAAATTCGAGGAGAAAAAAGGCAAACGGTTCCATCTTCAAAGGATACCTATGTGACCTACAAGAGGCCATCTCCAAGATGTGAAGAATCACACCAAAATTTATCGCGCGATATGGGGACATCGCTAATTTCCAGGCCACACGACACACAATGTGGATACAGGCAAGGAAGGATCCAGATAAACAATGGCTACATATGCGCTACTACATCATAGAGGGTGACATTGACATGGTCATCAATGAATGGGTCTAGGAATGGAGGATTCCATCCATCACCCAGGAAGTACTGAAAAGAACAGCAGGAGAAGAGGCAGCGCAAGGAGAAACGCAGCCTCCGGTAATACAAGTGCCCAAGAAACGAAGAATGGGTGAGGGCAAAGCAACACATACAAAAGAAGGGCCAACGAAGACAGGGACCCACAACAGAGAGAAGGATAAGATGCAGTCAGCCAAGGAGCAACAACAATAGGTCAAGCCCGCACAAGAGACCACAACAAATCCCAACCCACAAGCAGAAGGGGCAAGCAAGAGGCCAGCCACGCAGATAGGAGGTGCGTGCAAGAATTGAAAGGCACAAATAAAAACTGCCAGAGTATACGATCACGAAGGACGATGGGGAAAGGATAGCCTGAATGGTCCAGGATTGTCTATCCGAGGACTTCGACCATGCCATGCACCACAGATATAGGATTGAAGAGCAACTGGTAGACTTGTGGTAGCTCCTCAAGCAAATCAGGGAAGGGAAGACAACAAGTAGCAAGGGAACATAACCATCAGCACCACAAATGGAGGGAAGAGGGGAAAAAGAAGAGCGATATCCAATCCACTCATTACCACACCCGAACATAACATTCCATATCACACCTAGTATGTTGTGAATGGATGAGATTGTGGGCAGACACCCCTAAAGGACTTAAGCCAAATCCAATTGGTGTTGACGAGGATGCCCACCAGAGCTCTACACAAGTTGCAGGTTAGCTTAAACCACGAGGTACAGTCTCGCGCACACAAAGACTTAGTCGAATTGCAGCAAGCAACAAAGAAACGATACGAGTTGGAAATATTCTACGAGAAGGCTAAATCTGAGACCCAGGAGGAAAGGGAGCACATAAGAGGATTGGAGCAGAAAGTGGTAGGAACTTATGAGAACATTCCAAAGGCCACGCAGAGTGATGAAATCACAGCAACAAAAAATATTGATCGGATTGCACATGCAATCGATCAATATCCGCAGGAGATCGAGAATCTTCGAGAGCAGCTCATACCCACCACTCCACCAGCAGTCAAGGAGCAAAGAAATCATGAAGAAATAGTGCAGCTGTAGGAGATAGAACAGCAGTTCATCACAGCAGCAGACTTGTTCGATAAAGCAATGCAACTATCGACTAAGTTAGAGGAGGATCAGTAGATCCAAAAGTGGGATAAGGAAGAAGAAAAGATCAACGCAGCGAACCAAGAACTCGAACAGAGGCAGAAGACAATGCCAGTTACGGAACGCATCAAGGGAATGCAGGAAATGAAGAAATTCCAGGCAGAGATAACTACCACATAAATACAGAAACAAGAGCGGCAAGCTCAAATGGGACCATTGCAAGAATGCGTAGCAGAAGTCCTGGTAAAAGAAGAGGAAGCCAAGAAACAGATAGCACAAACCCAGGCAGAAGTCGCAGTCCAGGTAGTGGATACACTTAAGGAGAAGACTGTGCAGGTGCAGACACAGGCATCAGATCTCAGGGAAATGTTCCAGGCGATCACCAAGGAGCTCGAAGAATCACACAAAGCTTAGGTGGCTCGGGACGAGCCACATGTCAATGTTGGGGGCCTATTGGAGGCAAGCCAAAGACCAAAGCGGAAAATCAAGGCATTTTGGGGAAAGAAAGCATGTCCGGGCAAAGCAACGGCTGTAAGGGAACACAGCACGTGCGCATGCAAGGAAAGTAACAGCTGGAAGGGAGAACAACATGCACGCATGGGAGGAAGACCTAATGACATTAGGGTTAGGGTTTTGGTAAGGTATTGTAAATGGTTGAAGAGCCTGAAATGTATAAATATAAATACATAGGTATCATAGGGGGTTTGGAATAGAATCGGTCCAGCATATATTGTAGTTACGCATGAGGTGATGCGATATGTAATGTTTTTTTGTAAGACCTATTTTGTATAAGTTGTTGAGATTGAGAGATGAAGAAAGGTATATCTTGAGGGTTAGGTCGTAGGCTGTGGATCCTGGTGCAATCTAGTCCACCTCATATAGATCTTACCCGACTGAGGGGGATTGTAAGCGCGTGCCACTGTAGATGTCAAAATACTATAATAAAATAGCTGAGAGACAAATCTTTGTGGATGTAGCCCAAAGGAGTGAACTACAGTACATCTGTGTAATGTAATGAATGCTTGCATATATTTATCATCTTCAGTCATTATCAATGTGTTGACTGGATGAGTTATTATATTGATGTTTAAATACTGTTACGACATTGAAGGAATAAGCTATTGGACTTACTGCATAATCATGAATAATAGTAGGTTGCATTTACAAGTTATAATAATGGTTCAATATCTGGATCACTTATCTCCCGCTCAATCTTAGGTTGTAAACACCTGAGTCTTATAGCCACCTATTAAAGCTATCTCGGGTGAGACTGCGCAGTACATTTTGTGTGTTGCGTTGCCTTCTGGTTTACCAGAAGGCCCGATAGTTTTAGAGGCTTGGTTGGAAACCCGAAAGACATGAACCCTGGGTCAATACGAACTCAAACAGTGTAGAAGAGAAGGATAACCAACCAACAAATAGTTTTGTTGTCATTGGTAGGAACAGGAGAGGATTGAGTAGAGAAGACAAGTTGAAAATTTGTCGGAGGCAGATCGAGAAGATATTAGGGCAGAGACCAATGAGCCATTAGAAGGGAATGTTGAGACCGTGGAATCCAACAAAAGAAGAGATCAAAACTTGGTTGAGAACCAAGGAGCTAGATTTTGCACAGAAAGACAATAGAAACCCTAGAATAACACCTCGCAAATATCTTGAGAAATACGTGTTTACTGATTTGCATGAAGTCTTTTTTTGTGACTTTCCACATCTCTTGTAGGAGTGGATACTAAGGTTGAAGGATAACCATGCAACAAACTAGATTTGACAGCTAGATTGGACCCGAGTACATATTGAGAAGTTGCAGCAGGTGAACAATAAATTAACCCACGCAATAGATTTTTGGCTGGATAGTATTGTGGTAGGGTTTATAACAGAGTTTGCAGTCGACACAGCGAAGTCGTGCAGCGCAGTGGAGCAAGAGTTTCTACGTGGACCTAGAGGAAGATACATTCGATCATTGTATACTTCTATTAAGATATTTCTATATAACAAAGGTTTAATGACGATGGAATCAGGCAACTAAACTTTCCTGCATGCATGGGGGAAGGGGGGAAGCACTGACAGAAAGAGGAGAAATGGAAGGAGGAAAGGATAAGGGCAATAAGGAGAAACACTTGGACCCAATCATGATGGATGAAAACCAGATCAAGTAGATCATGGAGACAGCTGGAAAGACATGTAGCAGAGTACCCTACCAATATAAGGTGAATACCAAGAAGAGAGTCGTAGCCGCGAGGGAAGGCTTGGCAAGTGATGAGGAAGAGGTAGAGTATCTTCGGGTTGTGGAGCAGATTAAGGAAATCCTGCATGCAACGTATGAGAGTAAGACGAGAGGTTCAAGAGCGGGAGGAGATGAAACCATCCTACCCATATTAATGTAAGTGTGGAACCCATAAACCCATGTGCGACTAATACACCAAAGAGAACACCATTGTTTAGACAACCGAAGTTCAGAAGCACTTAGACAGCAGGAAGTACATCTACAAAAGGAACAACAACTGGAGGATCCAGTTTAGGTAGCACTAGTCAGGTATCTACACCGCGAGGAGGTAGTAGCTTAGCATTCAGAATGGCGTGACATGATCCCACCATTAGGTTACCAGAATTTCGAGGAGAAGCGATATAAGACCTTGAGAAGCACTTGTTCATTTGTGAAAAGATCTGCGAAGCAAAACAGATCACTGATGAAGATACCAAACTTGCGCAGTTAGCGATTATGCTAAGAGACCATGCACTAGACTGGTACATGAGTCTAGACACAAATAGTGCCCCTGGGACGACAAGGACATTGGCAGACATTAAGAAGTTATTGATAAATGAGTTCCAGAAGCCGAGCTCAGAGGATCAATACATGAATGAGATGATCGAAGTAAGACAGAAACCAGGAGAATCTATAAGGGAGATTGATCAAAGATTCAAGCAACTGAAGGGAAAGTTAAAATATCTCATGACCGAGATGCAGCATCGACCCCTGTTTGTCAACTTACTACTTCCACACTTAAAATACCCTTTATGACAACAGAAGTTCCAAATGCAGGAAGAGGCTTTATAGGCAACCCTGCAACTGGAAGAAAACCAGTACTAGTAAACAGACCCAGCTATTGAAGAACTGAAGGAGGATTTGAATAATCTAACGTTTCAGATGAACTAGAATAAGAACAAGGACAAACAAGAAGTTGTTTGATGTACCACGTGAAGGACAAAAGGCCACCACAAGAACGAATTTCCAACATTCGCACAGTATATGGAAACAGGAATGCCAAACCCGTTACCAACAGGAGGAGCATGGTGTGAAATTTGCAAAAAATCGGGTCACGACCCTTATCACTGCACGATGATGCAAAAATACCAGACAGTCCCAAAGAGCTCATATTGCACCTTTTGCAAGTCAGTGGGCCACAACGATAAATATTGTAGAACTATGTAGTTGATTCGAGAAAGGACATCAGATGCATATAGGGTGCAGGCTGAAATAATGACGGGGCAAGCAGCGCCACAATTCAATCAAGTTCCAACTCCATACAACACTGCGCAACAACCATACAATAACGCGCAGCCACATTACAATATAGAACAACCTCTGTACAATACCGTGCAGTACAATCAGGAGCCTCAGTATAACGCACCAAAAGGTGATCGAGCAGGCTACAGTGGAGGAGGACGAGCCAGAGGAGGTTTCGGATGAGGTAGACGACTAGTGATTTGTCACAATTGTTAGAAACGGGGACATTACGCAATGGAATGTCCACTTCCACCAACGAATTTTATGTATTGTCGCGCATCGGACCACGATACAGAAGAATGTCTGACACTACTAGTAAATATCCAAGAAATGAGGAACCAGAATAACCAGAATGTTCAGTGGATTTCAGCCGAAGCAAGGGATGAAGGACGGAACATCAACATAGTTACCCACGGAGGAGCTAAAATAGGTATTGGCGCAGTTCAATAGGAACCAGAACAGAATCAATGGGTGAAGAAGAACACCGAACCCAGGAAACAGTTCAACGAGCAAAACAAGAAGGCAATATTTAAGGAAGCCATACAAGAATTTCAAAAGGAGGACATAGCGTGAACTTCAAATGCGCAGCAAAACAAGGAAGCACCAGAGTACGAGATGCCTCCATCATTGGATCATACCAATGAAACACAACACATGGGAAAAGTAAGTACAATCAAAGGCTTTTTGTAATCATGTGTAAAAGTATTAAGTGATCCATCATCTGTGAAAATATTGCAAAACATACTAGAAAAATGTAGCATTGAGACAGAAGTGAAGCTAGAACCAAAAATCGTTAATCACCTACACACAAGAAGAAGAACAAGTAGGGAGTTTAGACTGAATGCTAACATTGGGGATATCAATATGGGAGACATCATACTGGATCTAGGATCTGAAGCTAATCTATTACCAAAGAAGACATGGCAATGCATGGGAGAGCCAACATTAGGATATTCACTTGTTCAATTGAAACTAGCAAACCAACATAGAGTCCTACCAATCGATAGACAGAAAGGAGTGACAATCGACCTAGATGGAGTTCGCATTAAAGCCGATTTTGAAGTCATTGAAATAGTGGACGACATAACACCTTACCCGACTTTGCTTGGTCTGGATTGGGCATTTGAAAACCAGGCCATAAACAACCTAAAGACCAGAAAAATGACATTGATTCAGGCGAATACAAGGTCATCGCGCCATTAGACCCATCAGAAGGGGAGAGGTTTGTAGAACCTACTTGCCTAGACTTAGAGGAAATCGGCTAGTTGTACAGAACAAATGCGTGCGATGAGGATTACGTGAACCCAACTGCAGATGGGATACTCAGTTGGTGGTGTTATCTCCTAAAATAAACCTGTTAGTTCTATTTTGAGTCTTAGGTGATAGCATGGTCATGATAAAAGGTCACATTTAAATTTTTGAGGTTTAGAGTTCCAAGTATAGGGAATAAGTCACAAATTCCAAAGAAACAGAGGGATTTGTCATTCATTATGTTTAAAAATCAAGAAAAATATTTTTGGCAGCTAACCGTTGTTTTCAAGTAACAGGTAAGCCCCCGAAAGAAAGTACTTTCGGTGGCTTACAAGGCAAATCAGAGGCGCACTTAGCCCCCGAAAGTGCAGGCCAACAATTTTTGCCAGCGCATCAGCCAGAGCCTGAATGTGGAAAAGGTACAGGTGTCTTCAAGTTATGATGATTGTTTTGATGTGCGATTTGGCACGATTACATGATATTGGCTCCCAGTTTGAAGACAACCATCATTTTTTGCTCTAGTCCTCGTGCAAAAGGTCTGAAATCTCTGTCGTCTCAAATAAATCGCTCAGTTATGATTTCAATTACCCGATTTTCTCCAGATCTCTGTTACCATTGGTATCAAGGTAATCATTCCAAATTCAAAGTAATAGATGCATGAGTTACTATAAGAGACCTGGGTTTCCTACATTTGGTAACAAGAAAACTTTTCCTCACTACCTCAGATTTCCTCCATTGGTGAGATATCTTTGTTTCATGTGCTTTGACAGGTCATTGTGTTTGCTAACAGTTTTGCAGATAGGTCAAAAGCAAGGTGGTCCTTTTCTCAAGAAGGAATTGGATAATGTCCAATACCTAGAATCTCATCCAGAGATCCATCAGATGTTCTCAGATGTAGGCTACCTCACATATGTCCAGAAATTGTAGGTTGGATACCATCAAGGTGTCACAGAGGCTTTTGCAAAGACCTATGATGGGTGCAAGGTGACAATTGGCCCTTTGGAGATACATATTGATGAAGAAAGCATAGCAGTTGCTACAGAAATGCCAGGAGAAGGACAAAGATGGTTCAATACAACCATTACTAAAAACCTAAAGTTCAGACCATACCTAAAACTAGAGTTTTAGGATATTATTTGGAAGAGAGACATCCCTACATCATACCTGGAGAAGAACTGGCAGATTCTGCTCAAGGTCATATAGGTATACATAACCTGTGAGGGGAGATATGATAGGGTGATGTTATATCACTTCAAGATGATGGATCATTTTACAAGCAAAGTTCCACTCAATTTGCCATATTACTTTTAATAGAAGCCTGATCAAAATGTCTCATAAGGTCCAGGCTAAACCAAACAAGATCCAGAACACTATGTTCCATTTTGGCCTCATCAAGATGATAATTGTGGAAGAGCTCAGAAAGAGAGAGAAGACCTGGGAGTATCTCCTTTTTTGAGGAGGATTTGAGTTGGACACTCAACCTGAGAATAACAAGAAGAAGTCAAAGAAGAAGTCGCTGACACCTCAGAGCAGTTCAAGGAGAAGGAGAGCCATCACTCCAATGCAAACAGAGGAACTAGTATCCAGTTCCAAACAGAAGAGAGCAAAGAAGAAGTTGGTTTTCAATGACGCTGCAGAGAAAGCTTCACCCAAATAAATAAATGTTTTAAACCTACCTTACTCAGACTTTGAGTCTAAACCAGCTATAGAAGAAGCTCCAGATGATCAGAATATGAAACCAGAAATGGAGGAAACACCACAAACTGAAGGGTTTACCAGTTTTAATGAGGGTGAAGCATCTACCAAGAATAAAATCAGCAAGTCAACAAAGATTCAAAAGATGAAAGAAAAGATAGCAGAGCAGGAGGTGTTAGAGAGGGTTATCAAGGCCAGATATGAAACCTTGTAAAAAAATGCTGCCAAGACTAGAGACACCTTTGAAAGGCTAGCACTCATGCATGTGAAGGAAAAAAAGAAAAGGAAGAAGATAATGAAGCATAATCACAAGTTCTGGAAGATTTCCAGATATTTGAATACCAAGATCAAAATGATGACAACAAAGCCAAGAACTCATTCTCATCTTCAGGTTTTAGCTGCAGCAACTGAAAACCTACATCAAGAGTCTTCCAAATAATGCAGGGTTGTTGGCCCTTGGCCAAGTTTGAAGAACACTTAGTCATAATTGACCGTTTTTGGGACTTCGATAGCTTGTCAAAGATGGAGCGTAGTGCAAAGTGGAAATTAAGGGAGCTATACCTATTTTTGGGTCCCTCTAGGGTTTTGGGATAATGTAACGGGAAAAGGGATGTCGGCCCGTGGGTTTACCCACGTTTAGGCCCAATTTCATATGTATAAATAGATGTATAGACGAAGTAAGTAGAGAGGTGATAAGTTGGATCTATGTGATCATAGAGTTGTAAGTGTGTTGAGTGTTGGTAATGACAATAAATGCTCAATGCATCTTGTAAGAGGCTTTGTGCAAGATATTGTAGAAGACTATGTGCTTTAACGCAAGGAAGAAGGATCTAGCGAGCTGCGCAAATATTTTGTCCTATGTGAAGTCGGGAATGTTGAAGCTCTGTGCTATAACTACTTGGACAATATAATAAAGAAGAATACTTTATGCACGTAGCCCCAGGGTGGGGGTGAACCACGGTAACTCTGTGTGTTGTGCTCTCTGCCTCAACCTGATGTGTTTGTCTCTCTCTTTGTTAAGTGCTTTGATGTATTTAGATAGATCTATTGATGCTTTATGCTTATGAGATATGAATGCATGTTAGATCTGATATGTAAGATGTTGAGTGCTTGATCTATTGAATCTAATATGTTGTGTGTTGTTAAGTACTGGAATTAACTTAGATCTAAGTATATACTGCGAGGTTTTGTGTTATCCGCGAAGTGAGATAAGGGTTGATTCTAGGTGAACTATTGATGCTAAGTGTTGCACTAAGTGTGTGATCACAGATCTGTGTCCCAACTAAGGTTGCAGACGCCTTAGTCCTACAACCACCCATGCCTCTACCTTGGGTGATACTTCATCTGCTTCGCAGGTGTTGCCGAAAGGGCCGGTAGTTAGGGTTTTGTTGGTGCGCTCTTGAGTGTTGAACCATGGGTCTGCCCCTGTGCCAACAAATGGTTCTGTTGTCGGGACCTGAAACTGTGATTGCTAGGAACTAGAGAAGAAGAAGCTATGTGCAAAGAAAGCTCTATGCATAGATCTTTGCCTTAGCGCGCAGTGTTCTACTTGACCTGTGAATCTTTGTGCCAGAAAAGAGGTCAGATCTGCAAGAAAGAGGTCAGATCTACAAGAAAAAGGTCAGATCTGCAAGAAAGAGGTAAGATCTGTAAGCCCTGTGCTATGATAAAGGTAAGAATAGTTAAAGGTCTTAGATCTGAAAGATTTGTGCTCTATAGAAGTAATATAAGTGGAAATTTTTGTTTCTGAAACATGAATTTAGGTATGCTTGATAGATTATGTCCTAGCTTGAAAACTAGGGCATTAATAGATGAAAGAAATTTTGATATGAATAGATCTGATAAAAATAATGATAGATATGTTATACCTATGCATAGAAAGAATATTTGGACTAACAGTTGGATGCAGGATCCTAGAAAGAATTCTTTGCAGGCTGGCTACCATGATACTAGTGCGCAGTACAGAAGAGGTTGGGGATCATTTAAGAGAAAAATAGGACTAACCCTATGTTACAGCTGCAGAAAACCAGGACATCTAGCTAAGGGGTGCCCTGGTGGAAGAACGAGTTGTCTCTGTTGCAAGGCTATGGACCATGAAGTACTAGATTGCCCTAGAATGATTGCTAAGCTTGAAAGAATAAATCAGAATGAAGGACACCCTAAGGCAGATCCAGAAATAGCAGGACCCCAGAAAGAATCAGAGATTATGTTATTGAAAATGAAAGAAACCCTAGATGAACATAAAGATGTCAGTTTGTCAGAGATATTCAAAGAAAAGGAGAAAATCGAAGTAAGAATAGGAGACTTCGACATTGATTGTGCTCTGGATGAAGGAACACAGATGAACATTATGACAGAAAGTACTTGGGAAACCCTTAGAAGGACTGCTCTGGTGCCTTCGCTAGGAACGATAGAATTATTTAAAGGAAAAATGGTAACCCTATGTGGCAAGATTACTTAGATAGTTATGAGCACCCATGGAGCTTGGACAAAGGAAGAATTCGAAGTTGTCAAATTTATTGAGTACCATGCCCCATTTCCAGCTTTGTTAGGCAAGATTTGGATTGAAAAAGACCAGATCCGGAGAAAAGAAGAAGAGGAAACCCTAGAACAGAAGAAGCAATAACTCATGGAATTTATGGCTAGAAGGGTCTCCTACTTGATGGAAGAACAATAGGACGGGCCTAAGCTACTGGACACCAAGGACATGGATATCAAATTTATAAGAAAATTAGAGGAACCACAGAAGACCAAGCCACCTAATCCATATGATGAAAGAGTATTACCCTTGGAACTGAAGAAAGAATCTCAGCACTGCGAAGTGTCTATGATGAGAGAAGATAAGAATCAGAATGGAAAATGGATGACCGAGACGAAACTCACTGGGAAAAATGCCAGAAAGCTAAGAAATAATAAATCCAAGATCGAAAAGTTACAGAAGAATCCAGAGAAAACTTCGCAGAAGGAAAAATCACAGGAATCAAGCTTCGTCGGGATATCAGAATAGCAACATGGGTCACTTTGACATGGCGAAGCAATATAGCCATTGGAAGCCAATATAACCATTCGGTTGCCGCTCCGAAAAGGGCAGAAAGCATTTATGGCTCGCCACTAGACTATCAGGTCGCGCCATAACGGACAGACCATCAGTTAATGCAACCTCATAACCGTTGAAAGCAGACCGTTGCTAAGTTTCCCTACATAGTCTGTCGCGCCATGCACCGAAAATACTTTTGCTAAATGAGAATTTGAGCCATAAACTTGAGATTACTTCACCCTGTAATCATCGCCTTGTTTCCAAATCGTTCACTATAGCCTCTGAAGTCAATTTCACACCCGAGCTAGTCGACCCCAACTTGTATGTCGGACGAGCTCAGCGTTGCTGAGAAAGTAGTTGAAGAAGTTTTGATTGACTTAATGGATGATAGAGTCATGTTGGAAAGAAGAATGTCCACCGATTTCCAAGCATCATCCACGATAGGAGTACAAGCCTCCCCATCAACCGCTCGAGCAGGGACGTCTCGAGCCGGCGCGGAGAGAAGAACTAAGCATAAGGATGACATCGCAAATGCCAAGCTTATCCCACACATTCTACCGACTTACTTGCCACCTCTAAGCGGTGCCATCAACCGCGACAACGTACCTCGAGAATTAGAGTATGCCTTGATCACCGTGTACCTTCTGAAAGGGGTGCTAGCAGTCCGTGATGATTAGGACAAGCTCGCAGCACTAAAGTTTAGTGATTTCAACCTCGGAGATCGTAAAGCTTACAGCATGTTAGCTCTACATAAATACTTAACCAGAACCAAGGGAAAGAATTCTAAGATTGTCCCGCAGTCATGGACCTAGAACCTCGTGCAGTCCACACTACTTAATGTAATGAAGATCCCGCACTTCGGCAAACACCAAGAATTAAACACATGTGTCAAGTTGTTGTTGTCCTGCTACCACAGAAGATACTTATGGTTGGACCGTCGCATCACTGTGGATCCGACCTTGATCAATTGGATCACAGGACTTAGTATGCAAGGCCCTGACCCGCAGAAGTTTTACCCAGGAAAGACTTCAGACTGAGCACTAGTGCAGAAGATAAAAAAAACTTATGGCGATGTTGAGAAGGCCACGCGAGGCTACAAGGTATCCTCTATCCAAAATGGTGCAGTGCACCTTGCCTGTCAGCTGATCGCAGGCAAGCTAGTTCGCAAGAATAGACCAACCCAGGTGACCGGATTTGTAGTTGACCTCGTAGGGAAGTGCACCGAGGGACTACAGATGAACTGGGTACAGTATCTTGTAAACCAGTTAGAGCTCGATTGCAGAGAAGCGCAAGACCAAGGGTACAAGTTTCATTTTAGTTGGTTGCTCAAAACGCCTTCATCACTTGGGAGCTACCAGAAGGTGCCAATTTTTCAGAGATCAATCCTTTCAAACCACTGGCCATAAAGTTTTGTACGCTATGGTACTCTAACAACATGAGAAAACAGTGGCAGTCTAATGTCATCTTCCACGCCTATTACATCCAATTGAAGAATGCAATCCAGTCTACACTATGCATCACTCCAAATACATGTCATAGGTTTAGACCTTTGATAAAATTCAGCGCGGACCGCCATTTCACCTATATCACAGCATGTGTTGATGAACACAAACAACATCTCCAATCATACTACAAGTTGATTGAAGAAGACTTGGAGCAGATTACAAAGGAATGGTCGGCGGACCTCCTTGTTCCAGCGAACCTCGCAGAAATGTTCGACGTGGAAATCCCTGAAGCTATGCTAGATACACCTAGACCAAGCAAGACTAAGAAGGATATTGAAACTCAAGATGTTCGTAGCACATCTACGAAGACCCCTTTGATCTCACCCACGCAGGGAGGTGATGGTGAAGAACTAGGTGGGACAGAAGTCGAGCAAAACAAAGGTTAAGTTACTCTGCCTAGAGAGGAGGAGGATCCCTCCAAGAAAAGGAAGACTACCCCAATAAATCCCTCATCCCAAAAGAAAGCTAAGGCCACCCGGACTACGTTCAAGACCACCCTCACACTGAATGACTTCGACTTCCTAACTGTTACACTGAATGATGCTTCACAAGAGATTGACAGACAAGAAGCGAAGCAGGAGGAGTTGTTTAGCCGAATCAAGGGCGATCTTCAAGGAATGCAACAAGTACTCCAGTCCAGCCGAGCAGCCTCTAATGTGCCCTTGACAGTTGAAATAGTGGGAACAGGTGATGAGCCCACCCAATTACACCAAATCGTTGATAAAGTCGAAGCCCGCATTAGAAGAGCCCAAGAAGACACAACGCAAGCCACCCAGGCTTTGACACAAGTACAGAGCGCACTTCTAAAACAACAAAGCAAGGCAGAACAGGAAAATCTTTCCCTGAAAGTGAAGTGGGATGAGGAAAAAGCACAGTTACTAGCAGAGCAACTTGAAGTACAGGAAAGGGTTCATAGAGCACTTCGTTCTATGATGGTCATAGAAGTAAAGATTGAAGAATGTGTTCCACAGCAGGTGGCACAACTTGAAGAAGTAATCCAGCAACTTCAGCAATGCGTCACAGATCTGGAACTTCGTATCGTGCCAGAGACTCCTCGAGAAATAAGAGATTTAAGGGAGGCAGCTGCCCGTAACACAGTCGAACGATTAAAAACCTTTTCCTTGGAATACATACAGTTGTGTGTTAGAAGCGCCCAAACTCTTGAGAACCTCGCAGACAATCTAGAGTTGTAGGCATTGGAGGCACGGCTCCAAGAAGAAACACAACACATAGATACTCTACAAGCACAGATGAAGGCCTTGACCCCAGTCGAAAGAATGAGGCGATTTGCAGAACAATGCACAACTCAACAATAGCTACACACACTGGAAAGTAGAGTGATGGAAGTCTCCCAATGACTTCAACCAATCCAAGAAAAGGCATCCCAACTTTTCACCGAAGTTGAAAGCCAGGGAGCCAAGATTGAACAAGTTGTCATCACCGTAGAACAACGCATGGAAGGGCCAGTAAATGACACAGTGATCGAGGAATTCACAAAGTAAGAGGTTGTCGCACTGTAGCAGGTCGAAGAAGCTCGAGCCAAGCTCGAGGCGTTCGAAGTAGAATTGATCAGACTAGAGTGACTCGGGATGAGTCACAGGTGAGTGTTGGGGGCCTATTGGCCCTTGACCAAGTTTGAAGAACACTTGGTCATAATTGACCATTTTTTGGGACTTTGACAGCTTGTCAAAGATGAAGCGTAGCGCGAAGCGGAAATTAAGGGAGCTAGTCCTATTTTTGGTTCCCTCTATGGTTTTGGGATAATGTAACGAGAAAAGGGATGTCGGCCCGTGTGTTTACCCACGTTTAGGCCCACTTTTGCATGTATAAATAGATGTATAGACGAAGTAAGTATAGAGGTTATAAGTTGGATCTATGTGATCATAGAGTTGTAAGTGTGCTAAGTGTTGGTAATGACTGTAAATGCTCAATGCATCTTGTAATAAGCTTTGTGCAAGATATTGTAGAAGGCTCTATGCTTTAATGCAAGGAAGAAGGATCTAGCGACCTGCACAAATCTTTTGTCCTGTGCGAAGTTAGGACTGCTGAAGCTCTGTGTTGTAACTGCTTGGACAAGATAATAAAGAAGAAGACTTTGTGGACGTAGCCCCAGGATGGGGTTGAACCACGGTAACTTTGTGTGTTGTGCTCTGTGCCTCGACCTGATGTGTTTGTCTCTCTCTTTGCTAAGTGCTTTGATGTGTTTAGATAGATCTATTGATGCTTTGTGCTTATGAGATATGAATGCATGTTAGATCTGATATGTAAGATGTTGAGTGCTTGATCTATTGAATCTAATATGTTGTGTGTTGCTAAGTACTGGAATTAGCTTAGATCTAAGTATATACTACGAGGTTCTGTGTTATCCGCGAAGTGAGATAAGGGTTGATTCTAGGTGAATTGTTGATGCTAAGTGTTACGCTAAGTGTATGATAACATATGTGTGTCCCAGCTAAGGTTTCATACGCCTGAGTCCTACAACCACCCCTGCCTCTACCTCGGGTGAGACTTCATCTTCTTTGCAGGTGTTGACGAAAGGGTCGGTAGTTAGGGTTTTGTTGGTGTGCTCTTGAGCGTTGAACCCTGGGTCTACCCCTGTGCCAACAAATGGTTCTGTTGTCGGGACCTGAAACTGTGATTGTTGGGAACTAGAGAACAATAAGCTCTGTGCAAAGAAAGCTCTGTGCATAGATCTGTGCCTTAGTGCGCAGTATTCTACTTGAACTGTGAAGATTTGTGCCATGAAAGAGGTTAGATCTACAAGAAAGAGGTCAGATCTGAAAGAAAGAGGTCAAATCTGCAAGAAAGAGGTAAGATCTGTAAGCCTTGTGTTCTGATAGAGGTAAGAATAGTTAAAGGTCTTAGATCTGAAAGCTTTGTGCTCTATAGAAGTAAGATAAGTGGAAATTTTAGTTTCTGAAACATGAATTTAGGTATGCTTGATAGATTTTGTCTTAGCTTGAAAACTAGGGCATTAATAGATGAAAGAAAGTTTGATATGAATAGATCTGATAAAAATAATCATAGATATGTTATACCTATGCATAGAAAGAATGTTTGGACTAACAGCTGGATGCAGGATCCTAGAAAGAAATTTTGGTAGGCTGGCTACCATGATACTAGTGCGTAGTACAGAAGAAGTTGGGAATCATTTAAGAGAAAGAGTGGATTAACCCTATGTTACAGCTGCAAAAAACCAGGACATCTAGCTAAGGAGTGCCCTGGTGGAAGAACGAGTTGTCTCTATTGCAAGGCTATGGACCATGAAGTATTAGATTGCCCTAGAATGATTGCTAAGCTTGAAAGAATAAATCGGAATGAAGGACACCATAAGGCAGATCCAGAAATAGCAGGACCCCAGAAAGAATCAAAGATTATGTTATTGAAAATGAAAGAAATACTGGATGAACATAAAGATGCCAGTTTGTCAGAGATCTTCAAAGAAAAGGAGAAAATCGAAGTAAGAATAGGAGACTTTGACATTGATTGTGCTCTGGATGAAGGAACACAGATGAACATTATGACAAAAAGTACTTGAGAAACCCTCAGAAGGCCTGCTCTGGTGCCTTCGCTAGGAACGATAGGATTGTTTAAAGGAAAAGTGGTAACCCTATGTGGCAGGATTACTCAGATAGCTATGAGCACCCATGGAGCTTCGACAGAGGAAGAATCCATATGATGAAAGAGTATTACCTTTGGAACTGGAGAAAGAATCTCAGCACTACGAAGTGTCTATGATGAGAGAAGATAAGAATCATAATGGAAAACGGATGACCGAGATGAAACTCATGGGGAAAAAGACCAGGAAGCTAAGAAATAATAAATCCAAGATAGAAAATTTACAGAAGAATCCAGAGAAAACTTCACAGAAGGAAAAATCACAGGAATCAAGCTTCGCCAGCATATCAGAATAACGACATGTGCCACTTCAACATGGCGAAGAAATATAGTCATTGGAAGCCAATATAACCATTCGGTTGCTGGTCCAAATGGGTCAACAAGCATTTATGGCTCGCCACTAGACTATCAGACCGTGCCATAACGGACAGAACATCAGTTAATGCAGCCTCATAACCATTGAAAGGAGACCGTTGCTAAGTTTCCCTACTTAGTCTGTCGCGCCACGCACCGAAAATACTTTTGCTAAACGAGAATTTGAGCCCGAAACTTGAGATTACTTCACCCTGTAATCATTGCCTTGTTTCCAAATCGTTCATTATAGCCTCTGAAGTCATTTTCACACCTGAGCTAGTCGATCCTAGCTTGTATGTCGGATGAGCTTAGCACTGCTGAGAAAGTAGTTGAAAAAGTTATGATTGACTTGATGGCTGAGAAAGTCATGTCGGAAAGGAGAATGTCCACCGGTGTCTAAGCATCATCCACGACAAGAGTACAGGCCTCCCCATCAACTACTCGAGCAGGGACGTCTCGAGCCGGCGTGGAGAGAAGAGCTAAGCACAAGGATGACATCTCAAATTCCAAGCTTATCCCACGCATTCTACCGACTTACTTGCCACCTCTAAGCGGTGCCATCAACCGTGACAGTGTACCTCGAGACTTCGAGTATGCCTTGATCACTGTGTACCTTCTGAAAGGGGTGTGCGTCGTCCGTGTTGATCAAGACAAGCTCGCAACACTAAAGTTCAGTGATTTTAACCTCGAAGATTGTAAAGCTTACAGCATGTTAGCTCTGCATAAATACTTAACCAGAACCAAGGGAAAGAATTCTAAGATTGTCCCGCAGTCATGGACCCAGAACCTCATGTAGTCCACACTACTTAATGTGATGAAGATCCCGCACTTCGACAAACACCAGAAAGTCAATGAATGTGTCAAGTTGTTGTTGTCCTACTACCACGAAGGATACTTATGGTTGGACCGTCGCATCATTATGGATTCGACCTTGATCAATCGAATCACAAGACTTAGTATGCAAGGCCCTGACCCACAAGAGTTTTACCCAGGAAATACTTCAGATCGAGGACTAGCGCAGAAGATAAAAGAAACTTATGGCGATGTTGAGAAGGGCACACGAGGCTACAAGGTAGCCTCTATCCAGAATGGTGAAGTGCGCCTTGCCTGTCACCTGATCCCAAGCAAGCTAGTTCGCAAGAATAGACCAACACAGGTGACTGGATTTGTAGTTGACCTCGCAGGGAAGTGCGTCGAGGGACTACAGATGAACTGGGCGCAGTATCTTGTAAACCAATTAGAGCTCGATTGCAAAGAAGTACAAGACCAAGGGTACGCGTTTCATTTTAGTTGGTTTCTCATACTAATCACCTTCATCGCTTGGGAGCTACCAAAAGGTGCCACTTTTTCGGAGATCGATCCTTTTGAACCACTGGCCGTGAAGTTTTGTATGCTATGGTACTCTAACGACATGAGAAAACAGTGGCAGTCTAATGTCATCTTCCACGCCTATTACATCTAATTGAAGAATGCAATCCAGTCTACACCGTGCATCACTCCAAATACACTTCATAGGTTTAGACCTTTGATAAAATTCAGTGCAGACCACCATTTCACCTATATCACAGTGCGCGTTGATGAACACAAACAACAGCTCCAATCATACTACAAGTTGACAAAAAAAGACTTGGAGCAGATTACCAAGGAATGGTCGGATAACCTCCTTGTTCCAGCGGACCTCGTAGAAATGTCCGACGTGGAAATCCCTTTAGATATGTTGGATACACCTGGACCAAGCAAGATTAAGAAGGATACTGAAACTCAAGATGTCCATAGCACATCTACGAAGACCCCTTCGATCTCACCTGCAAAGGGAGGTGATGGTGAAGAACTAGGTGGGATAGAAGTCGAGCAAAACAAAGGTAAGGTTACTTCGCCTAGAGAGGAGGAGGATTCCTCCAAGAAAAGGAAGACTACCCCAATAAAGCCCTCATCCTGAAAGAAAGCTAAGGCCACCCAGACTCATTCAAGACCACCCTCACACCAGATGACTTCGACTTCCTAACCATTATACTGAATGATGCTTCACAAGAGATCGCAGACAAACAAGAAGCAAAGCAGGAGGAGTTGTTTAGCTAAATCAAGCGCGAAGTTAAAGGAATGCAGCAGGTACTCCAGTCTAGCCGAGAAGCCTCTACTGCACCCTTGACAGTTGAAATAGTGGGAACATGTGATGATCCCGCCCAATTACACTAGATCATCGATAAAGTCGAAGCCTGCCTTCGACAAGTCCAAGAAGACACGGCACAAACCACCTAGGCTTTGACACAAGTACAGAGCGCACTTCTAGAACAATAGAGCAAGGCAGAATAGGAAAAGCTTGCCCTGAAAGCGAAGAGGGATAAGGAAAAAGAACAGTTGCTAGCAGAGCAACTTGAAGTACAAGAAAGGGTTCACAGAGCACTTCACTCTGTGATGGTCATAGAATTAAATATTGAAGAGCGTGTTCCATAGCAGGTGGCACAACTTGAAGAAGTAATCCAACAACTTCAGCAGCACATCGCAGATCTGGAACTTCGTACCGTGCTAGAGACTCCTCAAGAAATAGGAGATTTAAGAGAGGCAACTGCCCGTAGCACAGTCGACCGATTAAAAACCTTTGTCTTGGAATACAAACAGTTGTGCGCTAGAAGCGCCCAAACTCTTGAGAACCTCGCAGAGAATCCAAAGTTGCAGGCATTGGAGGCACAGCTCCAAGAAGCAACACAGCACGTAGATACGCTACAAGTGCAGATGAAGGCCTTGACCCCAGTCGTAAGAATGTGGCGATTTGCAGAACAACGCACAACTCAACTACAGGTACACACACTGCAAAGTAGAGTGATGGAAGTCTCCCAACAACTTCAACCAATCCAAGAAAAGGCATGCCAACTGTTCATCAAAGTTGAAACCCAAGGATCCAAGCTTGAACAAGTTCTCATCACCGTAGAACAACGCATGGAAGGGCCAGTAAACGACACAGTGATCCAGGAATTCATGGAGCAAGAGGTTGTTGCACTGCAGTAGGTCGAAGAAGCTCGAGCCAAGCTCGAGGCGTTCGAAGGAGAATTGATCAGACTAGAGTGAGTCGGGATGAGTCACAGGTGAGTGTTGGGGGGCTGTTGGCCCTTGACCAAGTTTGAAGAACACTTGGTCATAATTGACCATTTTTGGGACTTCAACATCTTGTCAAAGATGGAGCGCAGCGTGAAGCGGAAATTAAGGGAGCTAGACCTATTTTTGCGTCCCTCTAGGGTTTTGGGATAATGTAACATGAAAAGGGATGTCGGCCCGTGGGTTTACCCATCTTTAGGCCTACTTTTGTATGTATAAATAGATGTATAGACGAAGTAAGTAGAGAGGTGATAAGTTGGATCTATATGATCATAGAGTTTTAAGCGTGTTAAGTGTTGGTAATGACTATAAATGCTCAATGCATCTTGTAAGAGTCTTTGTGCAAGATATTGTAGAAGGCTCTGTGCTTTCATGCAAGGAAGAAGGATATAGCGAGCTGCACAGATCTTCTGTCATGTGCGAAGTCGGGACTGTTGAAGCTCTGCGTTGTAACTGCTTGGATGAGATAATAAAGAAGAAGACTTTGTGGACGTAGCCCTAGGGTGGGCGTGAACCATGGTAACTCTATGTGTTGTCCTCTGTGCCTCGACCTGATGTGTTTGTCTCTCTCTTTGCTAAGTGCTTTGATGTGTTTAGATAGATCTATTGATGCTTTGTGCTTATGAGATATGAATGAATATTAGATCTGATATGTAAGATGTTGAGTGCTTGATCTATTGAATCTAATCTGTTGTGTGTTGCTAAGTACTAAAATCAGCTTAAATCTAAGTATATACTATGAGATTATGTGTTATCCGCGGAGTGAGATAAAAGTTTATTCTAGGTGAACTATTGATGCTAAGTGTTACGCTAAGTGTGTGATCATAGATCTGTGTCCAATCTAAGCTTGCAGATGCCTGAGTCTTCCAACCACCCCTGCCTCTACCTCAGATGAGACTTCATCTGCTTCACAAAATGTTGCCGAAAGGGCCGATAGTTAGGGTTTTGTTGGTGCGCTCTTGAGCGTTGAACCCTGGGTCTGCCCCTATGCCAACAAGGTCAAACTCCAATTTTGAAGTATTTTCTTTTTGTCAAAACCATGACTTTCGGCGGCTAACTCACACTTTTCAGGGCAAATAAGCCGCTGAATCCCAGGACTTTCGGTGGCTAATTCCACCTGTCCCAGGCCAGTAAGCCGTCGAAACTGCAGAAGCAGAGGAAAGATAGATTTTGAGATCGAGACAAAGATTTTTGAAGACGAGTGACTAAAGGAAGTTTCAAATGAATTTCTACATGCATTTGGGCAAATTGTTTCAGAGATTTGAGGCATTATACAAGGTGAATAGGTTCATGGTTATCCTACTGTTGTTGAAAATATTCTACAAGTGTTGAAAGCCATCTCCAGTTGTTGAAAGAAGATATCAGCCATCTCATCACACACCAGATCATTAGTGCAGCTGTCAAAGACCAAGAAGACTGAAAACAAATCGACTTTTGGAAATGGATTTAATCCATACATATTCTAAAACTGTTGTAATGATTTCTATTTTTAGCATAACATATCCATACTTTCAGTATTTGGAACAGTATTGTAAAGGCTATAAAACCTGTAAATTTTATAGACTGGTGGTTCGAGTCTGGAGACTAGACCATGTTGCTTTTATACTAGACCTTTTTCATATAATACAGATCACAAGTTCCTTTCACTGTTAATGTCAGATTGTCATCTTCTATCTTTTCCTGTATTCTGGATGATTACTGTTATCTAAGTTTGTCTAGTTGCAACTGACTGTCATCTCATTGGTCAACTCATAAACATTGGTTTAATAGTAATATGTGCTATCTTTATTCAGCCCATCACATATGTGTTTTGATTGATAAATATAGTTTTTCTTCACCCACCATTTCAGTTACTTATCTGATTATTGACTTTTGAAAGCATTGTCTAATCTGGTTATATATATTTAAGTGTCCTGAGTGTGAACCAGTTGTTTAGTTATCCCATTTGATCCAACAAACAAAAAAAACCAAAACATACTTTAAGTTACCAGGCTTCTTCAAGCTACAACCTGAGAAGGACTCCTGGAGTGATAACAAATTAGCGTCGTTGCCGAGGAAAGAAAGTTGAAGCAAGATTCCCTGGGAGACGACACGATCCAGCTTTGATGATAGACAAAGTCTGGACATATTTTCAGTTGTAATCATCTATCTGGTGACTCCATGAAGGATAGATTTAGTAGCAACTCCATTGTTGAGAAATCTGTTGGCGACTCCACTGGTATGAAATGAACAAGAGGTAGGCATTTTGTAATTTCTCAAGTATTTCTAGCTATCCTAATCCAGTACCTAGTAGAGATGAACGGGACAATAGCCTTCCCATATTTCGAGGAGAAGAGTGGGAAGTGCCAGTTGAACACTTACTAGATTTTCATGACCTTATTCATTGGCTTCAGATCGTACATGAGGATGTTCATATTAAAGTTTTCAAGTATTCATTAGAGGGAATTGCTATTGACTGGTGCCAATCTCTTCCAAATGCAAGTATTAGTTCCTTGGTAGAATTTCATGCTGCATTTCATTCATTTTGCAAAAGAAAGTTTTCAGCTGACCTTCTATATCTGGAATGTTGCCATGAATTTAGTTTGTTGAATAAGGAATTAAACATTCACGAAGAGTTTGTTGCAGTAGAAGATAGCTCTTTCTATGACCAAGAGATTGGTGACCTACAGAATGACAAGCTTGGTGTAGATGCTTTTGACATCGTACCAAATGCATCTACTATCTTGAGTTGTCATGAAGATCATATTATTCACTTTGCAAATTCAAAAGATAATCAACAGATTGACATATATCATCAGATGACAGTTTCAAATCTGCAGCAAATACTAAGGACAGTCCTCAACTTTCAGACTTGTAGACAAAGGGAAATTGCGCATATATGAAGCAAAAGGTGATGATCTGAAAAGTCCATATCAGCAATCCATCCTATATGATTCTCCGATAGAGATTGAACATTCTACAGGAATTATGAGATCAGTAAAAGCAAAGAGAAACAACATTTCTTTCAATTGGAACATCAACAAAGAAAGGTATTTCTTAGTGATATTTATGACCCTGTTACTGACTATTTGGAATTTATAAGTAGCATAAATGTCAAAATGTTTTTGTTAGATGAAAGATGGCTATGTTATCTTAACAAATTACATTTTTGCTTGTTATGGTTTCTTATATTTTTGGGGTTAAGATCGAGGATATTATCAGTTAATCAATACCTAAATTGGCTTCATTGGAAGCATGAGTTTACTTGATTAAGAAACAATACAATGGTCAGAGTAGGAGTAGATAAGAGAATAATCTCTTCATACGAGCAGGTAGATCATGTTCAGTTGTTGATTTCTTGAATAAGCAGAGCAGGCTACAGGTAGACGACAGGTTACAAGGACAAGTTGCAAAGGCCAAACGACTCTATAGCCCAATGGTAAAGGTGATTGAAACTACTAGGTTCTTGGAAACCTCACAGGGAGGATTTCATCCCCAAAAGGAGCCAGATGTTATCTCCTAAAATAAAAATGTTAGTTTTATTTTGAGTCTTAGGTGATAGCATGGTCATGATAAAAGGTCACATTTAAATTTTTGAGGTTGAGGCGCGCAGGGGGGTGAAGCCCCCCGACAGGGGTCCGGGGGCAGTGCCCCTGGAAAAAAAAATTATGCCTCAGGAAATGTGTCATGTATTTAGGTGGTTTTTCGGCACATGGTTTTTTGCCGATGGTTTTCTATTTCCGGTTAAGGAATTAGGGTTTTGGACTAATCCAGGTCATTGGGTTAGGGTTTGGGATGTCGTTGGCTCCTATATGTATATTGTATTGTAAACAATGTAACACAATGAATGAATATAATATATGTTGGTTTTCCCGGTTTGGGTTTCCAGGAGAAAAATCTCTGTGTAATGTTTGTATTTGCCATTGTATCTTTTATGTTCTTTTCTAAATATCTGTTTGCAGTAGACATTGTACAAGGTTAGAATTTTCAGAAGTGGCAGATTCTTCTCAAGGCCATACAGGTCTACATAACCTGTGAGGGGAGATATGATAGGGTGATGTTATATCACTTCAAGCTGATGGATCATTTTAGAAGCAAAGTTCCACTCAATTTGCCATATTACTTCCACAGAAGCCTGATCAAAATGTCTCATAAGGTCCAGGCTGAACCAAACAAGATGCAGAACACTTTGTTCCATTTTGGCCTCATCAAGATGATAATTGTGGAAGAACTCAGAAGGAGAGAGAAGACCTGGGAATATCTCCTCTTTTGGGGAGGATTTGAGTTGGACACTCAACCTGAGAATAACAAGAAGAAGTCAAGGAAGAAGTCTCTGACACCTCAGAGCAGTTCAAGGAGAAGGAGAGCCATCACTCCAATGCAAACAGAGGAACTAGTATCCAGTTCCAAACAAAAGAGAGCAAAGAAAAAGCTGGTTTTCAATGAAGCTGCAGAGCAAGCTTCACCCAAATAGATAAATGTTTTAAACCTACCTTACTCAGACTCTGAGTCTGAACCAACTATAGAAGAATCTCCAGATGATTAGAATATGGAACCAGACATGGAGGATGTTAAGACCCTGAAATGTCCCTTTTCCACTACACCTTTTGATCATTCAACCTTCTCATTCCCAACCTAAATGACTATTATAATGAGCACCAAGACCCTTTTTCCCAAGGTATGAACTATTCATCTTGCTTTTATATTTTCATTTACTTAGCATGTTTGATTGATAACATTCACATATTTTACGCATGAAATGATTTAACTAATGATCAAAATGTTAGAACATGCCACTTCGAGAAACTCGTTGTTGTTACATCTATGCGCCAATCCTGGAAGCTGTTACATGACTCCTACAATGGATGCCCACCAATCCTGGGAGTTGTTACACACCTGCTACGAAAGAAGCTTGTTAATCTTGGAAGCTGTTACAACAGATGCCACCAATCCTGTTGTGATACGACTGCTGCAACACCTGTTGATTAGAATGCTGGCTCATGATGTCGATGAAGGAGAACTCAAGATTTTGCATTAATGATATCTAACGAACAGCCTGAGAATCAGGGATTCTCAAGACTGTTTTGTTTTTGAACACTGAACGACTCTGACTTTAAATAGCAGAGATTTTGTAATGTAAAGGGTTGTTAGTCTTTTTCTTTGGTGACTGAAGAAAGTAGTGATTATTGTATACAAACATCTTTTTGACAATTGAATGAAGAAGTGGATTGAATTTCTTTAGCAGACTGTAACTTATCTCTTTGAGTGGATTCAGTGAGAGGGAAAGGGCCCACCTTCCTCACCGATTCCCCTCTATTTCGAATTCTAGATTTAGTTGTTTTCATTGCAAATTGTTTAACTGTTAGATATTTCTGAATACAACTGTTGTTACAATTTAGTTCCTTCTTGGTAAATGCACATAAACTTGTCTCATGAGAATTAGAAGTCAGTTGTTGAACATTGATGGAGAACTGCTTTTCCTTTTTCTGCATTAGGTTAAAATCTTGTTTTGGAGAATTAAAAGTGTGAAGTAGCTTCTTGCAATAAGTAGATTTCCCTTCCGCAATAGTATAGAATTTCTTCCTGCAAAAGTAAATTAGAAAGTTAGATTAAGGTAGGCAATTTATGGTTTTTTGTATATTCATTAGTTTAGATTGCAATTATGATTTTAAGTCTGTAGCACTCCAGTTGTATCAACACAATTGTGTTAGCAATAATGTTTGTTTGTTTTGTTAAAAAGAACTTCCCTACTACAATTAGATTAGAGATGCTTTCATAATCTAGCATAGACTGTGCAGAATTATCTTGAAATAACAGACTTCCCTCGGTTGAAAATTTATATTGAACACTTTGATTTTCCATTCAATTAGACAATTAAAGTGCCCAACATTTTGGCGATGTTGATGAAGGAGAACTCAAGATTTTGCATTAATGATATCTAACGAATAGACTAAGAATCGGGGATTCTCAAGACCATTCTGTTTTTTAACACTGAACGACTCTGACTTTAAAAAGTAGAGCTTTTGTAATGTAAAGGGTTGTTAGTCTTTTTCTTTGGTGACTGAAGAAACTAGTGATTATTGTATACAGACATCTTTTTGAAAATTGAATGAAGAAGTGGATTGAATTTCTTTAGCAGACTGTAACTTATCTATTTGAGTGGATTCAGTGAGAGGGGAAGGGCCCACCTTCCTCACCAATTCCCCTCTATTTCAAATTCTAGATTTAGTTGTTTTCATTGCAAATGGTTTAACTGTTAGATATTTCTGAATACAACTGTTGTTACAGTTTAGTTCCTTCTTGGTAAATGCGCATAAACTTGTCTCATGAGAATTAGAAGTCAGTTGTTGAACATGGCTGGAGAACTGCTTTTCCTTTTTCTGCATTAGGTTAAAATCTTGTTTTGGAGAATTAATAGTGTGAAGTAGCTTCTTGCAATAAGTAGATTTCCCTTCCGCAATAGTATAGAATTTCTTCCTGCAAAAGTAAATTACAAACTTAGATTAAGGTAGGCAATTCATGGTTTTTTGTATATTCATTAGTTTAGATTGAAATTATTATTTTAAGTCTGTAGCACTCCAGCTGTATCAGCACAATTGTGTTAGCAATAATGTTTGTTTGTTTTGTTAAAAAGAACTTCCCTGCTACAATTGGATTAGAGATGCTTTCATAATCTAGCATAGACTGTGCAGAATTATCTTGAAATAACAGACTTCCCTGGGTTGACAATTTATATTGAACACTTTGATTTTCCATTCAATTAGACAATTAAAGTGCCCAACATTTTGGCGATGTTGATGAAGGAGAACTCAAGATTTTGCATTAATGATATCTAATGAACAGCCTGAGAATCGGGGATTCTCAAGACTGTTTTGTTTTTTAACACTGAACGACTCTAACTTTAAATAGCAGAGCTTTTGTAATGTAAAGGGTTGTTAGTCTTTTTCTTTGGTGACTGAAGAAAGTAGTGATTATTGTATACAAACATCTTTTTGACAATTGAATGAAGAAGTGGATTGAATTTCTTTAGCAGATTGTAACTTATCTCTTTGAGTGGATTCAGTGAGAGGGAAAGGGCCCACCTTCCTCACTAATTCCCCTCTATTTCGAATTCTAGATTTAGTTGTTTTCATTGCAAATTATTTAACTGTTAGATATTTATGAATACAACTGTTGTTATAGTTTAGTTCCTTCTTGGTAAATGCACATAAAATTGTCTCATGAGAATTAGAAGTCAGTTGTTGAACATGGCTAGAGAATTGCTTTTCCTTTTTCTGCATTAGGTTAAAATCTTGTTTTGGAGAATTAAAAGTGTGAAGTAGCTTCTTTCAATAAGTAGATTTCCCTTCCGCAATAGTATAGAATTTCTTCCTGCAAAAGTAAATTAGAAAGTTAAATTAAGGTAGGCAATTCATGGTTTTTTGTATATTCATTAGTTTAGATTGCAATTATGATTTTAAGTCTGTAGCACTCCAGTTGTATCACCACAATTGTGTTAGCAATAATGTTTGTTTGTTTTGTTAAAAAGAACTTCCCTACTACAATTAGATTAGAGATGCTTTCATAATCTAACATAGACTGTGCAAAATTATCTTGAAATAACAGACTTCCCTCAGTTGACAATTTATATTGAACACTTTGATTTTCCATTCAATTAGACAATTAAAGTGCCCAACATTTTGGCGCCGTTGTCGGGGAAGATAATTGTAGATTTTGGTAAGCACACTAGTTTTTTTGTTTTTTTTTTAGGAATGAATAGTCTGCATGAATCACCAAACACAAGACTGAACCCCCCAAAATACTAACATTATAGGCACCAGAGGACGTGGAGGAAGAAATCTTAACATACTGGGAAGACAGACCATTTTTTATGAGATTATAGCCAGAGCAAATTCTTCTTCAAGATCCATTTTTCGCCCTGCTAATCCTCTAAGAGGACGGGATCCGCAGTCAGCAGAAACACCCCCTCTTGAAACATCGTTCTCATCAAGGGCTGAAGCTGAAGCTGAATATTTGTCACCAACAAATCAGCAAGCAACACTGGAGAACATTCAAGATCAAGGAATTATAGCCAGGAATCGAGCAAACCTAGAAGAAGTTGTTTATCAGATCAATGGTCGGATAGTCACTCAGGAAGAGTGGGACGTTGTTAATATTTAGTGGAGGGGGAGAGCACATATGGAGAATCAAGGGGATAATGAAGAAGAGATCTACCAAGAGAATCCACAGAACAACGAGGATCAGGTAAACAATGAAAACACTATCTCTACCCTGGTTTTTCCTATGTCTGATGTTCCCACATGAGGGATGGCTCCTATGAAAAACATACCTCTCTTGGCTCTCCCAAATTTTCATGGATTATCTATTGAAGATCCGGATGAGTTTATGTTTGAATTTGACATTTTGTGTAGAAGCTATGACTACACTACCACTGCGCAGAAGCTTAAACTGTTTCCAACCACATTAAAAGGAAATGCATTAAGATGGTTCATGAGCCTTGGAGGAGAAAACATTTCGACGTGGATACAAATGAGGCAGATTTTCCTGCACAAATACCAAGACTACTGTCGAACAAGGGAATGAAGAGAGGAACTGTTCAAAATGTCACGGAAGGAGGATGAGACCCTTGAAGACTTTGTGGAGTGACTTCAATACAATCTACAACGGTCTGGCCATCTGGATGTGAGTAAGGACATTCTGAAAACCATTTTGCTAAAAGGAGTTAGAGAAGATTGTTTAGATATGCTAAATATGCTTGGAAAGAGAGATATATCTAAGGAATCCTATGAGGACATTGTAGATCTCTGCAAAAGATGTTCTCGAGGATCTACAAAGAATAAGCCAGCTACCAAGGATACTACTTTTTCAAGGGTACATAAATCAACCAATGGAGGAGAAACAAGAGAAGAAATAGGTAATCTGTTAGAAAGTTTCAAAACAGAGATGATTAACTCTTTTGCCTCACAAATGGATACTTTGCAGGTCAAAAAGAAACAAGCAGAACCAGAGCAAGTGTTATGCATTTTCTGTCCGAAATGCAGAAAGAAACATCCACCAAGGGAGTGCCCTCTGAACAGTGTCCAGGTATGCCTTATTTGTGAATTAGACCATGCCACTGACCAATGTCCTTCTCTACCAGGTGTAAAAGCATAAATGAAGGCAATTAATGAGGAAGCATAGGTTGTCTATCAAATAACGCAAAGGAGACAATGGCAGCCAAGAGGTCAAGGTATGAATTCTCAATTCCCTCCTCCAACATTTAATTATTGGAACAATCAGCTACCATATGGCCAGACAAATGCCCCCCCTTATCAGGATCCCAATGCATGGTTATCTACGCCCCAAAAACAGAATCACTATGGGAAATGGAACCCATACAGGAGAGGCCCTCAACAACAACTTAGTTATCAAAGCCAACACCAACCGAACTTCTTTCAACAACAGTTCCAACCCCCATACCAGCAGCAATAGCTACAATTGCCTCCCACTAACTCATCAAACAATCCTCCTTTACGACCTCAGATGCATGTGCAACCTAACCCAAACCCAAATAATAAGGTCGTTCAGAACATAGACATACATAATGTGCCAGCCTTATCTATTACTCCTATGCCTTGTGATGAAACAAACTTAAGATCAGGGAGAATAGTTGAGCCAATAGTTGAAGATGCTCCATCTTTAAAATCAAATAAGGAATCAGGGGAGAGACCATCTGCTGATATAGAAGAAATTGACCAACCCATTCTAGAATCAACAGACCCACCATTCCCTGAAAGACTGAAAATTACAAAGCCTGTGGAATTACCATCTTTCAATCTCCTTGGAGAATTGCAAAATCTACACGTTAATATTCCACTACTGCAAGCAATAAGGGATGTCCCTATTTATGCCAAGACTGTGAGGGATCTTTGTATCAGAAAACCTAGATGAAAACCTAAAGATCCCCTCACAGTGCATGTAGTGGGGGATTTGTCTGAGCTAATGCTAGGCAAAACTCCACCTATTAAATATGGCAACCCAGGAAACCTACCGTCATAGTTAAGATTGAAAAGACATCTATTCCACATGTACTAGTTGATTTAGGGGAAGCAATTAACATCATGCCAATGGAAACTATGCAATTGTTGCAACTCGGAGCAAAAATCTGACCTACTCCTACTGTTCTAGAATTAGCCAATTTCTCTACCATCAAACCAGAAGGAGTAATCGATGATTTAGTTATTTCAGTAGACTCATGGAAGTATCCTGCTGATTTTGTCATGTTGTAGCACAAATCCAGTCTGGGAGGCCATCCTCTAATTCTGGGATGACCATGGTTAGCCACAGCTGATGCTTTCATAGGTTGTCGATCTGGTTCTATGACCATCTCTGATGGTTATGACACAAAAAAACTTACCCTGTATCCTCATGCTAAACCCAGTGCAAAACCTGAAAACTCTTTATGGATGAACACTGAGGATGAAAGAGCTATGCATGTGTTAACTATAGGAAAGGCCATGAGTTTCAAAGACGAAACAGAGGATGAGTTAATCAACTGCTTTATTTGTGACCCCTCTGTTGTTACACAGCACACGCACCACCAATTGGTCAAAGTCTTTGACCCTATGGCCCAGGAAGAAATGAACTCGGATATGTTCTCTGAAACTGCCGACAATCAAAGTGATTCAGATATAACAACAATCGTTGTAACATCAGATGATGAAACAACAATAGCTGAATTATTTCCTAAAATCAGTTTCAAGAGCGTCATTGTGGAAATCGAACCTGGAAAAACCTTGAACATCAACCACGATCTCTCCAACGCTGAAACTCACCGACTGATGAATTATCTGATTGTACATAAAGAAGTATTTGCATTGGATTACATGGATATGAAAGGCATCCCCTCTGAGCTATGCACCCACCATATATACATCAAAGAATAATGCCGACCCATTTGCCAACCGCAAAGGAGGATGAACCCAAACCTTAAAGAAATTGTTAAAGAAGAACTACAGAAACTTCAAAACGCCGGATTCATCTATCCTATATCAGACAACGAGTGGGTATCATCGTTGGTTATTGTACCTAAAAATAATGGTAAGTGGAGAGCGTGTGTGGACTATAGAGCCTTGAATAAGGCAACACAGAAGGATCATTTCCCTCTGCCATTTATTGATCAGGTTTTAGATAACTTAGCCGAAAAAAAAAAAATTTTCTTTCCTAGATGGATTCAACGGCTATAACCATATACAAATTTCCCCACAAGACCAAGATAAGACCACCTTTACCATCCCTTGGGGTACATTTGCCTACAAGGTTCTCCCATTTGGCTTGTGTAATGGACCAACCACTTTCCAGAGAGTAGTGATTGGTATTTTCTCTGATATGGTGAATGACTGTATGGAAATATTTATGGATGACTTTACACCTTATGGGACTGATTTCGAAGACGCTTTGTCTAATCTGGAAAAAGTACTCAAAATATGTAAACAGACTTATCTTTCTCTAAGTACAGAAAAGTGTCATATGATGATGCACAAAGGGGTGGTGCTGGGACACTTCATCTCTTATGCAGGGATTTAGGTAGATCCAGCCAAAATCCAGGTAATTTTGGACATTCCAACTCCATCAACTCAGAAAGAGGTAAGAAGTTTTTTAGGGCACGTCGGGTATTATAGGAGATTCATTAAAAATTTCTCTAAACTTGCCTCTCCATTGTTTTTTTTACTAACAAAAGATGTTAACTTTCATTGGACTGAAGATTGTGAATTGTCTTTTGCAGATATTAAACAAAGATTGTCCACAGTTCCCATTTTGAGAGGGCCCAATTGGGCTCTGCCTTTTCACATTTCTTCAGATTCCTTAGACATTGCAATTGGTGCAGTATTAGGGCAACGGGAGGACAAAGAACTCTACGCTATCTACTATATAAGCAAGAACATGGCTCTTGCTGAGTTAAATTACACAGTTATTGAAAGGGAATTCTTGGCAATAGTATATGCAATCAATAAATTCAGGCATTATGTAAATGGTTATCCAACTTTTATTCATATTGATCATACAGCCATAAAATATCTAATGAATAAACCTATTACTAATGCCCGAGTGACAAGATGGTTGTTACTACTGCAAGAATTTGACATCAATATAGTGGATAGACCAGGAAAAGAAAATGTGGTTGTTTGCAGTATCTTCTCACTCACCTTGGTATGCAGACATTGCTAATTATCTGGTTGCAGGGAAGGTACCTCCACATCTATCTCCGAGGGAAAGAAGGAAAATTATTCAAAAGAGTGCTAGGTATAGTTGGATAGGAGGATACCTCTTCTATATAGGCATGGACCAAGAAATCGGGATATGTGTGAGTGATGATGAGGTTTATGATCTGTTGAAAGCTTGCCATGATGATCGTTGTGGGGGTCATTTTGCTGATAAAAGGACCAAGCATAAAATTTGAAGGATGGGCTATTATTGGCCCAACATATTTCAAGATGCCAAAAATTATGTCCAAGCTTGTGACAGTTGCCAACACATGGGTCAGCCAACTCATAGGGATGAGATGTCGCTCCAGCCTCAGGTAGTGTTAGAGCCTTTTGAGAGATGGGCCATGGATTTTGTAGGACCCATTCACCCACCCTCCAATCAGAAATTCTATATATTGGTCTATACAGATTACATGACCAAGTGGGTGGAGGCAAAATCACTTATCAGAGTGTCAAAAGAGGCTATCTTAGCATTCTTGTTTGAAGATATACTTGTTAGGTTTGGTGTTCCCAGGGAACTGGTCACTGATGGAGGACCCCCTTTCACATCACATAAATTTGAAGCTCTACTCGGTAAATATCATGTTTTACATATAATAGCTTCTCCATACCATCCACAAGGCAATTGCCAAGTGGAAAGTACCAACAAAGTTATCGAAGCCATTCTTACTAAAAAAGTGAGAGAAAATCATAGGGATTGATCTGACAAACTTCATGAAGCTCTATGGGCTAACCAAACTACTTGGAGGAGCACAACTGATTTTTCTCCTTATGAACTGGTATATGGAAAAAGGCCTGTTTTTCCCATTGAATTCAAAATCAAAATCTTAAGACCTGCATCAGCAGTCAACCTCGACTTGACTATGGCACATAAAGCCAAACTGCAGCAACTCAATGAGCTTGATGAAGAGCGTTTGGACGCCATCCATCAAACCACAGTGATTCAACAACAAAGAACAAAATGGCATGACCGAGTCATCAAGAAGAAATTATTCCAGAAAGGAGATTGGGCTTTGTTGTATGATTCACGCTTTAAGGAATTTCAAGGTAAGTTGCGTACACGATGGCTAGGGCCTTATGAGGTAGACATTGTCTTTCCCAATGGGACAATCCGACTGATTACTATTGATGGATCCAATAATAACTTACATGCAAATGGTCATCGCTTACGCCTGTATCAGCGTCCACTGTCCAAGACATAATTCAAAACTAGTTGTACGGCTGATATAGACTATCAAATCTTAAATAGAAAGGAGCTTGCTCCTTCCCCTTCTGAACTTTAGGACTTCTTTTGCTCAGACCTTGTATATGAATAATCTCAGCAAAATTTGCATTTCTCTGTTTTGTTTTTAGTTGAAATTTTTCTATTCTTTACTATGCTAATAAAGCTTTGAAAGGTATCAAGCAATTATATGTGTGCAGGTAGATTGATGAACAGAAGGAAACGACGAGTTCATGGAAGTTGAAAAACTTCCTAGAAACGAAGTAAGGTAGTGTTTGGCCGATTTCAATGCTGTTACACCTTCTTCCGATAAATTGGTCAATTTCAATGTTGTTACACCTTCTTTCGATAAATTGGTCGATTTCAATGTTGTTACACCTTCTTCCGATAAATTGGCCGATTTCAATGTTGTTACACCTTCTTCCGATAAGTTGGTCGATTTGAATGTTGTTACACCTACCTTCGACATTTTTGAAAAAGAACCTGCTGATACACTAATTATTGATGTTCTTTCTTTCCACTTCACTCTTTCTTTTTGCCGACGCTGCGGCTCCAGCCCTCCAATCTTTCATGCAACAGCACCACTAATTAGACAATATTGATGCTCTTTATCTGAAAGTGTTGTTTCATTATGGCTTGACTTCACATTCAACGATTTCCAGTTGCCTAACTACAGTAAGGACTACGTCTCTGCAGAAGTTGTCATTTATCTCACGATCCTTCATCATGCCAGCTATTACGCGCTATTCTGGCGGCGATTGGATTGTGCGATTACTCTGACAGGTCATTATGTGCGGTAAGATTTGAGGTACGTGATTAATCCTACATGTTAAATTAATGAAGATATAAAAGCACGATTTCCTATTTACTAACCGGTTACACCTGGAGCCAATCCGCTTAGTTGGGGGGGGGACATAAATCTAGTCGTTCATTCAGAATTTTATACACACCTCCACCACCTTTCCACCCACACTTCTTTTAACTGGGACACTGTATTCTTTCTGCAAACCACGTCGAGATTATTGTGTCTCTGATTTAGGTGATAGTTTCTCCTCTTACGTGCCTGTTAGACTCTCAAGAAACATCATGGGAGGATCATCTGTGAGATATGAACCCACAACTCTTGACAGTTTATTGCTACACCCAACGGCCTACCAAATATTTCTTCAGGCCGGATGGATATCCTATTTTAAGAAGTTGAAGGAGTTTAGTGAGGATGAGGTATTAGAGTTCAGTCAAAATCTTACTGAAGGGTATTCAACGGTGAATGGGGTAAGGATTCCAGTAACAGAAGCAAGCATTGTTGTTGTAATAGGGTTGCCTAGAACAGGATACCGGTGGTTTAATAGAAAAACACATCTTCCGGATGCACAGAAGGGGTTCCTCGTCGACACTGAGCGAGTTCGGACCAAGGGCAGAGGTGTAGACATCAATTCATTACCAGAGCCATGGGGGGAAAGTCGCAGAATTTCTTAAAAGGTACATTACCTACGAAGGTCGATACCAAGTTGTTTATTTTTCTGATTTCAACTTATTATCACATCTGAGACATCAAAAATTGATAAACAATCCTTATTTTCTCCTACATTCATTGCATAACATGGTCCGTTTTGTAAAAAAAATCCAAGAGCCCAAAGAATTGCGTTTCTAATCACAGACTCATCAGCCTATTAATTCGCAGAGGTATGGGCATTTCCAATAACCCATTACCTGCTGCAGCAGACCAACCACAGTCTGTAAATCCAGAAAGAATTGCACCTGTCCTTGAAAATGAAACCCATGGACCTCTTCCAGAGCCTCTACCCTCGGGTGCAACAGCAGTCCAAACCCCTATTGTCGTTGTCCGTAAGACAACTCAGAAAAGCAACCATAAAACCCGAAGCCATCCCGGCACCAGACAGACAGGCCTCGACGAATTTGCATTACAACAGCCTGTAGCTGTGGACAAACAAACAAATGACGAACCAACCGCTCGGCCAAAATCACAACACTTGGATGCTACACCGATTATTGAAATCCTACCCCCTGCCTTTGACAAGAAAACCCCTGCTTCTACTTCTGCATTACTTAAAAAGTGAGCAAGGATAACACGGTCCACTATACCATCAAGACCGCTTACCCCCCCTGTTGTGGCACCAACAATCACACAGAACACTCCTATTGTTGTTGCAGCCAATCAAGCACCTGTTATCATTACCTGTGCAACTTCACAGAAAAGGAAGCGTCCATTCAAAGGAAAACCTCGTAGAGCCCTTGACAAATTTGGATCAACAGCAAATCAAATCCCTCTGGCTATTGCGACAGAGAATTCTACAGCAGTACGAATACCAGGCTTTACTTTATGCCCAGAACTGCAGGAAACTATCTTCTCCTTTCAAAATGAATGCACCCAATTCACAGCAGAATCATCGGTGTTACCTGATGATTATGCGCATCCTATGTCCGTTGAAGATGTCCAAATTATCGCAAACCCCAGTATACCAGAATATCCTCCTTGTGTGATTGAGGAAGAACACCCTGTTCCTCCTCCAGCAACAAAGAAGAAAACCACTACTTTCATTTCTACTTTACCTAGGAGAAAAACCAGGTCCACTAGGTCTTCCCAAGCTGCAATTGGAAGGCAATATATGGAGCAGGTCGTTCCTATTCTTCATCCACAATCCCCTATGGTTGATGCAGAGACATTTCCACAAGAATCAATTGTCCACGTCGAGACTGATCCACAAGAACCAGTCCTGACGGATACAACTGTTACACAAGAACCAACTGCTCCACAAGAGATTGTCCCACCAAAGCTAAAAATATTAGAACCAATTGTCCAAGTCGATACTGCTCAATAAGAACCAGTCCTGACAGCCACAGTTGTTACACAAGAACCAGCTCCACAACATGTTGAGGATGTGCCACTTGCAAATTTATTTTCCCAAATAGAGCAAAAGATCAAGAATATAGAAAATTCCAAGATTGTTGCACTAATAACAGACAATAATAACCTCAAATTAGAGTTAAAGACCCTGAAACAAGAAGTGGCAGCTGCTCGACAAAAGAATCCAGAAGGTATAACCATGGACATCCTAGCATTAACAAAAGTTGTTATGGGAAGAGATAAGGAACTCATGTGTTTTGAGTGTGGCAACATTTACTATGAGGCAGGATATGAAGTAGTCAAAGTTCCAGTAGCTATAGGACCAATAAATGTATCAATCAAGACTGAATATGGACTTCCTTCTACACAAAAATCAGCAAAACAGGGGAGATCTCAACGTCATAAATCAGCTCCTGGTATACCAGAAGCTTGCAAACAAGAACCTCTATTTCCTTGACGAGTTGTTACTCAAGCAACTCAAACTGATCCTGTTCTCAAGAATAGAAGAACCCAAACAGATGGTTGGCACAACAGATTTTCTTTTTTTTGACACAGCATTCTTCATTACTTGCACTTAGAAATTTCTCTTAACAATTTTTCACTGGAGAATATACTGATCTACTTCAGCTACAAAATAAGGTTTGAATGTGTTTTGCATGAGGACATGCAATGTCTTCAGTTGGGGGGTATGTTAGGACCCTGAAATGTCCCTTTTTCACTACACCTTTTGATCATTCAACCTTCTCATTCCCAAGCTAAATGACTATTATAATGAGCACCGAGACCCTTTTTCCCAAGGTATGAACTATTCATCTTGCTTTTATATTTTCATTTACTTAGCATGTTTGATTGATAACATTCACATATTTTACCCATGAAATGATTTAACTAATCATCAAAATGTTAGAAAGGCCACCTTGAGAAACTCGTTGCTGTTACAACTATGCGCCAATCATGAAAGATGTTACATGACTCCTGCAACGGATGCCCACTAATCCTGGGAGCTGTTACACACCTGCTACGACAGAAGCCTGTTAATCTCAGAAGCTGTTACAACAGACACCACCAGTCCTATTGTGATACAACTGCTACAACACCTATTGATTACAATGTTGGCTCACGATGTTGATGAAGGAGAACTCAAGATTTTGCATTAATGATATCTAACAAACAACCTAAGAATCGGGGATTCTCAAGACTATTATGTTTTTTAACACTGAACGACTCTGACTTTAAATAACAAAGCTTTTGTAACGTAAAGGGTTGTTAGTCTTTTTCTTTGGTGACTGAAGAAAGTAGCGATTATTGTATATAGACATCTTTTTGACAATTGAATGAAGAAGTGGATTGAATTTCTTTAGCAGACTGTAACTTATCTCTTTGAGTGGATTCAGTGAGAGGGAAAGGGCCCACCTTCCTCACCGATTCCCCTCTATTTCGAATTCTAGATTTAGTTGTTTTCATTGCAAATGGTTTAACTGTTAGATATTTATGAATACAACTGTTGTTACAGTTTAGTTCCTTCTTGGTAAATGCGCATAAACTTGTCTCATGATAATTAGAAGTCAGTTGTTGAACATGGTTGGAGAACTAGTTTTCCTTTTTCTGCATTAGGTTAAAATCTTGTTTTGGAGAATTAAAAGTGTGAAGTAGCTTCTTGCAATAAGTAGATCTCCCTTCCGCAATAGTATAGAATTTCTTCCTGCAAAAGTAAATTAGAAAGTTAGATTAAGGTAGACAATTCATGGTTTTTTGTATATTCATTAGTTTAGATTGCAATTATGATTTTAAGTCTGTAGCACTCCAGTTGTATCAGCACAATTGTGTTAGCAATACTGTTTGTTTGTTTTGTTAAAAAGAACTTCCCTACTACGATTAGATTAGAGATGCTTTCATAATCTAGCATAGACTGTGCAGAATTATCTTGAAATAACAGACTTCCTTGGGTTGACAATTTATATTGAACACTTTGATTTTCCATTCAATGAGACAATTAAAGTGCCCAACAGAGGAAACACCATAGACTGAAAGGTTTACCAGTTTTTATGAGGGTGAAGCATCTACCAAGAAGAAAATCAGCAAGTCACCAAAGATTCAAAAGATGAAAGAAAAGATAGCAGAGCAAGAGGTGTTAGAGAGGGTTATCAAGGCCAGATATGAAACCTTGTCAAAAAATGTTGCCAAGACCAGAGAGGCCTTTGAAAGGCTATCACTCATACATGTGAAAGAAAAGAAGAAAAGGAAGAAGACAATGAAGGATAATCACAAGTTGTGGAAGATTGCCAGATATTTGAAAACCAAGATCAAAATGATGACAAAAAATCCAAGCACTCGTTCTCGTATTCAGGTTTTAGCTGCAGCAGCTGAAAACCTACATCAAGAGTCTTCCAAATAATGCAGGGCAAACTCCAATTTTGAAGTATTTTCTTTTTGTCAAACCCAGGACTTTCGGGGAATAACTCACACTTTTCGGCAAATAAATCGTCGAATCCCACGACTTTCGGTGGCTAATTCCACCTTTCCCAGGCCAGTAAGCCGTCGAAACTGCAGAAGCAGAGGAAAGATAGATTTTGAGCTCGAGACAAAGATTTTTGAAGACAAGTGATTAAAGGAAGTTTCAAATGAATTTCTACATGCATTTGGGCAAATTGTTTCAGAGATTTGAGGCATTATACAAGGTGAATAGGTTCATGGTTATCCTATTGTTGTTGAAAATTGTCTACAGGTGTTGAAAGTCAGCTCTAGTTGTTGAAAGAAGATATTGGCCATCTCATCACACACTAGATCATTAGTGCAGCTGTCAAAGACCAAGAAGACTAAAGACAAATCGACTTTTAGAAATGGATTTAATCATTACATATTGTAAAACTGTTGTAATGATTTCTATTTTTAGCATAACAGATCCATACTTTCAGTATCTGGAATAGTATTGTAAAGGCTATAAAGCCTATAAATTTTATAGACTGATGGTTCGAGTCTGAAGACTAGACCATGTTGTTTTTGTACTAGACTTTTTTCATATAATACGGATCACAAGTTCTTTTCACTGTTAATGTCAGATTGTCATCTTCTATCTTTTCCTGTATTCTGGATGATTATTGTTATCTAAGTTTGTCTAGTTGCAAATGATTGTCATCTCATTGGTCAACTCATAAACATTGGTTTAATAGTAATATGTGTTATCTTTATTCAGCCCATCACATATGTGTTCTGGTTGATAAATATAGTTTTTCTTCACCCACCATTTCAGTTACTTATCTGATTATTGACTTTTGAAAGCATTGTCTCATCTAGTTATATATATTTAAGTGTCTTGAGTGTGAACCAGTTGTTTAGTTATCCAATTTGATCCAACAAACACAGAAAACCAAAACATACTTTAAGTTACCAGGCTTCTTCAAGCTACAACCTGAGAAGGACTCCTAGAGTGATAACAGGCAGAACATTACTTCATGTGCCATAGATTCAGATACCGGTTTTTAAAACTGGTAACAAAGGATACATGAAGTCTCCACAAGAAGATGTGCAAGAATAGACCGTACAGTAAGATGGGTAGGCATGGAAATCAGAGAACCACCGAGTTTTCATAGAGTAAACGATTTGGAAACAATCTTGGCACGGTACGAAGACGGAGTGTTAGAGAATCAAAGACTATTAGCACTGGATTTAGAACTCAAGGCCATACCCACCAGATGGCGGGGCACACACAAAGAGACAATCGTGGATTGGTACCAATGTAAGAGGTTACTGCGCATAAGGTTTGGCGCAGAACAAAGAAACAACAAACAACAGAAGTATGATGGACAAAGGGCACCAGCGGAACACTTGGAGGAGTGTAAAACACTATGGAAATTGACACCCCCAGAAGAATGGCCTTATCATTTCATACACACACTAGAGGCATACCAGCGAACTGGTATACAGACCAGGAATTGCACAAAGGAACCATGGCATGGACGACATTGCAACATAATTTCACAGTCACTTTCTCATTTGAGCATGAGAACCCCAACATATATGTAGCCCTTAAACAGATAACAGGGGTGATATTCATCAAAGAACCAGGAGTAGAACTTATCATAAAAGAGCAACAACGGAATAAACAGACAGTCAAGGAACTATTATCGTGTTACCATGTGCAAGAGGAAGCACCAGATGAAGATGATCCACACGATATTCAAATTGAAGAAGCAAAAGGTGAAAAAGACATGGAAGGACCACCGATAGAATCAGAAGTAATTTCCACGCCGATTAGAGTAAAGAAAGTTAACATTCGGACAGTTGAGCATCCCAAAATGGCCAGCATTGGAGATTACTGGGATGAGCAAATAGTGGAAAGAATCACAGAGTTGTTGCGCGAATACAACGACTTGTTTCCCACAACATTTACATAAATGAAGGGTATAGCAGGAGAATTAGGAGAAATGAAGATACCACTTAGACTAGAAGCAAGATCGATCAAACAACAACCATATAGACTGAACCCAATATATAAGCAGAAATTCAAAGCGGAGATCGACAGAATGCTCGAAGCCCACATCATAGAACCGGTCGAAGAGTCAGAATGGATAAGTTTGATGGTAGTATAGGACAAGAAAAAAGGAGGGATAAGGATATGCGTCAACTTGAGGAAGTTGAATGATGCATGCCTACATGACTCTCTCCCTACACCTTTCGCAGATGAAGTGCTAGAGAACGTAGGAGGACACGAATCTTACTCATTCACTAATGGATTCTCAGGCTACCATCATATCAAAATAACACAAGAAGACAGATACAAGACCACGTTTGTGACAGAATGGGGATCATATCAGTACACAGTTATGTCGTTTGGATTGAAGAATGTACCAACAATCTTTTCCATAGTAGTCATTGTTGCGTTTAAAGAATTCATCCACCAGTTTCTCAAAGTATACCAGGATGATTGGACAGTCTACAACTTGTTGAAAAACCATGTAGAAGTCTTACACTTGATGTTATAAAGATGTAGACAGTGTCAGATATCATTGAATATAATTAAATGCATATTCAGAACACCATTCGAGATACTATTGGGCCATATAGTATGCAAACAAGGTTTACTCGTAGATCCCACAAAAATTGTAGTCGTTGTTAACTTACCACCTTCCAAAAACAATCCATCAGCTAAGAGCGATGTTGGGACACACAGGTTATTATAGGAAATTTATCAAAGGATATGCATAGATCACTTCACCGATGGAGAAGCTACTAAGGAAAGATACAAAGTTTCAGTGTAACGATCAGTGTCAACACAGTTTGGATAGCCTAAAGGAAAAGATGGTCACCGCGCTGATATTAGTATTTCTATATTGGGAGAAGGCATTCAACGTCCATGTAGATGCATCAACGATAGCACTTGGAGCTATCTTGGCACAGCCAGGAGCGGGAGACATGGATCACCCGATGCATTTGCGAGCAGAAAGTTATCAGACTTAGAACAAAACTATAACATGACATAAAGAGAGGGCCTAGCTATGGTCTACGCACTTAAAAAATTCAGACACTACTTATTGGGAAAACACTTTAAGATGTTCACAGATCACTCAGCCCTGAAATACCTAGTCAACAAGCTAGTGTTGGGGGGGAGAATTTGTTGATGGTTATTGTTATTCCAAGAGTTTGTCTTTGAAGTAATAGCAAGCCAGGAAAATTGAACGTAGGACCTGACCACCTATCAAGGGTCACAAATGGAGAAGAACCTACGAACTTAGAAGACAACTTTTTGGATGCGCAATTATTCTCAGTTCAGATCGCTGATGAATACTTCGCATATATCATTCAGTACTTGAGTACAGGTACCGCGCCGCAAGAATATAACACTGTGCAGGAAAAAAAATCTGGTAGTCTTTGCAGTCGACTATCAACTGATTGTAGGACATTTATATAAAATGGGCGCAGTTAACATCTTGTGAAGGTACGTGTTAGAGCATGAAAGACCAAGAATTTTAGCAGAATCCCATGAAGGAATAACATGAGGGCATTATGCAGGTAAATCTACCGCATAGAAGGTATTGCGTGCGGGATTATGGTGGCTAACGATTCACAACGACTCGAAGGAGTACTATCAAAGATGTGATGTCTGTCAAAGGGTAGGGAAACCTAACAGATGGGACGAGATGCCATTACGACCACAAGTAACATTACAAGCATTCAAAAAGTGGGCAATAGACTTTGTAGGACCAATCAACCCACCAGCAAAAAGAACAGGAGAAAGGTACATTATCACCGCGACGAAATACTTAACAAGATGGGCGGAAGCCGCACCAGTGAAGGATTGCAGCGTAGAAACAACAACACACTTTCTATTTGAACATGTAATCGCTAGATTTGGATGCCCAAGAGTTTTGATGAGCGACCAAGGCACACACTTCATAAACAACACCATCAGTGCTATCACTTAAGAGTTAGAAGTCCATCACCAGAAGAGCACACCATATCACCCACATGAAAATGGCACAGTGGAAGTGTTATCGCACAGTTTGTAGTTTAGGTTGAAAAGCTAAAGGGTAAAGGTCAAACTGGCGAAACAGGAACCTTCCCCACCCAATGTCACCACAATGGGGAGGTTCTTTCTATTTAGGGAGGTTAGCCCAGGGGAGACATCCCCGGTAACCTGGGGCTTGAAGAGGCAAAAGATACAAGGTCAGGTTTTAAGAGTTCCCTCCTCGCAGGTTACCATCAATGTCAGATAGCCCGGCTAATCAGCCAATAAAAGAAGTGTATGCCTTGTTGAAAACACCTGCCCGGAACAAGACAATAGCAACACAATATATACATTTGCAGGCTATAACTCAAAGGGTTAGTACTTCTTTAACTATCTGATTTCATTCAATAAGAAATGCAATAGATACAAGATGAAGTCAACGTTTTGTTAATTAGCCTATGAAAGATTGTCAATTCATCAATATCTACCAAAATGACCAAGCCAGCAGTATATTCGATCAATAATTTGTTCAATAAATGCTTAACGTCATCACTCAATTGCTTATAAGAGTCAGAAGCTTGCTGTGTCAACTATGACATCAGCCTAGGTTAGCAATGTTAGGGTTAGTTAGTTAGGGTTTCATAAATTAAAGTTTAAAAGATGGTTTTGTACACTAGAGGCTCAACGTTGAAGATCAAGGATCAATGCCTAAAGGGTTAATGGAGTCAACAGGTGATGGACGCAAGAATTGAAGGGTAAAAGTTTTATGAGGATTAAAGGGTAGGTTTTCAAGGTGCTGCTAAAGAAGAGCCTTGAAAGCAGAAACCCTAAGAGAGAGAGAGTTACTAGGTGTTGCAAAGGCAAGGCCTTGTGCTCTCTCCCCTTTTTCGGAAAACGGCTAGCACAATAAAGAAATTTTAACCAAGACAAGAGGTTCTGATGAGGGAGGCGTTGCAAAAATAAGGTCTATCAACAAACCCTAGATTGGTACGGCCCTAGTGTAGTAATTCTAGGCTAAGGACGTCTCACTCTTCTTGGCTTCAAACAGGTACGGCTAGCTTGAGGAATGAAGAAAATGAGTGTAGCAAAGGCTAGGCTCTATATTTCTTATTCAATGGTTTAAAGTTTCTTTGTCAGGGGACATGAGACAACAACCTAATTGTGTGGTTGTCCCCTAGGGTTTTGATTCAGAAATATATAAGTAAAATGCAAGATATTTAAACTACAACCATTCAAAAATAATTTTTGCAGGAAAAACACTTACAATTCATGAAGAAATATCCAAGCAAACCCTAGTTATAACACCTTCCTTTCAAAGAAACACCATAAAATGCCAAGAAAACTCCTCCTTCAAAAGTTGTGCCTCACTATTTCAGCCAAACAACCCCAATAGGGCGCTAAAGATTAGATCTCACAAGAGAGTGAGTTTTTTTTTTATCCAAATGAGGGAAAACATCCTCAATATATATCATTCCATGACCTTTAATTTACAAATTAGGTCATTAAAATAACCGACAAGGCTGACTACCAAAATTATATTGTTTTTACATTAATTGTTAAGTAAAAGACATCAAATGAGCAAAAAGTGGTACGTCAAGCCCTTCTGAGGGAGACGTTGGCCCTTTTTGGGCATGTCCAGCATCCAGAAGTCAGGCATTAGCCCTTTCATGGCTACTCTAAGCTACCACACGTGCCAGTAATCACATCAAATTTCCACATGCTCAAGATGGCATCTGAATCTCCTGGGTGATGTCCTGTCCATCAAGAGGAAAACGTTCCATCTGAAGTGGGTCATCCCTCCTAGGCTGGGCTCAGCCGAAGTGTCCTGGGTGGAATGTCCTTCTTTTCTTCGTATGCAAAGGCTAATCATATCATTGTCCTGTCTCTGCCACTGATGGGATCCAAACAACCATCTGACGGGTTCTTCATCCCCATGGAAGTCCGAGCTAATCATCTCCCCATGTGTACCGGTCCACTGGTACCTGTCCGTCGGGCATGGTCCTGCACATCAAAAACTTCGCCCTCCATGGGCTCATCAGTCCTTGGGATGCTAGCAATGTCAATCATATTTCATCATTAATTTTATCAAATACATTACGCCAAGACCCTAGCATATCCTCTAATAGCTCAAAGACATTACAGCGATCTACTATACAAAGTGAAGAAAAGAGGTAGCCTATTGGGCCACCATCCATAAGAAAATGAAAGTTCCCAAAGGACATCGTTCAAGCCATACGATGTGGTATGATCTAAGGATGTCTAGACAGTGAAGACCAAAAGAATTGGAGTATTATCGTGAGTGCCTTTGTAGGAGTGAGTTATTTTATCATGGATCGCGGTTTTTCCAAGCCCACTTATTGCATTTATTCTTTCTTTATTTATTACCTTTTCTTTCTTTTTGCTTCAAAGTCTAACCAGAGGACATTGCAGCAGCATGGTGTGGTGGCAGTGTTACCCATGAGTATTTTTGCGGAAATGATAAGGCTGGCTTTGTGATGAGACCCCCTTTCACATGGCCATGCAACCAAGGGTCATTGCCTGGCGTGACGAATAATGGCAATGTCATCTTGCTATACTTATGAACATAATGGGCCAAAGGAAAAGGGGTCTCATAACGAGCCAACCTATTAGGTCTTGTTTATTATTTTTCTTTGGGTCCCTTATGTTTCTTATCGAGGCCTTTGTGCCTTCGAGGATCCTGAAGCGAGGCATCTCTAGGTTTTATTTCCTATGGCTTTTATCTTTACTACCACACCTTTTTACCTCACGGGCTATTCCCTTCTTCCCACAGGATAAGTGTAACCCCTCAAATAGGTAATTCTAATGGTTGGACTAGGGGAATAGGATGGATGAATGGGAGACAGATGTAAAATGATAATATGGTGGGAAGCGGACGATGGCTCTACAAATCCCACGGTATGCTCAAAACCTATAGAATTTTCAAAGCTTGCTAAGACCCCGTCAATCTCCCCAAAAGAAGTCAAGTGGGTTAATGTAAGATCCAGCAATCGTCAGAAATGTAAGGAACCTGATGCATACATCTAAAATTTATAGTGATCAAACATGACACATACCATGATACACGGACCAATTACCTCATGGAGCAAGAGTCTTCTCGATGCAAGTCCAAGCCGATGGTGATGGATGTTGTTGTTGATAAATGGGTTGCATTGAAGAAAAGGGGGGCCCTTTGGGGCCATGCTTTAAGTCGTCCGGATATCTGTACTCCATGTCTAGGACACGTGGGCCTAAGACATGATCTCTTAATTATCCCTAGAAATTAGGGATAACGAGGCTTGATAACAAAATTACGGAGAGCGTGATGACAAAGATGCATAACGTCAAAAGGGGCCGGTGGGATCTCAAAGTACGGTAGTATTATGGGCATCTGGGTCTACATGCAAAAGTTAGCCGGGGCACACCCCATTTAAAAGCGGTTTATGTGAAGCCCGGTAGTGCCATTAAATTTTTAGTATGGCTTAACATAATCCACACAAATGACGGGGAATGGCCTTGATCCAAAGAGGCTGAATCAGCTGGCGACCATGGAGGAAGATCATATCCACAAATATTCCACCAAACAAGTTGAGAAAGCAAGAGATAAAGCTTAGCACGATAGACACATCAAAGAAGAAAATGTTCAAGGAAGGAGATCTAGTAGCTATCACACAACAAATCGTTCCCGTACCAGGCTTCGAGTAAAACGGATTTAGGACCATATGAAGTAAAATCCGTGACAGATGGAGGAGATGTATAGTTGAAATAATTACAGGCAAACTCAGAGGGATGATCAATGTGAGTCGACTAAAGTTGTACAAGGACAGTCGACCATCCACCGTGTAGTAAAAAAAAAGCAGTATAAAAAAAGAACCAAAAAGACAGAACCAAAGAGGGTGCAGTACACCAAAGGTAGAAAGGCCCCGCAAATATGGAAACACAAACTCGGTGAGGAGAAGGACAATGGTCACTTACAAAAAGAAACGAGCGGGAAAAGAAAAGTCGGCAAAAGCAAGACGACATGACAACACTAGAGCAGGTAAAAGGATGAAAGGACCGATGGGATGCCACATTAATCACGCCAACAGAAGACGACACGATAGAGTAATGGTAAGTACGAAACCGTCAGAGATGCATTGAACCTGTAATTAAGGTGCATTAAACCTGTATCCCCGATTTCTAGGGATAACTAGGAGATCATGTCTCGAGGCCCACAGGTCCTAGACATGAATTACCGAGGCAAGATTGACCTGAGTATTGGGCTAGTATCCATAAGGAAAGGAAAGTCTCCAAGGGGTATCATCCAAGCCATGTAAAACGTGGTGATGCGGTCAAAGGATGTCCAAACATACAGGTAGAGTGAGAGACAGGGATGCATGATATTACCAGTGGGTGTTGTTATCCTCGGTTTCTAGGGATAACTAGGAGATCATGTCTCGAGGCCCACAGGCCCTAGACATGGAGTACTGAGAGCAGGATTGACCTGAGCATGGCCCTAGAGGGTCCATCCTTCTTCTTTTTCACCAGAAATGTCCTGTCAGCAGCAACAACATCCATCACCATCGGCTTGGACTTGCATTAGAGAAGACTCTTGCTCCATGTGGTAATTGGTCCAGGTATCATGGTATGTGTCATGTTTGATCATTATAAATCTCAGATATATGCATCAGGTTCCTTACATTTCTGACAACTGCTTGGATCTTACACTAACCCACTTGACCATTGTTGGGGGGATTAACGGGGTGCCCTAGCAAGCTTGTATCCATGGGTTTTGGTTAGCTACCAGGGGGGATTTGAAGAGCCATTGTTCGCTCCCACCATACAATCATTTTACATCTTATCTCCCATACATCCATCCCATTCCCCTAGTCCGAGCACTAGGATGACTTATTTGAGGGGTTACACTTTGTCCTGTGGGAAGAAGGGGCTAAAGGCCCAGGGGGTAAAAGAAGATGGTAAAAGATAAAAGCCATAGGGAATAAAACCTAGAGATGCCTCGCCTAGGGATCCCTGAGAAGGCAATAAAAGGCCTCTCGATAAGAAACAAAAGGGACCCAAAGAAAAATAATAAAACAAGACCTAACCAAGAGGATGGGAGGTATCATCACGAGCCGGCCCATTATGTTCATAGGTATCTAGCGGTATGACATTGCCATTATCTGGTTACCACACCAGGGAAATGACCTTTGGTTGCATGGCCGAGGGAAAGGGGGTCTCATCACAAGCCAACCTTATCATTTCTGCGAAAATACTAGTGGGTAACACTGTCAGCGCTAGTCACCATGCCAAGGCAGTGTCCTCTGGTCAGACCTTGAAGTGAAAAAGAAAGAAAAGGTAATAAATAAGGAAAGAATAAAGGCAATAAGGGGCTTGGAAAAAACTGCATCAATGACAGGTACAACTCGCCTCCTACAAAGGCACCCACGGACAATACCTTCCCCTGGTCTTCACTATGACTGGACATCCTTAGACCATATCACTTCATGTTACATGGCTTGAATAATCTTCTTTGGGAACTCTCTTCTTCTTGTGGATGCTGGCCCAACAGGGCACTTTGTCTTTTCTTCAGCTTTGTATAGTAGGTCAGTGTAATGTCTTTGAGCTATTAGATGATATGCTAGGGGTTTTGTGCATGTATTTGATAAATTTAATGATGAGATATGATTGACATTGCTATGATCCCAAGGACTGATGAGCCCATGGAGGGAAATTTTTTTGATGTGCAGGACCATGCCCGACGGACAGGTACCAGTGGACCGGTACACATGGGGAGATGATTAGCTCGGACCTCCATGGGGCTGAAGAGCCCATCAAATGGTTGCTGGGATGGCAGAGACATGACAATGTTGTGATGAGCCTTTGCACATGAAGAAAGAAGGACGTTCCACCCAGGACACTTTGGCTGAGCTCGGCCTAGGGGGAATCACCCACTTCAGATGGAACGTTTGCCCCTTGATGGACAGGACGTCACCTAGGAGAGCTGGACATTACCTTGAGCGTGTGGCAGTGTGATGAGGTTACTGACACGTATGGCAGCTTGGAGGAGCCTTGGAAGGGCTAACGTCTGACTTCTGGATGCTGGATATGCCCAAAAAGGGCCAACGTCTCCCTCAGAAGGGTTTGATGTCCCACCTTTTGCTCATTTTATGTCATTTATCTAGCAGTTAATGTAAAAACAGTGTAAATTTTGTAGTCAGCCTTGTCGGTTGTTTTAATGACCTATTTTGTAATTGAAAGGTCATGGATTGATATATATTGAGGATGT